>CM069860.1:87294348-87811848 GCA_036172795.1 Pelodytes ibericus
AAGTGGTGTGTGCTTTTATTCTTTTAAGCTTTTCTCAATGCTTGTAAGGGAACATGGAGAACCACTGTTCATTGAACCTTTCCAAAGGAAAAGTTAATGCATTTGAGCCATCTCTATTTTCAACAGATAAGGTGCAATTTATTAGCTTGTTAGATGTATTTATAAATTGTTACATGTACAATTTTGAAGAGTGGGTTAAAGTAAGCAGAGCATGGCCAAAATGCATTTCAGGGAAAAGTTAGCTAAACCTGACCAACACACACAAAATGGCAATTTTACCTAGTGCAGTAACAGTTGTAAAATGGCGTTACAAAAAGGTGTCTAGGCGTCAAATCAACTCTAGAGTGAGCCGTGGATGAAACAACATCTACCAGAAAAACTAATGCAGAAACATATAAATGTAATTTTATATATATATATATATATATATATATATATATATATATATATATATAATGGCAGCAGATAAACTGTTGGCCCATGCTATCTGCCCATAATAAAATCAGACTTAATATACTGACTTGGCTAGTGAGGAAGCTCATTGGGCTAATGCACCATCTGTAGAATCTGTTCAACCCTCAGGGTTGCAGGTTTGATGTAAGAATACCATTAAATTGGGTAGTAGTAATATCACTGGATGCTGGGAAAAAGTAACACCCCCAGGGCGTAACCGGAGAAACTTTTTTTAACAGTTTGTTATTATTATTATTATTATTATTTGTATAATCACCAACAGTGCCAGATTAGGATTTACAGTCCTGTATTTTTGGGTTGGGTTTTATCCTGTTTTATCAAATTTAGTGTTGAGCCTTCAAGGCTGCGGCCTGTTCAAAATGCATTGTGCTGTGCACAAGCGGATTCTCATTCAAACTACTGTCAAACAAAGAGACAAACATAGATTTCCCACACCAGTATGATATCCAGATACCCAGTACAAGCACCTGTACATCAAGCCTGCGCTATGGGATTACCTTGTGCTTCCTCAAGTGAAATGTCATTTCAGGTATCTACTAATATACTTTTCTGTATAATAGTGTTTTTGCAACTTTCCCCCTCTAACATCAAATAAATCCTGTCTGACAATACATGGACTGTCTGACATTCTAATATCACATATAATTTTCTGTCTGACAGACAACATTGACTCCCCACTGAGATGGATGTGGAGCTAAATTGGCATCATGAAATGTTTATCTCAATTTAACTCACCTGCAACTCACCTTTAGTGAATAGCCCCATTGACTGACTGTCACTGACAAAAAGACTGCTATACATTTAAAAAATTGATTTAAAAAATAATATTTTGAAGTTGATGTAGGTACTTCAATCTCCTCTTATGCTAAATAAATCCCTTAAAAACAGCAAGCCTTTCTATGGATAAATCCAGATGATTCCCTTTATGTAGTAACTGGCACAGCATCTTTTAGCAATATATTTAGCAATAATTTCTTGAATGCCTGTTTAATGGTCCCTCTGAAATGTGGTAAGATATCCGCAATTATGAAGTGATTCAGGTAAGGCTATAATCTGTTTCCATAAAGTTCTCATTGATGAGGGATTCTGTTGTTTGTTATAACAAGCATGGATAGTCTGAATTTATTAAATGTCACATCCTGCAATTTGATCCACCTTTTTAAAATAAGATTGTAGTTATGTGCAATTTATAAGGCTACTTGGATACAATGAAGCATAATTTAGTGCCGTGTAATAGCATGGGGACAACATTGCACCTCGGCCTTGCATGGGGCACTGCTAGTTGGGTTGCCACCTTTTCTTCAGAAAAATACCGGCCTTGGTACTGTCTCCATAGACTTAGCATTGGCCTGAAGCCAATTTTTTACCGGCCTGCCGGTAAAATACCGGCCACGTGGCAACCCTAACTGCTAGTAGCATTGTCAGATCAGCCATTTTTAAAGGACACGTATGAATTCTATATACTGCAGGCCAGCATGTAAATGTTATATGTGTTCTGTATTAATGTTGATCTGGTAATCCTAACTGCTAGTTGTTGGGAAAATGTAATGGAATAAAAAGTATGTTACCCATAAAGTTACTAATGGTACAAAACCAATGCAAAGTATTTGCACGGTTAAAATAGTCTATACTTGACTTATATCAAACTACTACGGCAACTCACCCTTGCATATACCCAATTTCATGTTATGTAATGGCAGAGCATATGACAAGTAAACTGCAAATATGAGTCAGTAGTAGCCAAGTTGGAAAACATTAAAAACCAAGTTGGAATATGTTTCCCAAATTGCTCTTAATGCAGGATTTTTGCAGTTCATGTTAAATCAGACATAGCAACTGCTAATTTGTCCAATGTGCTCAAAGTACAGAAACATCAAAGGGTCTACTCAATAAAGGGTGATTGCAGGGAATTGAGATGGGAAACTCAAACTTTAGGCCAAAATAGCTGAGTTGGAAACATTCTCCCATTTAGCTGCATTGGAGAATTTTTCTCACTTGGCTACTTTGGCCAAAGTTTCAAATTCCCAAATCAATTCCCAAACATTATGGCCCTTGAAACAAAGTAATTATAAAACTTAAATTCATCACATTGAATTTCAAAATTAAAATCTGTCCTATTGTTGTTGTTTATAATCTGAAAAAACACTATACAAGAGATATATGAAATCAGGTATTCCTGTGTATAGTTCTATAATGCCTTATATTGCAGCAGATAATATTTAAATGCATACTGCTAAGGTTGGTATTAATTCTCTTTCATTCAGTGGTTATTGCTGTCTCTCAAGGCCTTTACTGTTTTCTGATTCCCTGTCAGTCCAGAAAACTGCCAAAAAGACCCCAATTATTCCAGTCACCTTACAAAGGTTCCTTAATAATCCACAACTACTGAAGGTTATAACTGAACAGAATTTCCAAGACTTGCTGAGACTATAGCTCTCAGCTCATTTTTATATTTTATTAGTGTTTTAACCATCTTGCTGGAGGCATGAGGTATATGTAATCCAGGAGGAAATAACTCTAAACCTGAAGCATACTGTTAAATATTTATTCTGTAAAACTACTGAAGAACTTTATTTTACGTTAACGTAGAAATGGACACAATGTGGACACTACAATGTTGTTGTTTTGTTTTAGCATTGTTTCCCTATATATTTGTGTCTCTCAATACCTGTCACGTTGGGTTTGCCTTTTTGCATGACTGGAAGCACTCTGGACTTGCCTGGAAGCTGTTTTGACGAACCCACTGAGAGAGTTTACTGATCGGCCCCCACTTAAAATCTGCCATAGAAATGGTGTCATCTCTGCCCACTTTCCAAACTTTTTCTAAGTGTGCACTGTCCACAGGGCTGCCATCAGGGAGTTACAACCTTTACAGTTGTAATGAGCCCAGCTGTCCTGGGCAGCCCACGTGGGAGGAATAGTCTCCTTTTTTTTTTCACAACAAGCTTTTACACTGTTAAATGAGTCAAAGTGTTTCTGGGAATTGTAGTTTCAGAATCACTGCTGCAGATAAACTGTAATTCACTATAGATATCCAAGGACCAGCATCCCTTGCTCATACAAACAAATCTAAAGACTAGAGCAACATCAAGCAGAGGCTTGGAACGCACACTGACCCCTTTCTGCCACTACTTTTGGTCTTATTATTATGGCAGATTGCACAGAAGGTCATGGAGAACAACAAGGCTAAGATACTGTGGGACTTCAATATCCAGACAAAAAGGTTTTAGCCAACCTGACATTGTGGTAGTAGACAAGGACCAGAAGACAGCAATGTTGGACCAAGTGACTGCAATATCAGGAAGAAGGAGTATGAAAAACTTGGAAAGCACCAGGGCCTGAAAGAGGAACTAGAGAGGATGTGGAAAAGACCAAAATGGTCCCAGTAGTGACAGGAGCACTCAGGCTGTGACACCTAAGCTAAGTGTGTGGCTCCAACAGATTCTAGGAGCGACATCAGAGCACTCTGTCCAGAAGAGTGCAGTACTAGGAACAGCTCAGATACTGCGCAGAACTCTCAAACTCCCAAACCTCTGTTAGAGGTTGAGGAAGACATATATCAACCATAGGAGTAAGAAAAAAATATTTTGTTATAAATATGTATACACTGCCCATGATTTATATCATAGATACTGACCCCTATAGATAAACCTCATACATATATTGTTAAATGATTTATACTATATATACAGATACCTATGTACAAACACCTTATGCATACTGCTCCATGCATTATATACTTATACCCTAACCTCATATATGTGCTGCTCCGTGTAACATGTGCACAGGTGAGCCCAAACATTTGTTCTGTTTCTGATGGTGGGCCCTGACTGCACACTCCTGTGCTAAATTCCACCTCCTCCTGTGTATTTGTATTGTTCCCAAGTGCGCACATAATAGACCCTCTGCCTTTATATCTGGATCTGGTATATTCTAGTATTGCATAAATGGGGCAATTGTGTGCACTGCAGTTAAGAAAAATAACTATTTCCTAAGGCACAGGCAGAGGCATTATATTTAAATATAATTTAAGCAATGGGTTTCTTCCAAAGAGAACAGATCTGTTTCCGCCACCCACATAGAACACAGCACAGGGCTCTATGTGGGTGAAACTAGTAACACAGAGTTTTGCACATGGTAGATAGCAGCTGCAGTGGATCAAGAAATTGGGGCATTGTCATCCACATTTGTGTCAGCAATGCTACTTCAAATGCTACATGTTCTGTCAGGAATTTACCCTCTCCCTAAACTTCCATCTCAGGACAGGCAGATAATATATAACTAGGACTGAGCAAACACCATGAGGTCTCCTGAGGTTATGTTTATGTCATAAAGCATTTGAAATGTAACATATTGTAGCCAGTGTCTCTAATGGGGGTTGTTTATGTTTTTGCTAGAGGCAAGCTTAATGTATCACATTAGTACATATAAAAGGTTTCTACTTTTTCCTTTTTTAAAATAAACATCCACAGTTGACAAGACCTAACGCACATTACTCTTCTACACACGTTGACTTCCTAATACTGACAAGTCTTCCCTAGCATGTTGTGATTAATGAGCCGATCCCAGCATGGTCCTGAATTTGGAACATCATGTTAGCTATTGAAGTTGTCCTGCCTGTTGGTGGTCTTATGCCCTTCTTAAGATAGATGTAGAACCCTTGTGAAAGTAAATGCTTTATTGCTGAAAGCCTTGTTTTAGATCTTTCTAGTAATTATGCTTAAACACCCCAACTCCTGTCAACAATGTCCGTTTGAACTGGGTTCCTGATGGATTTTCCAGACAGGGAGTTTTTCCTCTATGTGTTACCCACTTGCTTTTCTAGTAGCCAAGTAAAAGAAACATAGATCAAACTGCAGACGCTACACAGAGAGGATTTTACCAGAACGTGCCAAAGTCTTACAGATCACATAATGCAAACAAAGCTTCCACTCCATTAACAATAAAATATTCAGTGATTTTTTTTTTACCTCACACAATCAGTTAAAAAAAAAGTTAAACAAAAGCAGCATTCATATTTGTATATTAATTTACTTATTTACATGCTATTTTGGGCTGTGTACATTTTTTTCTTTTGTTCCTGGTGAGCAGTTACACATTATTGCGTAATATTAATATATTTAACAAAACTATTTATATAGACAACAGTACTAAAATAGCCTGTCTTGTAGGGTATAAGCTACTTGGGAGGGGCACCTTGCAACATTACAGAGGAGACCTCTCTATTAGCATATCACCCATAAGGGTGGTCCAGACCCGAAATTCCTGTCAAGGCTTCTATGCAGGAGGAATACAGCAACCCCAGATGTATGTTTTGAACTATCATAGGCCCAATCAGTTGCTGGTATCCCTCTAGGTGCAGTGAGCGAGGGACTTTTTATATAATCTGATATATTTATGTAATATTCTTTTCTATAAATATGTGTGGTAAGACAATATTAAACACTGCCCTTTATGCAGGTAGAGTATAGTACACCATTCAAGCAAGCTTTGTGACATGGCAACCTGGTAGTTTAACTTATACTTCCAAAAGAAACCACATTTTATGACAGTACTATTAAAAAACTATTTCTTCATGAAATGAATGCTTTTCTATTTCATTCTATATTTTTGCCAGTTTAAACTACTGTGATATATTTATATCTTTGACTATTACCTCAGTAATAGTGGCTGCGCTTGTAACAGACAAGAAGTAATAATGGTATAACATTATTGTAAGACCCATTTTAATTGGTCTGTAAAGAAAATCTGACACCAAATGAGTAGACAACAGATAAAATAATAGGCGGTTATTTATAAAACTCAAAATTCTGAAAGTAGTCTAAGCAACAGGAATATTACATGCTGATTTCTCCAAATACAAACTTTGCACCATAATGGACTTCTTTTTGTAATAAATAACTATATCAGAATAGACAGCCATCAGTAATGGCATAGGACTGGCCCATGGCCACTATCATGGCTTCCACTGACGTGGTTCATTCACAAGGACTATAAAGTCTCTCTGCCTCATGTATCTCTCTGTATCTCTCTGTCTGTGTTCTTCTAACCTAGTCTATAACTCTCTTCTATGCTATGTACCAAGTGATGTGTAAATTGTTGGCACATTCACTTAAACTAACATTTATTGTAAGGGGGTGCTGCTGAAATGACCAAAGAGTTATATCCAAATGACAGGAATGAGCACACTCCCAGTAGATAGGTTACACATTCAAAACTATAACGCAATAGCTTTAAGAGTTTGTAACCTGTTTAATGTGACTGTGCTGATCCCTGTTGATTGTATATATAAATATATGGGTAACATTCATTTTTCTAATCTGTATTCACCATTCCTATTTTCTGGCTAAGTCCCTTACTAAAAAGTGACATGTCACTTATATGCTTGGAAGTTCTTCAAAAGAGTAATTCAGTTTAAAAGGTGTAGATTAAATTAATATACAAACTCTCAGCATATCAAATATATATTTTAATTACAGTATATTGTTGTTAATCATGATTTTATGCTTGTTGTCCCGCCACTTGAGTCATATAAACATGTAATTTAAAGATAAAATACCTTAATTTGCTAATCACTTCTAAAAAATCAGGGTTTCTTGAAATAATAACTGTGTTATTATTCTAGAGATTATACAACCTACGTTACACTACTACAGTGATTGTTTTTGTTTAAATCACCTGAGCTAATTGTTAATAAATTATAATAGATATTGTTCTATTTATCAATAGAGCATAATACATTTTCTATATATTAGTTTAACATTTGTTTAAATGATTAGATGGTTCACATACAAGCTTCTGAATGCTACCTTTTTATTCCCTTTGCTCTATACATATTTCTATACATACACTTTCTTCTTGGTCCTGCCACCTACAGAACCAAATTTAACATTTATTTAATAAGGAACCCTGGAAATGATATGACAGACTACCTGATTGTTATTTAAGATGCCAGGTAAATCAGAGTTTTGCCTTATATACAAATCTTATTTCCTTACATTTATGCTCTGTGAATATCTAAATTTTCCTTAAAATACAGGGAGTGCAGAATTATTAGGCAAATGAGTATTTTGACCACATCATCCTCTTTATGCATGTTGTCTTACTCCAAGCTGTATAGGCTCGAAAGCCTACTACCAATTAAGCATATCAGGTGATGTGCATCTCTGTAATGAGAAGGGGTGTGGTCTAATGACATCAACACCCTATATCAGGTGTGCATAATTATTAGGCAACTTCCTTTCCTTTGGCAAAATGGGTCAAAAGAAGGACTTGACAGGCTCAGAAAAGTCAAAAAATAGTGAGATATCTTGCAGAGGGATGCAGCACTCTTAAAATGGCAAAGCTTCTGAAGCGTGATCATCGAACAATCAAGCGTTTCATTCAAAATAGTCAACAGGGTCGCAAGAAGCGTGTGGAAAAACCAAGGCGCAAAATAACTGCCCATGAACTGAGAAAAGTCAAGCGTGCAGCTGCCACGATGCCACTTGCCACCAGTTTGGCCATATTTCAGAGCTGCAACATCACTGGAGTGCCCAAAAGCACAAGGTGTGCAATACTCAGAGACATGGCCAAGGTAAGAAAGGCTGAAAGACGACCACCACTGAACAAGACACACAAGCTGAAACGTCAAGACTGGGCCAAGAAATATCTCAAGACTGATTTTTCTAAGGTTTTATGGACTGATGAAAATGAGAGTGAGTCTTGATGGGCCAGATGGATGGGCCCGTGGCTGGATTGGTAAAGGGCAGAGAGCTCCAGTCCGACTCAGACGCCAGCAAGGTGGAGGTGGAGTACTGGTTTGGGCTGGTATCATCAAAGATGAGCTTGTGGGGCCTTTTCGGGTTGAGGATGGAGTCAAGCTCAACTCCCAGTCCTACTGCCAGTTCCTGGAAGACACCTTCTTCAAGCAGTGGTACAGGAAGAAGTCTGCATCCTTCAAGAAAAACATGATTTTCATGCAGGACAATGCTCCATCACACGCGTCCAAGTACTCCACAGCGTGGCTGGCAAGAAAGGGTATAAAAGAAGAAAATCTAATGACATGGCCTCCTTATTCACCTGATCTGAACCCCATTGAGAACCTGTAGTCCATCATCAAATGTGAGATTTACAAGGAGGGAAAACAGTACACCTCTCTGAACAGTGTCTGGGAGGCTGTGGTTGCTGCTGCACGCAATGTTGATGGTGAACAGATCAAAACACTGACAGAATCCATGGATGGCAGGCTTTTGAGTGTCCTTGCAAAAAAAGGTGGCTATATTGGTCACTGATTTGTTTTTGTTTTGTTTTTGAATGTCAGAAATGTATATTTGTGAATGTTGAGATGTTATATTGGTTTCACTGGTAAAAATAAATAATTGAAATGGGTATATATTTGTTTTTTGTTAAGTTGCCTAATAATTATGCACAGTAATAGTCACCTGCACACACAGATATCCCCCTAAAATAGCTAAAACTAAAAACAAACTAAAAACTACTTCCAAAAATATTCAGCTTTGATATTAATGAGTTTTTTGGGTTCATTGAGAACATGGTTGTTGTTCAATAATAAAATTAATCCTCAAAAATACAACTTGCCTAATAATTCTGCACTCCCTGTACATTTTAGAGCATTTTGTCCTTGTGCCATTACGGAATTCATCAAAAATTAAATATCACAAGAATTCCAATAGCTGTGGAAGCAACGTGAGCCATTATTCCACCTCCAACCCCTCCTCCTGCTGCAATTTTCTTGACTTAGATCCAGTAAATAATTCTGAAATTTGGCCGTTTGGGCATCTTGAGGATTAATGGTTTATTTTAAACATTTCATTCCAGTACACTTAGCTTCTTTGTCAATGCCAGGACATCTGTATTGAAATCTCTAAAAGCTTAGTACAAATCCAATATTATTGTTGTTTTCCTTTTCTTAACAATACTTCCGCAGTTCATTTTGGAGCATAATTCAAATTTTCTCTCTCTCTTTTTGACAACATTTCAGGATTGTTAAAACACCAGCTGCCGTCACGTGAAGACAGATTTGTTTTTCACAGGTTCTCTTTATGAAACTGAGGAATAATGTATTACTATCTGCCTCACAACTGCAGGACATAATATCTCAAAATTCCAAGTATTTAAAGCATCAGGGTGATCAGATTGTTCATGATTTGATGCTTGTTGTCCCGGCACTAGAGTCACATAAAAATATGTAATTTAAAGTTAAAATACCTTAAGTTTGCTGCATGCCAAATTTATCTGCCTCCATCGGATAATTACATGCTTGTCCTTGGGAATTGTGTGTTTATTAGATATCCATCATTATAGCAGTACTGGAAGCACAAGATAATTGGAAACTGCTAGCCTAATAGTTGGGCATTTTTTTTTACTACTAATTATGTCATATGCCAGAAGGAGTCTGAAGACCATGTTAAAACAGTTTTAATAAAAGACATGTTTAAAAAAAAAAAAATGTGTATATATATATATAAATAAAGTTATGTATAACACTGCACCAAATAGTGTCACTGTCAACGTGTATGCCAAAATATAGCGCTAATTCCCAACCATAGCGCTAACTCCTGACATGTGTGCCACTAGACCACAGTTCTGGCTTTTGCTGATGCCCTTACTGCGTAACTTGGGTTACACACTACCACATGCTTAAATCTTATTTTTCAACTGGAGTGGGGAACATGATATTTAAAATTTGCATGTTGTAGATCACCCAAGGGATCTATCTATACTAAGTGATTTATAGGCATTTTGCATTAACCTTGTCATTTCCTAATCTGGTTTGAGTTGGCTATAAGGGGGAGATTAATGAATACACACCGTGAATAAACCACCAATATGACTCAGTAGCCAAGTATATTATTTATATATCTAGTAGTATTTCTTTCTAATCTAATCATTTTGTTAGATTTGCATCTGTTTTTGGCCCCAAAGTCTCAAACTCATTTGTCAGATATAACATATACATGTACACGTGCACATGGTAAATTTTACTGTAGACAGAGTCTGGGGTTTGATATTTCTTTCCTATTATTTTTTCTTACACCAAAACAAGTCCTTTTTTAACCTTTCAGATTACGACAGACCTTCGGCAGCGTTGTACAGACAGCCATACCGGGACCTCAGCGTCTGCACCCATGGCTGCAGGAATCATAGCCCTGGCTCTGGAGGCAAAGTAAGTATTGATTTTTGGACAGTAATGAGACAGCTCACAGGTCTCTTGTTCCCATTCATTTTAAAGGCTCCAATTAAAAGTATGTAAAGTAAACAACAAAGTCATGTTATATTCATTAGTCAAAAAACAATTAGCTGCTTGTTTCAATAGACAAGAGCATTGTCCATGGGGGTATGACCGAATGAAAGGGCAAGGGCGTACGTGTAAAGATTATGTAATAGTATTGAAAATAACTATTATTAAATACATGCATATCTTACATTGAATTGCAACAGCATAATTCAGGGTGATCTGTGTGTCCTTGGTTAATTTTGATTACATTGCTTCATTGTTTATTGTAGGTGTGTTCATTTAATTAACATAACATGAGCGCAATTCAATAATAAAAAATGATGGTCCATTTCACAAAGCAATCTGTGTGCCTTTAATTTTAGTCCCATGTGGACCCACACAGCAGGATGAATCCAGTCCAGCTTGTGTTCTCAAATACTGAGCAACAAAAATAGAACATTTACCATTCATGTACCAGAGGTATGTTCATTGTTGCTTTGACAAATTGTTCATTCATACAAAAACAACAAACATGAGAAAATCATCTGGCATTTAAAAATGTGATGAATGGACCACATAGTGTTTTGTTGCTGCTCTTAAAACGTATGTAAAAAAAAAAAAAGAAGAAATGTTGTATGTTTTCCTGGCAGTGTAGATTTGTTTTATTGCTGGTAGAGCTGACAATAAATAGCTGTTCATTCATTCTGGTAGGTTAAGTAGGGTTACTTAGTTTCAGTCTCCTCTGTTGTATTTGCTATGGCTGAGCACAGTTGGGCAAGCATATCCGAATGCATACAAATACAAGTATTGTGTTAAATGGATGTTGTCTGACTTCCCCCATGTGACTACAAAAGCATTGACAACGTGCCAAAATCTTGAAAATTACTCGACTCACATTCATTTACTTGGTGTTGCCCAACGGAATAGGTATGACCACATAACTGTTATTTCTTTGCCTTCATCCTTGATTGGATGTTCACAGCAAAATGTTAAGAAAATACGTTCATAATAAAATAACCTCTAGGGCAGAAATAAAATATGTAATTTTCATACATTATTTGAACTTAGTGGATCTGTCAATTTTCCAACTAATTGCATAAATGCATCTTTGAAAAGCACTTAAAAGGCTTAACTTTTAATACAAATCAACTTTTCCCAATATTCCTCTAGCATGTGATTGTGGAGGAAAGGTAAGCTGAAACAAGTGACCAGATTAATTCCACATATAAGTCCCTTATTAAAAAAAGAGCAGGTAAATAATAGCTAATAGTTCAAAATGGCAACTTTTTTACATGAATCAGTCAGAAGAGGTTACTTGATCTTATGTTGTTTTTTGTTTGCTATTTGACAAGACTACATACATTACTTATATTTACTAATAGATAATTACTAATATATTTGAGTGATGCTCCTATGGCACACCATTCAAAAGCAATTGCATTTTGTTTAGGAAGCCAAATATAGACTTCCGGGCCTCCATGCAATGCTGATTAGTGTGGAGCATTTGTGAAGCTGAACACATCCCCAGCAAGAGAGAAGATGCTCATCTTCCTCCTCTGCTATTGACTGTGTGCTGTGTACACACACCAGTAACAGAGAGAGACTGCTGCTGGACCGTCTCTCACTGCTGCCGTGAGATGGAAGCCCCCTAGTCTGCATTTCAAATTGCAGTTTTAATGAAGCAGAAACAATTTTCTGTCTCATTAAAGGACCACTGTTGGCAAATAATTAGGTTATGTTAAATTGAAAGATTACGTCAAGTTTAGGCATTTTATATAAAAATGCTTTAATGAAAGAATGGAGATAAAGTACTTTATTAAGCCTTCTCTGCTCATATAGCAGTATCAGGAGGCAGACATCTTGGGTCAGATCTTCCTTCCTTCATTTGATCTAAGAATCTAAATAACATGTCCACCCCCCTGATAGAGCTGTAGAAACTCAATAAAAAAACTTTATTTGTATTATTTCAATAAAGCATTTATATTTAAAATGTTTACACTTCAGGCAATCTTCCAATTATATATACCTTAATTATTTGCTGACAGTTGTCCTTTAAAGTAAATATTTTGGATCAAGTCCTCTTTAAGGCTAAAGAGAGCCACCCCCCTTAAATTCTTTATTTTTACACTAGCCTCCAAGGAAAGCGTTGTTTTAAGCCTCTATGTCTAAACCCTATCATTTGCTCTTCTGATATTGTAGACCCAATTATGGACACTCAGTCCACATTATTTATGTACACACACCAGAAGTGACATCCCTTCACATACCAGAAGTGACATCACATACAATGATGAAAGTTACTGCTTGTTAGTAAAAATGTAAAGCATTAAGAAACTATTTAAAAAAAAAAAACATAATTCTTACAAAGATAATTTATGTATAATACTACGTGGTATTTCTCTTAAAATAATGAACACTTAAAAAACAAACAAACAAACAAAAAAAAAAAAAAAACAACCCTTAGTAGTGAATTGCATTGAACTATAATTTAATTTCAACACAAACAGACTAAATGACTAATGAAATTGAAATGGTCTGAACTGGAGAGGAATAAGAACATTAATAGCATTGTGTTTTACCATATAATAAATTGTGACAGATTATAATTCAATTATGCGTCCGTAAAAATGTGCTACTGCAAATCATACCTCCATTCTCTCATCTGGTTTGCAGAAACAAATAAATGTTATTCCCACATGTTTCCTGCTTAACTCCATAATTCTATTTTTAATCTGCTTTAGTTATGGTTTCAAATTGCCCATAGCATTAAATGTTTGGTTTGGGCATTTGGATGTGACAGAAAAGGAATTTGTATTCCTTCTGGCAAAGCAGCATTTTTGTGTGCAGATTCCTATGTTGTAAAGCAGCAAGTCTTGACTTGCATTACATATCTATCTATTCTACTCTTAGATTAATAGATTTGCTGGTGTTAGGTACTGGGAATGCTCTAAATAACTTGCAGAAATACCAGGCTGATTTGAACATCTTGAGTTGGCCGTATACATGGTGTCTGACACAGGGGCGGATCCAGAGTCTGATCTCGGGAGGAGCACATGTCCGTCTGTCTTTTTTTTCTCTCCCATGTCCGTCTGTCTTTTCCTCTCTCCCATATCTGTCTGTCTTTTCCTCTCTCCCATGTCCGTCTGTCTTTTCCTCTCTCCCATGTCCGTCTGACTTTTCCTCTCTCTCATGTCCTTCTGTCGCACTCCTCTCCCTTCCCATGTCTGTTGCCCTCCTCTCACTCCCCGTGTTCCTCTGTCTCTCTTCCTTCCATGTCCGTTTCTCTCCTCTTCCTTTCCATGTCCGTCTATGTATCCTCTTCTTTCCCATGTCCGTCTGTTTCTCCTCTCATTTCCCATCTCTCTGTCTCTCCTCTCCCATCCCATGTCTGTCTGTCTCTCCTCTCCCATGTCTGTCTGTCTCTCCTCTCCCATGTCTGTCTGTCTCTCTTGCCATCCCATATCTGTCTGTCTCTCCTGCCATCCCATATCTGTCTGCCTCTCCTGCCATCCCATGTCTGTCTCTCCTCTACCATCCCATTTATGTCTCTCTCTCTTCTCCCTTCCCATTTATGTCTCTCTCCTCTCCCTTCCCATATCTGTCTGTCTCTCCTCTGCCATCCCATATCTGTCTGTCTCTCCTCTGCCATCCCATGTCTTCTGTCTCTCCTCTGCCTTCCCATGTCTGTCTGTCTCCACTCCCTTCCCATGTCTCTCTCTATTCTCTAACTCCCATGACTGTCTCTTTGTCTCTATAAACATGTATGTGTCTCTCCTCTTCCCAATAGATGTCTCTTTTCCTCCTCTGCCCCGTCTGTGTTCTCTCCTCTCTCCCCCACCCGTCAGTGTTCTCTCTTTTCCCCCATATGTGCTCTCTCCCCCATCAGTGTTCTCTCCTCTCCCCCCCCCCCCCCCCCCCCCAGTGGTATATCTTGGTTTTTTACTGCCCTAGGCAGACAAAATTTGGGCACCCCCCTACCCACGATGCACACCCACGACATGACCCATAACCCATGTTGCACACCAAGGACATGCCCCATCACCCCATTTACATGCCTACATCACCCCATTACATACACATTGCCAATATTATTTGCCATTAATATTCCCCAGCCAATTTGCCCAATAATATGCCAGTATTATTTGCCATTAATAAGCTACAGCCAATTTGCCCAATAATATGCCAGTGTTATTTGCCATTTAATATGCCCCAGATAATTTTCCTAATAATATGGCAGTGTTATTTGCCATTTAATATCCCACAGCCAATTTGCCCCATAATATGCCAGTGTTATTTGCCATTTAATTAGACCCAGCCAATTTGCCCAATAATATGCCTGTGTTATTTGCCATTTAATTAGCCCCAGCCCCCAGCCAATGTGCCCAAATCCCCCCACCACTTACGCACTTACCTTTTCCCCTGGTGGCTAGTGGCAGGCAGCATGGTACAGTTTGGACCATACAGGTTTAGTTGGGGCAGCCTTTCAGCAGTACAGAAGTCATGTTTTTGAACAGCTTGGGCCATATCAGTTTAGATGGCAGATCTTTTCTTCCCTGCATGTATAATAAACACTGAGATTGGACATTATTGTGCAGATGAATACAGTTTTGGGGAAGTATACCATTTTGTTAAATCTGACTTTCTACTGGTAGGGTTGCCACCTTTTCCACACAAAAATAACGGCCTTTCTATTGCCGCCATATACTTAACATTGGGAGCAAGACATTTTTTACCGGCCTGCCGGTAAAATACCAGCTGGGTGGAAACCCTAACCACTGGGGCGTGTCTAACATATGAGCAGCACCGAAACATATATATACATGTCACCTGTAATGTATTCGTCACTAGCAATCATCTATCCTTGAACAGCTCAATGGCAGATGTATTCTCTGTCTGTCTGTCTGTCTCTTATGCAGTGTTTAACCTGTCTGAGTGTATTGGTTTGTGGAGTAAATGTATTAACTTTAAAAGTACCACATCAAGAGGACATAGTCTTTAATTAGAGGGGCAAAGGCTTAAAAGTAATATCAGGAAGTATTACTTTTCCGAGAGGCAAGTGGATGTATGGAATAGCCTTTCAGCGGAAGTGGTAGAGGTAAACACAGCAAAAGAGTTTAAGCAAGTGTAAGATAGGCACAAGGCTATCCTAGATATAAGATAAGGCCAGGGACTAATACAAGTATTCAGATAATTGGGCAGACTAGATGGGCCAAATGTTTCTATCTGTTCACTGACGTGACCATGTTCAAAACTCCCTTGATTACAGCAATTCAGCCTAGTGTTTGGCATGTGGGGACTATTCACTAAAACTGAATCAACCAGTGAACTAAAACGGGGGGGGGGGGGGGTGTTCACTACAACTGAACTGACAGGTAGACGACAAGTGAACTGATCAAATAAGGCATGAATAGCTCAGCTATTCATGCCTTATTTGATCAGTTCACTTGTCGTCTACCTGTCAGTTTAGTTGTAGTGAACAGCCCCCTATGCACTGCTGGAATTCGTAATGTGGAATACATTTTGCTTCTCTCATCCCAGCAACAAAATGTTGGGGTTTACTACATCTTTAAACACTTGCAATTTTGGATACTTCTTGTGTTGTGATCTAGTCATTAGTGTAGATGTCTTATTCCTCACGACTTTCAGGCTGTAACTTTCCATTTAGGGCAAGTATTAGAAACTAGCTGATAACTTGTTATATCATGAAATGTAATTCTTGATTCGTAAAAAAAAAAAAAAAAAAAAAAAATGAATCAAGATCAAAAGAATGCAATAGTGAAATAAAAATTTCCAGAACCTGTATTTAAATATGAGGTTTATAATCTAGTTCATGGACTGAATCAGTGTGACTTTGAGTAAGTTGTAATTAAACTGATGTTTGTAAGGTAATGCATTTTGACATTCTTGATTTATTTTTATTTTTTCAATAGAAAAAACTTTGCCCTTTGCCTTTTATATAAATGATATATTCCTCTTTCTGGCCTTAATGTTGGGGCATGATGTTCACTGGTTCACTGAGGCTCAAAATGTCAAGCAGGTCCACCCCCCTATTTGTGTACCAAAGTTTTGTGTCATTTTCTGGCATTGCTGTGTGCATACCTCCCAACAGGATAGTTATGAGCATGGTTGATAGATCAGTAAGGGTATTAGCAAAGACATGGGCAGGACTCCAGGAAGTGAATCTTCTAGTGCTTAGTTTCTCCTCTACATAACTTACGACATCTGAACAAAACATGATAGGAAGATTATTTCTAAAGCGATAACATCAGGAAAACAGTATACATTTATTAACACGCTGGACATTTTGGTGCTGCATACTCTTTAATAAATTCGTTAACAAAATAGTAGTGCAGCCGCACATTATACTTCTGTTTTACTAAGGTATGTGATAATGGAATAACATTAAATAAGAAAGTGCAGTAGATAAACATGGAAAAAATAAATGTAGTAAATTGTACCGCTGTAAGACATTGCCTGGTATATGCATAAGATAGAAAGTTGCGTTGATAGGCCAATTCGTTCTTATCTGCCATCACTATGTATGTCTTTATGTTACACCACTTTTCAGTGAAACCCCCTAATTGTGATAAATTATTGTCTCCATGTGGAAATGATTTCTTAATAAAAGGTTTGCTTTTTCCCCCTGATTTATTTGTTTATTTTTTTGCTGGTAGTGTAGTTGAGCTAAAATTAATGACCTGCATTGCCTGATGTAGTGGAAATCTATTAATCTTCTCTGAACTAAACTTTTAACTTCCCTGTTTTTTTAAGCAAGCTATCAAGAACTAGTTAATCATGCTCGTGTGAATCATTTGTAGTTATGCACAATCACGGATAGGAATGGTTTGGATTTGCAAACATGTATAAATCACTGTCTGCAACTGATAAATTATCCTTTGCAAAATGTGATTGGGTACAATGTTATAATCCACTAAGTCATTAGACTCATGTTGGACCTGCATTAATGCTCCGACTAAATACATAATCATGATGGGATTTTAGAGGACATCTGTTCTGGTGGTCGAGAGCCTATAAACTGTTAGACACCTGCATAACGTTTACATTCCGTTATGTCTAAACTTTAGATTTTATAAACTACGATTAATAATATACTACATACCTATTGCTGTCAAGAGAGCAAGCAAGGGGTTCCTCAGGAGTACAAATATGTTGCTGATGTCAAATGTCAGAGATATTACTGAGAAGGGAGGTGGTGTACACTGTGAAAAAAACCCAATACATTTCCCATATGTATAAGATAATTTCCAACAACAGTTCAGTGGTAATAACAAAACAGTATTGGTATTCCAACTCCACTATGGGAAATCTGAAGTTCCCGTAGATTGCTCCTAATAGTTCAGAGATTGTTTCCCCTTTATTTATTAAAATTCAACCTAAGGAAAGTCACACAAATAAAATATGTGGAGTAAGAATGAGTGAAGCTCTAGTCATTTGTATCATCTACAAAGGTCTCTGGCTGTACTATGGAGGTGCCAACCATGATAGCACTGCTAAGGCACTATTTATCAGAACAGTAATACTTTCACTTCCAAGGGGAACTGTGAATGTGAAATGCAATTTTTAGACTACTGTGCCGTAGGAGAAAGAGTTCATTTTGTATGAATGTTCCTTAATGTGTTGTGGTGATCTGTATTCAAGACGGTAGATAACAAGGAAGCAGAGGTAATATGATTTCTCTGAGATATTCAGCTTGCATCTACCTCTGTTTTGTAAATGAAAGAAATTGCCTGACTTTGCTACACTTTTTCCCAACAGTCCATTTTTAACCTGGAGAGATGTGCAGCATATCATTGTTCGGACCTCTCGACAAGGACACCTAAACGCACTTGACTGGAAGACCAATGCTGCAGGGCACAAGGGTAAACTGTTTATTATTATGTGATATCATGGATCTATTATTTTTAGTTTTAATGTTGCATTCCTATCACTTTCCAAATTCTCAAATCACTGCTCTGCTTTATTGTATTATTCCTTCAAAACCAGGCCTATCCACTTCTGTTATACTTTATGACTCGGCAGATGTAACAGTAATTATTGTTCACAATTGTAAACTTAGTATATTACGAAGGTTTATGTATAAAGAAGATTGTTTCATTTGATGTCAGCAGAGCTCTATAAAAATGTTTCTTTTTTTTTTTTTTTTTGCCCACTCGTACTGGGAAAGATAATGGCGCTTCAATATCTTTAGCAGGAGTGTCTTATCAATGCTTCGGTGATTATGTAGAAAACAGTAACATTTTCGGCAAAATGCCATAACACGCAAATATTAATAATTATGTATACTAGCTTTCTATTGGGAAATATGTTTGACAATCCAGTTATTTCGTAGGGTGTAAAAATATGCAACCGTCTGTTATGTGGTCAAGTACAAGAGCGAAATATTAATATTCAACATATTATATTTATCATACGGCTGATATATGTTGGATTTTTCTAATTACACATTTTTGGGCATATATATGACTTATGTTTCAATTACTGGAAATAAATATTTTGTGCAATATGACTAATGCATATTCTCTGTAAATCAATTCCATCTGCTCCACTTCACATTACCGGGAACCATTTCAAATGATGTTGTTGTTTTCAGTCCATAGTTCATTCATCCAAATACACTTGTGATCTTGTTTGAGTTCATTTATTTATTTAAAAAATTCTTTAGATGGTCTTAAATCCAAAAAGAAGCGGGAGAAGTATTTTGTGCGAAAGGTGATATTTGTTGTACGACCAACCACTTTATTTTACCAAGTATTGACTGGAAACAATTCAAGGTGTTTAGTCATGAATCACACCATTTCAGCATATGGTTATTGTGCTACACAATAAGCACTGCATTATGGGAAGACATAATTGACTGCAATGACATGTTATATGGATAAATCATGCATTCAAAATATGTATCCATAGAGCAAGAAGTATAATGGATTTTTTTATAGCATTTTTAAGGTAAGTTTACAAAAAACAGAGATGACGGACATCAAAAATGAAAAGAACCTTTTTTTTTAAAATACTAGACCGAAAAAAAGAACCATTTATAGCATGCTTGACATTATATAATACAGTTCATCACTTAACTAGTAACAGTTGCCAAATGTAACAATTAACACCTACTTTTATGGATGAATGGATTACTAGAAAGACATTCTCTGGAGTATTATTTTGACATTTTGTTGGCAGTTAACTGACAAATAGAAAAGCATGCTACTTTGTTAACTCATGAGTAGACATGATTCCAAAGCCAGGATTGTACCTATGTTATATAGTTTCCTTACATCAGTGGTATATAATAACTAATATAAAACTAGTATAAATAACTAGTTACTGCTTGTTTTTCTTACTACAAGATTGAGGTATATGCCATGCCTTCTGCAATATTAGTAGCTCACCTAAAAGGGGTCTAAACCCCCAAACAGTTTTAATGTGACGGAAGGGTATTTCTGTCTCATTAAATCAGCGTTTTCAATAGTAAACCATTTGTGCTGTGCACCACTCGAAGATATTGTACTGTAGCCTTTTGCAAAGGACAATTATCTTATATTATACTCTTTCTTAAAGCAAAAACTAGGGGGTGCCAATGGATGCAGTAGCACTGTCTATGTTTTGTTATATTCTATCAAGCTTTTTCAGCAGTGGTTCCCAGTAAATTCACTCAGAGTAGCCAATAAAGTGCATTCTGGGAAGAACTGAGGTAAAGTTCTTCATAAGCAAGTAAGCAGAATTTGCTGGACATTGCACCTGGAAAAATGACTTGCGAAACTAGTGGTGTCTAGGTTTGTAGAACATTACTGTGAGGTAGAAGTAAGACTCTGGTTAATTATTGGTGCAATCATGCTTGTGAAGTCCTGGCACCATCTTTTCCTTGGGTTATTTACATTGTTAGTTTTAGCTGGGGGACGATTTATGTTTCTACTACAGTTTTAATCCATGTAAGCCTTTCCAACTGAGGTATTAAAGAGTATACGATGTTATTATACTATACACCTCTCTCTTCCCTTTCTTGTTTTTTCCTTTAAAGGTTTCATTGAGTGTAGGCATTTTAATAGAAATACTGCATATCCTATAATTTCATCTATGTAAAATATAGGTGTTATATAAATATATATGAGGGCTTTCAAAAAAATGCTGTACACTTACGTTGTTGTGAGTTGGCCCTGTTTTTGAACTCCTTTTCCTCCATTTTACATAAGGCATGCTTACTTATGACAGAATAGCAAAGTCTATAGGTTAACAGGGCCTGTACTTTTCATGGGAACATTATCAATAGATATTTATTTCTTATTTTCTTGCCTAGCTGTGGATTTCTGCCCTACTTAAAGAAAAATGTTCTGCCTTGGTGACTATTGGATACATTTTTGAAATATGAACCATTAGTTTCACCTAGTGGGGCTGCTGAATATATAATCCAATGTATTCAGCTTGGTGTCATGTGGTTATGTTTTTCTATCTTTCTCTGTGTCGTCATTTGTTCTTGTTCCTCCCAGTTTCTTTTCATCTTACGCCTTCTGTTTTCTTGGTTTCCAATTTTTTTAAATAATTTTTCTAACAGGAAAACACAAGCTGATCATAGCATTATGTAGCTGTGCTTTATTAGGTCCTTTTTATGTTAAAGTGGTAAAATGCTAGTCAAACCTTATAAAATACATATGTGTGCATGCTCATCCAATTCCAATGTCACATTCAAAATTACTAACCAAACTAAAGGCTGTTTGTACTGATAACAGTACCCATGAGGAGGGCTTTCTTTTTACTGACTTGGCACCACAAACTCAATTTCTGTAATGAATTATCACAGTTATTCAATTAACAATAACCTTTCAGCTGATTTAACATCTAGAACCTTTATGTGATATCATCACAGCTGTCATTTCTCATGCTATCATATCACCTTTCTCCATAACTATAGCATCACTTATATTGGTTGAAGGCATATGTTAGTTCAATTTCTTTGAACTTGTTTATCTTTTGTTCTTTGCATGATAACAGGCTTATTTCCCATGGGACTTTCGTTATCTTATTATAAGTTGGGGGCGTATATTAAAATGTATTCACTATGTATCTAAGGTATTTGTGGATAAGAAAATGAACATTCTTTCTCTAAAAAATACCCAGCAGCATAAATACTGTAATATAGTGATATAAAATATACAAACTCTCAAAACAAACATTATGCATTAGCATGTTATAAATATATGCTGAAATATATATATATATATATATATTCTTGTACATATATCTTGCTGGTTGAGGCTCTTGTTGATATTACATTTGACCATAAATATTTTTATTTTCCAAAAAGCTAAACACTTTACATCCCACTTATCTTATATTTTCATATCAGAGAATGATTGTATAAACGTTGTAAAGGTTCTGTTAGGATGTGTATATGTATTAATCTATTGCTTTCATTGTGATCTTTATATAATAATTGGTTGACACAAGTAGCATATGCTTATATCTAGGCTTAACCTGCAATATAGGCTTAACCTGCAATATAGTTTTGTGTTTACTATGAAATTATACTCATCAAAAGTCCGAGTATCGAGCTCAAGATGCAAGCTCATCTCGAAAGCCAAACATGGACAGATTCAACCCCACTCACTTGCCCCCATCATGACCTCACAGAATCCATTTTTGTGACTTCGAGATGTGGTGAATGCATGCGAAATGGAGTGGAGCAAGGTTAACTCAACTCGTATTCATTTCAATGGGAGCAGACATTTTACAAGGTGTAGTAATGATTTTACTCCACGTGCAGTCATTTCACATGGCAAGTTACACAGGGTGAACTGGACATCAAAGTCCAACTCACCTCCCAAATCGAACTCCCTTCATTTTTTAGTGAATACTTTTTTTTTTTGCATTCAATGAAGGTTGCATTCAGGATGAGAGGCTGAACTTTGTCGAGGGGAGAGAGGGAAGGCAAATTTATTTTAGTAAATAGGTCAACGTGGTCGAGTTGGGGGGGGTCCAATTTTTTTTTTCAGTAAGTTAAATGCGACCTCCCAACTAACTTGAGACTAATTTGAATTTTAGTGAATAGACCCATATACATTTTGGATGTTAAGATATAGCCAAAGAAAAACATCTATGCAATGCTTTTAACATGGATCGGATGTGTTATATTATGTCTTCTAAGGGGAACCATTTTTTAACCATTTTATATTCTTCTCTGGCAGTTTTATTGGGATTGATTGTAACTCTGCAAGTACCCATAAGGAACATTCATTTGCACTCCAATACCTGTTATAGCACTGGTAGCATAAATATTTACAGCTCTGCCAATACTGTTATCTTTGGATTTTATTGACAAATCATTGCCCTTTTCCACAATATTCTACAGAGCCTGGTGAACAACCTCAAATCTTCATGAGACTGTAAATTAAGGCCCAAACAGTCTCCTTAGTCTTCTCCACAGCTTCCACAATGCATAATGGGTCACTTGACTTCAAGGTTCACAAGCCACAGGAGCAGGGTAAAAGGCAAGCAAGGGAGCTTTCTTGGGTTTCTATAATTTGAGGAGTTTGTGACTTTTATTCAACTATATAACCTTACAGTGTCATAATGTTTCCATTTTGTCCTTAACTCTTAGAGACTAAATCTTAGAGAATAAAAAGTAATCTAAAATGATCTATATGTTGTGTTAACTGTCTACATCATTGTTTTAAATGTATCTATAATGCCTTGTTTATGACATCACTTGTGGCCTGATATATAAATGAACTGCTTTCAATGATAATTCTGTAATTTGTATATCAAGCCACAAGGTGATGTCACATGCAGGAGACACCATTTAAAACACAATTCTGGTATCACTAGGTCTAGATCATTTTTTTTTATCATTTGTAATTCTCTACATAAACAGAATAAACAATGTTTAGATAATGGTGCCTTGGGGGAAGCTTGTCCTAAGTAAACCTGACATTTATCTTAATAAATACATGCAGGATTACGCTGTGCTGTGTCTCAGGTCTGGAGGCTGGCGTGCTCTAACAGTGTCAGCATGCGTACAGCCAATCACAGCAGGTTCACCTCATGAATATATGGTGCTGGGGACTGGCCAAATGGTTCCCAGCCCCTTTATTATATGGGGCAAGTGGCTGGCCGATTGCCCCTGCCCCCTTTTTATTTATGGGACTGTGTGCCTAAAGTGCCCCTGGCCCCTAATTTGCCCATGCTCCTGTCTCACGGTGGGCAGGAGTTGTCCAAGTGGCAGAGTAAGCCAAGTGACAGAGATGCCTCCCTAGCTATTTGAAGTCTAAACCTTACGGGAATGCTTGTAGATATTGCTATTGCGTTTTTTGTTTTTTTTGGCCTGCAAGTTTTCTTTCTAGCATAGGTTATTTTATTTTATTTTTGTATGCCCACTTTCACTGGACCAGTGATGAGGATCCAGGGCTTTGTAGGTCATCAAGGGACATTAATTTAAGGGATATTTTTCTCAAAGAGCACCGTTTGTGTGCCAGTGGGGTGGGCAGTAATTTTCACTGTTGAGGCTTTTACTACTTTTTTTTTAATTACAGGTTCAATTTTTTTTTATTGGTTCGTCCCCCTTATCTGAGAAAGGTAAAGGTTGCAGGGGGAGGGCTAAGTATTTGGACAGGCCATGGCCCTAGGGTGCATTGTTTTATTAACTAATGGTGCCAGGGCATTGTGCCAGTCCCGAGCCCCAGGGGCCATTATATAATTATTGAAGGGCCCAAGGGCATTGTGTTGGCCCTGGCCCAAGTGGCAGCAGTGTTTTGTGTTTTTATTATTAATGAAGCAAGGTGGTAGCCCCTGGTCCTGGTATTATTTTGGAGGGTCCAGGGGCTTGTTCAGAAGCTTCAGCCACTACTACATGAGATAAAACATAACACAGGGATGACTATACAAACTGATACAGAAAGAAGCCTGCGTCTATGCAGGATAACAGTCCTTATAAGTTGCCAAATCCTGAATTCAACAACTGCAATGCTAAAACCTTAACGTGATGTACATGTGTGGTTCTAGCAGCTGTAATTACAGATTCTGCTTGTGCATTGTTGCCAGAATGCCAGCCAGTCCCAGCAGCTCAATATACCATTCAAAAGTGTAGTTTTCCAGCCCAGCTTAGACTTTTTAGCAAAGTATTTGGTTTGTATTCCAGGAAGCATCTTCAAAAATAATTACCTGCAGTGAAAGAATCTAAAGCAAGTTAAGTTGAGATGCAGCACACCTTCCAGGGAATATGTTGTTTGCTGGTGTGCTGCAGGTAAACAAGACTTGAAGGCCCAGCATGATCACCTGATTGCACAAGCTAAAACTGCAACTTTGTACATTCATTCTATTAGTGTCACAATCTGATTTAATCTGATCTATTCACTAAATAATTTGGGTAAACCTTTTTATATTTTATGTAGGCACTTTTCATGCCAAAATGTACTTTGAACGTTTGCTTTGATTTGATCTGTGGCAGACAGCCTGAGCTAAAGTCTTATATTCTAGCAATGGTAGCTAATATGCAACTAGTGATTAGAAGCATAAGAATGAATAATAATACAACTAGATAAGACATTTTACTGCAAGATATCTTAATGGGCTAATGCACCATCTGTAAAATCTGTTCAACCTTCAGGGTTGCAGATTCAATTCCTGGCAGGGCTGACTCAGTCATATAAAATGAGTACCATTAAATTGCATAATAGTGACATCCTTTGGAAACCATGGAATCTGGATGGAACCTTCCTGGTTAAACACTTTTTTTTTTTTTTTTTTACCATTATAGACCTATTAATTTAATTGAATGACAGTTATTAAAATTTGGACCTCCTTATTTTTAGTAACAAAAGTGTGAATGTTAAACTTCACAAGGCAAAATTAACTAAAGATAAATATTCTAAGTATGTTAAATCACTATTTGAGATGTAATTGAGTGGCATACTTTATCATACATTTTAAAAGTGTTAAATAGCATTTTTATTTGTACTTAAAAATAACCTTTTGATTCTCTAAAATCCACACACTTTTGTAAAATATGTGAATGGTTCTCTATGGTAAAAATCTATTAACTTCTCTGGTTACCAAGGAAACTAAAAAAAGGATAAAAATCTGTTTCCTACATCCTGATCTTTAAAAAAAAAAAAGAAAAAAAAAAGACCAATAAGGTTTCGTGACCTTGAAACTCTGAGGGACACATTATAGAAACCATTCAGGAATAAACCATGTCCCTGGCCTTACATCTTTCGGTCCGGGCAGCACTTTAACTAGTTAATAGACACACACAAGTCTCCAGATTCAGATCTTTAGCTGCCTGAATCCTGCAATGTGATGAAAGTGAAATCAGCGCCAGAGCTCAGCTGTCCATTTATGACCCTTCTTGTAGTGGCAGTCCTTGCCAAAGGATTGATTTCAGTGGAATCTTACATTACTGAAGCAAGAAAAACACCTAGAGCCAATTCAGAATTCTGAATAAAGGAGCATTATTAAAATACAACAGAGAGCTTTCATTTTTAAGAAGGCTTCTGTTGAGGTATCATGAATTTTCATTACAATTTGAAGGTTGGATATGATTGTTTCAACTTTTTTTTTAAAGTGTCACACTTGTGGTTTTCCACAAAGTCAAGTAAGTTGTTTCCTTTGGATTTCCTTCCGAGCCTACTGTGTTTGTGAGTTTGTTGTAATGTTTGATTGTGAGTAGGCCACAGAGGAGTCAATGTAGGTGGTTCCTTATAGCCATCATCTGTATAGAAAGTGCTTTTTATCAATATGGGATGTCAAGTGACTCAGGTTGGTAGCTTTATTTAGTGATAGCAAAACATTGATCTCTGGGCTACTGCTCCGGATGCACAGACGAATAATTAAGGACCTTTAACCCCTTGGATGCTACTGTCTGTTCTGTAAAATGCTCGGGTAGCACTAAGTTTGACTCCAAATGCAAAATAAGCAGATATGGCACTCACGCAACTCCAATACATTCTGTATTTATATCCAAGTCATGTGCAGGAGAAGAAAAGATGAAGAACTACAGCAACAAAACTGCTGGGAAGGTGAATCACAGCGAAACAAAAGCTTTACGTGTTTCGTGCTCCAGATGCTTATTCATGAGGCTTTATTTAGAGTAGTTACGAATACCACACTACTATCTTGTTTTTCTGTCTTTCTCTAGCCAAAGCTCCATTAAATCACATCTCGGCTCTTCGTAGGGGATATACTTTCATTGCAGACTTTTTTGTAAAATATTGTATGTTCCCTGCACCCAAAGTGAATAATTTCATTTTGAAAGAAACATGATATTGGCCTTAAAATACTGGTCTTTCCCCTTATGTCTACTTTCCTTCTAACAAACTAAACTTGAAACTTAACAGTTCTTGAACATTGCTAGAATTAAAAGCCTGTTGCACTCTATGCTATAGGTGTGATTTCTTAGTGTTACAGATGACACGTTTTAAAAGCTATTATAATAGCTGATTAAAATATCCTGTATTGTTATTCCTTTTGGTGTGAATTGTTGCAGAATCTCAGTTGTTAGTGTCACTGCCACCTTGTTAGCAGGGACAATAAACTAAGCATTAAGTATAGAGCAACTCTAGATTTTATATTGGTGACATTTTTAAATTTCTATTGTACACAATTCTTAAAAAACTCTAACCTAATCAGAAATTAACTGGATCCACTGAGCTGTTGCTAGCTCTTTTTGTGTCCAAGGCAAGAATTAACACATAAAGGAATAATGTCTATACTATGCAAAGGCTGCTTACTTCAGCTGGTTTTTGCACATTAACCCTTTCAGTGATGTAGGGAAGACAAACAGTGCTCCCCTACAGCACTGAAAGGATTAACACTACAGTTAACCTCCATACCAGCTGGAGGAGCCAGTGAGGTAATTTATTTTTATTTAGGCGGGAAGGCATTTGGACAGCTTTTTGTTGACAAGCCTTACTGAATAGACCCCATTGCCCCAAAACCGCACTGACAGCCCCAGAGCCTCATTCAATGTCCTACAGCCCATTCCATAGTCTCAGCCCCTCTTAGGCTGTACTCTTGCTACCCACAATATGCACAATATGTTTTTCTTTAATAAAATTGAATATTTACACACTTTAGCACAGAATCTGTCTGTGCCTCCCTCATTACTTCTTCTGTAAGAATGATTTAGAATATAAAATGTGACCTATTTTCCAGTGGATTTCCCCATTTCCTTTTACCTATTTTCCTTATTCTTTAAGCCTTTATTCTAAAACTTCCATCCAGTTGTTGGGATTTTTGGGTGATATTATGACAAGTGAAAATATTTTATGCACACAAACAGGGATATGTGTACATGTAAATTTAAATGACTCATGTAATTTGCATTACCATGGAGCTCTTAGATATACTCATACACTCCAGATGTTTTAAGTTCCTAGGAAAGATGGACACCACAGTAGTATAGTAGGACAGAGCATTTAGCACCTCATAGAAAGACGGTCTCTTAATCAGACAGCAAATGCCAAGTGTCTAAATTCACATTTAGATCATTATGTCGACAAGGTTTTCCGAAAACTTTTCCACAGTATAAAGAGGTTAACACAAATCACTGTGTACGAGTTGTAGGTCAACATTATTTAGATAAGATCAGCTGACTACTTTAATTTTTGTCCCCAAGTACAGAAGATGTCTCTCTTCAGGTCACTTACTGACATGGTTGCACTGATATCATGCATCCATCTATCCATTTGATGTATTTCTCTTGTGGTTCAGCAAATATTTGTCAACTTGAACACACCGCTTGCTGCACAGACATGACTCACTCTGCAGATTGATCTCAGGCACTGCTAGAAAGGTTTAGTGAACAACAAAATAAAATAGCATTACTAGATGAAACAGATGATAGATTGCATAAGACGTATTTTGGGGAAGTATGCTGGTGTGGAATAATGAAGCGCTTTTACTCAAAAGGCGCAAACTAAATCTATAGAGAACATGTTTCAGTGTGTATCTCTCTTGTATTAATATACAGAGTTTATACAGTAATTGTGACTAGATAGGTTGTTTACCCTGATTATGCTATCTGTGCCTCATTTATGTGTTTTGTTTATAATATACAGGGTTATCATCGATCCATCCTGAATTGGGGAGTTTGCCCAGGCATTTTGCTGGCTCCCAACAACGTTTATTATTGGCGGGGGGGGGGGGGGGGGCGTCAGGACTACTTCACCCTGGTTCCCCATTATTACAATAGTATTGCGGACCTATGTGGCGGTACATCGGGGCTCGTAATTCGGTTCCCCATATGTCTCTGATGTGGCCTGAATCATGCGGGACTTCGAAGACACCATTTTGAGTCTGAATGTCAGCACATATTGAGTAGACACTTTTGAATAGGATATCTAGACTTGGGATTGGTTAGGATTTCTAGAGGGAAAAAAACAAGTTTCAGAATATTTACAATGGGCAGGGCAAAATACTTAGAATATACACAAGAATTGGTTAATATGTAGTTGGTCCCTCTTTGCGCTTCAGTACTTAGTGACCCCGCTCTGTGACTTTACATGCCGCTTCCACTTTCCAATACCACTTACGGTTGAATGACGTATTGCAGAAGTGGCATCCTGGGTAAATGTACCATGCTTGAATTCAATTTGAGACCGACCCATTTTTTCACAAATGTTTGTACATGCAAACTGCATGACTACTTGATTTTATACACCTGTGGCAATGGGTCTGATTGAAACACCTGAACTCAGTCATTAAGAGGTGTGTCCCAATACTTTTGTCCTTATAGTGTGGCTTTTAAACTGTAAAAAAACATGGCCATTCACCAATGTAAGCAAATTAAACAGAAGTAATTTACCTGTGAAAGGCAAGGCATAATGGAACAGTTTTCTGTATGTTAAATATGTAATATATGTGAAATGCACTTATTTGCATATACAATAAAGTGAACATGTGCGCTAGTGACCAACACTAGAGAAAAAAGAGCATTACCCTTTTCTATGAGACGAAATGCTCAGATATTATGAAAAGGGTAATGCTCTTTTTTCTCTAGTGTTGGTCACTAGCGCACATGTTCACTTTATTGTATTTGTTTTCACTGGTTTGCTAGGAGTGAGACACTAGCTGTGCACAAGTGCTAGCTTACTCCATCACAGTTATTGGCACAGTATACTGTATTGTTTGTTTATTTCACTTATTTGCATGTCAGAACAATTCACCATTCTCCTGTAATTTTTTTATTGAATTTTTTTTATAAGGACCACTAAATTCAGTAATCCTATAGGGAGGGCTTGCAGAGATAGAGAGGACTGTTACTAAAGTGACAGCAGTAGCACAAATTCTATAAGTTTTTATGAGGTAGGATGGACAAAAACAGTTTGAATAAATCAGTTTATTTTTCATTACTTTACATGATGCAATAGTTACCTAAAAATATTTTTTCAGAAACTACAGTTGAAACGGCCCTTTTTATGCTCAGATGATCCAGTAAAATATAAGTCAGGAACTCTGACTTGCTAGGAAACATGATAACTGGTAGTGCCAACCCCAACATTGTAAAATATACTCAATTACGTTCAACCTCCAAATCAATTTCCATTACCGACACTCCACATTATTTATAGTCAATCCCACTTATGCCTGCCCAAATAAAGCAGAAATGCTTCCCAGAGCTCAAATGTTGTTGAATATTTAAGTCCAGTCTGCAAATAGATGATGCCTTTCATTTATTACTTACAATAAATATCCAGAACATCCCTCGTGGACATGTGGCCTTGGCGATTTTATGACACATTAGTTTCAGCCCGTAATTGTGGTATGAGCCATATTTCTACTGACTGAAACTCTGAATAATGATGGAAAAGACAAGTTTAATCCCAATATGATAGCGGATTGAATTGGAAAGTAAAATGTTTTTTGACTGGCAATTAAAAAGCAGCTACCGTAGTAATAATTGCGGGGTCGACTGAGAGAAACTTTGAGACAATAATCCAAGATGAAAATTTGACAATATAAGTCTGCCAATATTAAAACAAGATATTTCTTTTGTCATGTACACAACAGTGAGCCATCTGTATGGATTTGGACTAATGGATGCTGAAGCTATGGTGATAGAAGCAGAGAAGTGGATAACTGTACCTGCCCAGCACATATGTGTAGAGAGCACGGACAGACAGATCAGGTAATGTTTTAATAACTTTTGATGTTGGTTAAAATTGTCAGTTTCACTCTAGATATCGGGGCAGATTCAATTCCCTCCTTCAAAGCCATTAGTGGGTGCAGAACAATCAATAAAACAGCCAGTAAAAAGCCCTATCCCAACACTGAACCACACAGTAATTACCAAGAGGCAAAAAAATTATACATTTTTACTATAAAGGGTAAAAATATTAGATCTAAGTTTTGCTAACCACAGCAATATTTGCACATTAACCTTTCCAGTGCTGTAGGGAACCCAAATGGAAAAATATTATAGGAGTCTTAGTGAGGCTAGAGGTTGGCAAAATGTCATACAATGTCTCCCAACTGTCCGGCTATGTGCTTACTGGGCATATGCAACATTGTGCGCATGCACAGTAGTGATCCTGGCTTCAGAAGCCCTGCTACAGGGGAACGAGAGCTAGTCTGTAAAAGTTCAACATACTTAGAGTGCGAAGAGGGTGGGCAGTGAAAATAACCTGTGGGAAACAAATATTACCTGTTACAATGGCCGGCAATGGGAACCAACACCTGAAATCATTAACTTCAGCCCAGAGAAAAGATCCATACAAAAATATCCTCCTAAAAAATCAGGTGCCAGCAACATGCGTCCATCCTCCACTGAGAATGGACATGGATTGAAATCTCAGCCCTCCCTTACCCCGGCACAGGCATTGGTTTGTTTTGAAAACCAGCAAATGGGTGTGCTGTTGCCAGGGAGGCCTAGGATTGGTTGACACTAGTCAGCCAAGCAGATGCCTCCATTCACAATTTGAAATCCCATCCCTGACGGGCTGAGATATTAATATGCATCTATCCTCAGCATCGGGATTTTTTTTAAATAATTATTTTTGGGAATTCTACTTTTGTTAGAATATATTTATAACTGGCTGAGTTATACAGTTGTAATAAGGTGTATTCATGACACATACTCTTTTCATCCCCAATTGATCTTCTATAGGACAATTCGGCCAGATCATGTAATCCGTTCCATATATAAAGCTACAGGCTGTGCTGACAACACAAATCACCATGTGAATTACTTGGAGCACGTAGTGGTTCGCATCACTATCACACACCCACGACGAGGTGATCTAGCAATCTATCTGACTTCTCCTTCAGGCACCAAGTCACAGCTGCTGGCTAACAGGTGAGGTTTCCTTTGTCACCTATCATTAAAGGTGTCTAGCTTTCATCATCTGCATTGAGTTGTAAAGAGGAACAAGCAGCAAATTAAGGTGATTCAGGATGTCAAGTCAGTAAAAAGTGAGGATAAACACAGGAGAGGAAACTATCGCTTATCACTCTTTAATTCTGTTCATGTCTTCCGGGAATGCTATTGTTAAGATGCCAAGGCTTAGAACAGATGTAGTCAACACCCCTGTTTTGGGGTAAGGGGAGGGAGCAATTGTGTGCTCAGTGTGTCAACATGGTTTGCAAAAATAATTCTGTATCCATTGTTTGTTACAATTGTATGTAGATAGTACTTCAATAAGGACACTAAATGAAAATTATTTGGAGCTTAAATCATCTGGTTCTGAATTTTTTTTTACTTCTGAAGCGATTTACCTTTTTTGTTTTATTTTTCGAACTACAGCTGTGAAGCAAGTATATATTTTAGAACATATAAATTAGTAAGCCAGATTGTTAATGCCTATTTACCTAAAGTTCACTTCCTATTAATCCGTTTAGGGGTGTTACGCTTATCAGACAAGTAAATTACAACGTTATTCCAAAGTTAAATCGCATCTCTCCAGTGTATAAATTATTTGTTTTCTTTAGAAAAACTTGTTATAAATCATTCCTGCTTCGGTTCTCCCCAAATAACTTTCAGTTCAGGGAGGAAATCATATTTCTGAAGCAAACACAATTATTTTGCAGAGTAGGGGACAGTAACAGAATAAGAGGTGTTATGGCCCATGCACCTGAAAGAGCTGTTACTAGGGTTAACACCTTTTCTTCAAAATAAAATAATAATACGACCATGCTATCGCCTCCATAGATTTAACATTGGCGTCAAGTACATTTACCTCCACCATGCTGGTAAAATGGCGGCCAGGTAGCAGCCTTAGATGTTACCTGCATATTGCACATTCCTTTTTTTTCTTCTAGATGGTAAATTGACTTGCTATTAGACTGTACTTTTTTCAGAGAATTTGACTGGAAAACATTTTGAGATAACAGCCTTGTATTAACTTGCCATCCTTGGTGCATTGTAACTAAACTTTACAGCTAAAGAAAAAAAAAAAACTCTATACTGTTAATTCGATGAAATGAGGACAAAACAATTTAGGGTTCAGTACTTAATAAAGGCGCACTAGAAACTGAGCGTGTCAGTAAAACATTAACTCCCACTGTTCTGCTCACCTCTGTAACTGATTGGTATTCACGCAAGCTGGACTGCTACACGTACTTATCTTCTATGCAATTCTGCTCGTTGCAGAAAAATAATTACATGGCTCTTGGTGGTCAACTGTGAGGGAAAGAATAAACGTAAAAAGTACTAGTGTGATATAATGGTGGTAAGTTAGGGAGCAGTGATTTTTTTTTTTGTACTGTTCTGACAGGTTTAAATGATAAGCTCATGCACAGTACTGTATCCATGGTACTATAACGTCACGGTTACCATGATTAGATTTAACAGACACTTCCTTCATTCTAAATTGTTGAGCAGAATCTTGCCTTCTACAGGGCAAAATGCTTTCTCCAAAATATTGGTGGTCAATGTGTAACCCTCACAGTGATAACGCTATAATGTAATGTCAGCAACCACAAGGTAAATGTAAACTATATGATAGAATTATTATTAGATTACTGCCATAAGGGAAATACCAAACTGCAAAACTGATGAAGGATAAAACTAATAATAACAGTTTTGTTTTCATATAATACTTTTCTGTCCAAGTGGACTCTAAAGAAAAGTGCTTTTTGGTGCTTTAACCTAATCGGTTGCTGATCACAGAAAGCTAGTAGGAACCAGACTAAAACTAATATAACTGGATTATAGCTTTACTGAGGACATAAACAAGCTATATTTCCAACTGTCACATTCACCAAGTTCTATGAGTAGAATATTGTTCTGTAAATTAAAGTATATATTGTAGTAATGAAAGCTTCACAAAGCAAGTTAACTTTTAGCCAAGCTTTGGAGTTCAGCTATAGCCCAAGCCTTTGTATTATGTAGCATATTGGGATGGTATTCCGTGTTTTGCAATTACCATCTGCTCTTCATTGTTCTCTGTAAACTATGCAGGCCTTCAGACACAGATCAGAGAAATGACATCCTCAGTGGATTCTTATGTAAGTTATAACAAGCTGAGCCCAGTTCCAGATCTGTTGTTCATTAAGGTTCGTGATTACCAGATGTAGCTATGGGCCATGCACAAATGCTAGAAGAGGCAATTAGGGAAGACCTCATGCGATGTAAATGCGTTTGGGCATTATTAGAAAAAAGATCAACTGCAGTGACAGCGATTGCTCCATGCAGCAAGTAATAAACTTATTTGTTAGTTAGGAAAACAGCCAAGCTGAAACTGACTTCTGTATGGCATGTGGCTGACTTGCTTTCAACACAGAACTGCTTTCAAGAGGGAAAACTCAGAGTCATTAGTTCATTGGATTCCACTACAGTCACAAGTGAATTACATCTTCTTAATCTTTGCCAGTCTTTTACACTTGAAAAAGAAACATCTGCTCCAACTGGTAGACCATAAAGATAATAGGGAAAATCCTCTAAGCTGGGAGAATATTCTATTTCTGATTCTTCAAAAGTCAGTTAAAGCGATAGTCTTTGGTGAAGAAAAAGTTGGAGTGTTTTAGTGTGAAAATGAAACGTTTTTAAAGTGCACAGGATAATGCAAAACACGTTAATGGCGTTAGTAGTGAACATTGAATGATAAATGCCAGTTAACCTCATTGTGACTTTTTGTTCCTTACCACTGATCACAAGTGGATCGGAAGCCAGGGACTCAATGGCAGAGACCACTGCCATTATATGCATTGAATTCTGCAACCTTTATCAACCCCACACTCACAAAACCAAATGTGCAGGGCAAGGGCGTACCTAGAGCATTTGGTACCCGGGGCAGACTCCCTATTTCGCACCCCCACCTATTTTTAAAATGTAAAAAAAACGACTACACCTTTCAAGAATTTTTATTGCACACATTTGTAAACTTACACACAGAGACTCACGCACAGTCACACTTACACACAGACTGTGTGAGTCTTTGTGTGAGTATGTTCGTGTAAATGTGACTCTGTATGTGAAACATGAGTCTCACAGACTCACGATTACTCACATTTACAGACACACACACACATTTACAGACACACACTCATTTACAGACTCACACACACTCACACTTACACACACTTTTTTATATCTTATAATATATATATCTTTATTTGGATTTATTAGGTTATAAACTTATCACACTTATTTACAAACACACAAACAGTGACACACACACACACACACATAGAGAGAAACACACACAGTCACACTTACACTCATAGACTCCCACTTAAACACACACAGATGCCCACTTACACACAGACTCCACTTACACAGACTCACACTTACACACAGACTCACACTTACACACACAAACACACAGTCACATGTACACACACAGACTCACACTTATACACACATGCACACACAGACTCACACACAGTCTCACTTTCACGCACACACAGACTCACACACAGTCACACTTACACACACAGACTCACACGGACGCACACACAGTCACACTTGCACACAGTCACACTCACACACAGTCACACTTACACACACTCACACTTACACACACTCAAACACAGACACACACACTTGGGAATAAACAGCTGCCAGCCAATCCAAGGAAAAATAAGTCATTATATAAGTCTAAGTGATTAGAAGAGAGTGCAATAGAAAGAAAGGTGGGATCGAAGGGTCGTTGGCCAATAAGTTGAGAGACATACAGTGTTAATGGACAATAGGACGAAGGAGAAATAATGGTAAAGTAAGCTGGGCTATACCATGATTCAGAGGGTGTAATAGTTAACAAGGGAGAAAGTAAAATAAATAATATTGTAAACCAATGAATTGTTGCCTTCCCTGGCAAGTGAGAATTTAATGGGGAAGCAACTATAGGGCTCAAGTAGCAGGCTCGGTGTGCTTGGACCCAGAGCAGTTGCTCGTTTTTCCCTGCGTTAAAGATGGACCTGATTATGGTTAACCAGTAATCATGTGCAGAGTGTCACCCCAGAGGCTCCTGAGTGCCAGATGTCGCACCTGTGCCATAGGTTTGCAATCTCTGTTGTAAACGGATGGAACATGAATGAAAACTTTATTGATCTCCTTCAATAGGATTGTGTAAACCCATCATTTAGGTGGAAAAACCTAGGGCAAATACATACAGCTGAGCCATGTTCAAATAATTGCTATCTTTCAGGATGCTTTTTTTTTGTTAAAAGTGCTAGTAAAAAGTCAATGTATTTCAATAATGTGCAAAAAGTGTCGAGGAATAGTGTCTCTTGTCCTATAATGCACAAGCTGCAAATCGTCAGGCAACTACCCCTAGTGCCCAAATGTAATAACAGTAAAAACACAAGTCAAAAAGTGACAGTGCGCTAAAGTGGTACAAGGTGCTAAATAACAGGGTGCGTATCCAAGTGTGACAACCAGATATACTGGATAAGACAATATATGTAACAGGAATATGACTTACGTTTCAAATTGTAGTAATACAGAATAAGGTGCTGTTTCTTTTGATCTAATGATCTCCAAACAGATAAAGATGTTAGGGTATACACAAAAACTACAAGAAGTGGCGCCGGGAGTGACGTGGCGAGGTCGCACCGGAAGTGACGCGACGGATCCGATACGGGGCGTTTTTCGGATGTTATTCATCAACCTAATTACTGTACATGTATTTATAGCCAATTCTCACACCCCACAAGCATTTCCCTCTGAGGAAGCCCATTAGAAGTGCGAAACGTGTTAGCTTGGCATTGCTGTCTTGGGGTCTGATATTTTAGGCTTTCTATTAAAATTGTGTTTGTATATACCCTAACATCTTTATCTGTTTGGAGATCATTAGATCAAAAGAAACAGCACCTTATTCTGTATTACTACAATTTATAACGTGAGTCATATTCCTGTTACGTATATTGTCTTATCCAGTATATCTGGTTGTCCCACTTGGATACGCAGCCTGTTATTTAGCATCTTGTACCACTTTAGCGCACTGTCACTTTTTGACTAATGTATTTCAATCACTTTTCCATCTGAGTCTGAGTTATTGAACAGTTCAACAATAGAAAGCTGGTGATTGCTTGAACACTCTACATTGTACTCAAATCAGCCACACAGAATGGATAGGCTTCCTAATATCCCCGCTTGTTTTGAGTCCCTGTTGAGAACAGTTGTTCAAAGGCATAAAAACAAGATTATCCAATAACTACAGGTGCAAATCAAAATGTAGCCTTAAAAATCCGCTTTCTCTCTTATTAGCTGCAAAAATAAGACTAATTAGGCTCTCTTTCTGGAAATCATCCTCCAGAAAGGAGAATTCTGGGGGAAGAATATGAATCACTCTGAATGTACCTATTATCCGGCTTTTCAAGCGCGTGTGTTTCTACACAGCGTACTTGTGTCTGTGCAATTATTAGTTCTCATAACGGAGTCTTGATGGAATACTAGCCTGTGGGCTTCCAAATGTTAATTAAGCCTTTTTGATTTTTATTTATTTAGTTATTGTTTGTTTGACTTTAGGGTGCCTGGCAGACAAGTATGTACAGTGGTTGAAGGCTAAGTAAGCTCCTGGGGATCATGTTATATAATGAGTTGTTCTTATTTATTTAGCCTTTCGTATTCCGGGCGTACCTCTGGATATATTACCAGGTTCTGTAGTGTCTTAACAATTTTAGTGCCATAGTAGTGTGCAATGGTTACTCATCAACTGTAATCTTAATCTTAATTTGGAAGAAGATAATTAAAGATAGACTTATAGAGACACATGTGAGAGGGGGAGTGCTGTAGTGTGTTATATCTGTGTGTGTTGGTCACATATCCTACTACTGTATGATATTTACATAACATTAAATATGCAGATTTAGAGTCATACTTAATAAGCTAAATACAATTTCTGCTGGTAGTGATTTCCGAGAAAAATTACACATTGTGGTTTTATTCAGGAACACCTATGAAAAATACATACTGCGGGGCTAAGTTGGGTAGAATAAAGACAGCACACTAGTCTATATTGTACTGATTGTAGCCCAAAGTACAGTTTTTAGAAGCATCCATGAAAAAAACATCCTGCAGTAGCATAGTTGCTGGTTGCCTGATAATTTACCACTCTGTACCTTCAAACCCTATCAAGCAGGAAGGGGATGAAGGAAGATGGCAGGTTGCATTTTGGCCCCAAGCATATTGATGGTAAAAGTTTTGTTATTTAGTTTGCCGTTTTGCCCTTTTCTGGTTAGGGCCACATTTTCCAACTTAGAAATATGTAACGTAAAACTATTGAGCCTTTATTCTGTCTCTTTATGTGCACACACATTACTTTAGAAATTGGGAAGTATGAACACAAAATGTAAGGTCTCTACAATCAATATGCTCATTGACATATCCTTTACCTTGGGTTAAGAGCTGATGGAGGGTAAAATAACTGTTCTAAACACGATGTTAGTGCTTAAATCTTACACCATATTTTACGTACAATTATGGAAAAGACATTGATGGATTATTTTAGAACTATAAAAGGAAAAGAGAGGTACAGACTAATTACAAGCATTGTTAGCACAATTTCACAAAACAGCAGGATACCTTGAATGTTTAGACTAGCAGGGGTATGAAAATTTGGTTAGAGTGAATTTTACTTTCTTTTCTTTTATTAGTGTACAGTTGAGTGTATGCCGATTTTCTGTAGAAATTTGAAATCTGGAAAGGTTGCTGTTCCACTGGGAGAATAAAATAATTAGCTTGTCAACTGCATGTCACATTCAACCTTTCCATGGCTGCAGGGGAAGTAAAAAACATTAGTCGGCAAGACCTAATTAAAGACTGTTCTATTATTACTGCTAATAATAATCACAAAGATTTCCCTATTGTTTGAAAATGTTTTACTTTATCTTCTCTACGTTTGATCAAATACAAAAATACTGCTACATCTACAGGTTCCTTTTAAATGTGTGTTTGTACATAGACATGAATTTTTTTTTTAAATTAATTTTGGTTAAAATTTCATGTTGGCTAAAATATAACACAATTGCTAAATTAGTTATTGCTAATATAAGAGTCAGATTTTTTTGATCTAGTAGCCAGTGTAACAAAGACCATAGTAAATGTTTTGTACATTGCAAAGACCAAATTGTCCCCTCAATAAAGAGAGAATTGCAGTGAACTTAGATGGGAATGTCAAACTTAAGGCTAAAGTAGTCAAATTGGAAAATTTTCCTATTCAGCTAAATTGAAGAATTATTCCAACTCAGCTACATTGGCCTCAAGTTTGAAATTCTTATTTAAATTTTCTATATATTGATTAGATCCTTAAATTTGGAGTTTGATAGATTATCAAATCCACAGCATAGAAAAATAGAATGTGTCGACAGATAAGAACCATTAGGCCCAGTTTCAGCGCACAACCTGTATGATGTATTTTTTGCATTTGATGTATCTGTATTTGTTGTATATGTTTCCTAGATTGTTTGACCATTCCATGGAGGGGTTTAAGAACTGGGAGTTCATGACTACTCACTGCTGGGGAGAGAAGGCCATAGGAGAATGGGTTCTGGAGATTTACGATACCCCATCACAGCTGAGGAACTTCAAAACACCAGGTAAGAGTATGTTAGACTGGTAGTTTGTGACAGTAAGAAATAAAATAGTGGCAAACTGCTGCTTAACAGATTTTAATGACTTAGAGAGCAGAGTAACCTAAACATTTAGCAGAGTAGAGATGGGAGATATAGCTGTCCAACATAGCTGGAGGGTTTTTGAAGTGTTAAAATGCAATTTAAAGATATTTATACATATATTCGCTATCTCCACTGTACCTGCACTCAACTTACTATTTTCAAAGAATCTGATAATAATGAATGGGTGCAGCTCACATCTTCATACAAATAACAATCCAAATACCTTAGGAATAGTGTTGAGCGAACCCGAACCGCACTGTTCGGGCTCGTAGCGGACATTACGGTGTCCGTGCCACGAACCCGGACATTTCACTGTATGTCCGTGTTGGAGTTCGAGGTTCGGCTATAAACCGAAAGTCTTTAAACCGAAAGTCATTCGGTTTATAGACTTTCGGTTTATAGAATAGCAATAGCATTACATGTATTCTATAAGCCGAAAGTCTATAAACCGAATGTCGTTTGGTTTATAGACTTTGGTTTATAGAATACATGTAATGCTAATGCTATTCTATAAACCGAAATAGAGTGCCCATTCATACGAATAGGTCAGTTGACCTATTCGTATTAGGGTTGCCACCTTTTCCTCAAAAAAATACCGGTCATCAGTGAGGGTGGAGCCACAAAAGGGCGGGGCCACAACTGGTGGAGCCGAAAAGAGGAAGCACTGAATATTCTGAAGGATATCCTGAATGGATATTCCCATTATGCTCAGCCAATCAAATGTTTAGCTGAGCATGATATAAACTGTATTCCACATTATGTGGAATGCTAATTGTCTCTGGCTGACTTGTGGTATTACAGCTCTTGGAGAATACAGACCCTATAATACTCAGCAACCTTATTGTTGGCTAAGCATCATGGGGATTGTATTCCAAAAAGAGCTTAAGTGCCAAAGGTCGGCTCTATCACTGCAACTGTTGTAGTCTGCATTTACCGTACTCAGTTAGTTTAGAAAATGCTGAGCATCATGGGAAATGTAGTCCACAACAGTCTATAGCCATATCATGTCCCTTACCTCACTGTAAAGAAGGTGGAAGCTGGATCCTCTTCAGCCTGGAAGCTGCCAGGCAGTCAGCTGAAGGATCCACTGTTTAGTGGTCAGCCTGAATGTTTGGTGAAAGCGGAAGGGGTTAGTGCTGCTGGGGGGGAAATGGATATATTTTTGGTGAGGGGGGTATCAGCCTGTATTTGTGGTGACTGAGGGGGGCTTTATGCACCAACACCAAAAATACAGGCTTATCCCTGCCACTCTAGATCTCTCCAATCAGCATCTGACTCCCCCCCCCAAACAGTCTCTCTCTGCCACCGTTGCTCCCCTCAAACAGCCCCTGTCACCCCAACCTCCCCAAATAGCCTGTTTGTCACCCCAGTGCTCAGACATGCTCTTGTTAATATCCCAGCCCCCAAAAAATCTGTCACCCAGCCCCCCCCCAAGAAAAATAGTAGTTAAATTAAATTAACCTAATTCAATATGAACCTACAAATTTTATAGCCTGCTAGAAAGTGTAAATACCACATTAAATAAAAAGGGTAACTTATCCTAAACAAAATGCTGTAGATCATTTTTTGGGAGGGATTTTACCCTTTTTTTTTTATAAAACATACATTAAAATACAGTACTATCATACACATAAGAGCATGGCAGTGTTTTAGGCATACTTATATGTTTATGTAGTTTTTTTTATATTTTTTAAGGTTATCCTATTGTGTACTGCTTTTTGTTTATTTTTCCTCCTCCCCAAAAATGCTCTCTGTCACCCAGCTCTCCCCCTGAAATGCTCTCTGTCACCCAGCTCTCCCCCTGAAATGCTCTCTGTCACCCAGCTCTCCCTCTGAAATGCTCTCTGTCACCCAGCTCTCCCCCAAAAATGCTCTCTGTCACCCAGCTCTCCCCCTGAAATGCTCTCTGTCACCCAGCTCTCCCCCTGAAATGCTCTGTCACCCAGCTCTCCCCCAAAAATGCTCTCTGTCACCCAGCTCTCCCCCTGAAATGCTCTGTCACCCAGCTCTCCCCCTGAAATGCTCTGTCACCCAGCTCTCCCCCAAAAATGCCCTCTGTCACCCAGCTCTCCCCCTGAAATGCTCTGTCACCCAGCTCTCCCCCTGAAATGCTCTCTGTCACCCAGCTCTCCCCCTGAAATGCTCTGTCACCCAGCTCTCCCCCTGAAATGCTCTCTGTCACCCAGCTCTCCCCCTGAAATGCTCTCTGTCACCCAGCTCTCCCCCTGAAATGCTCTGTCACCCAGCTCTCCCCCAAAAATGCTCTCTGTCACCCAGCTCTCCCCCTGAAATGCTCTCTGTCACCCAGCTCTCCCCCTGAAATGCTCTGTCACCCAGCTCTCCCCCTGAAATGCTCTCTGTCACCCAGCTCTCCCCCTGAAATGCTCTCTGTCACCCAGCTCTCCCCCTGAAATGCTCTGTCACCCAGCTCTCCCCCAAAAATGCTCTCTGTCACCCAGCTCTCCCCCTGAAATGCTCTCTGTCACCCAGCTCTCCCCCTGAAATGCTCTGTCACCCAGCTCTCCCCCAAAAATGCTCTCTGTCACCCAGCTCTCCCCCTGAAATGCTCTCTGTCACCCAGCTCTCCCCCCTACCCCAAACATTCTCTGCCAGTCAAGCCCCCAGACATTAGCTCAGTCCTCCATACATGCTCTGCCAGCCCCCAACACACATGCTCTGTCAGCCCAGCCCCCCCAAAGATCCTGTTTCCCCAGCTTACCTTATCCATCCAGGGAGAGGTATCAGTGCTGATAGCTGTGACAGTCATGTCTGCAGTCCGTCTCTCCCTCTCTCCGGGCAGACAGGAAATGGCTTTGAGAAGCCACTTCCTGCTGCTGAAACTGTCAGGGAGAGACTGTCAGTGCCGATAGCTGGGGAAACTCAGCTATCGGCATTTAAAGGGGCGGCGCCCACATGGAGAGGGGGAAAAAACCGGCTTCTGCATTGCCGGTATGTTTCTAAAGCTGGCACCGGCTCCTAAGAGCCGATTACCGGCTGTGCCGGTAAAATACCGGCCGGGTGGCAACCCTAATTCGTATGAATGGGGACTCTATTTCGGTTTATAGAATAGCCAATAGCTTTACATGTATTCTATAAGCCGAAAGTCTATAAACCGAATGTCGTTCGGTTTATAGACTTTCAGTTTATTAAATAGCATAGAATTACATGTATTCTATAAACCGAAAGTCTATAAACCGAACGACCTTCTGTTTATAGACTCTTGGTTTATGGAATACATGTAATACTATTGGCTTTCTATAAACCGAACTAGAGTCCCCATTCATAAGAAATTCCTATGATTTATGGAATACATGTAATGCTATTGCTATTCTATAAACCGAAATAGAGTCCCCATTCATAAGAATAGGTCAATTGATATTTCGGTTTATAGAATAGCAATAGCATTACATGTATTACATCTGAGAGTCAAATTGTTAAAATATCATCTGGAGGGTTAATTTCCTTTGAAACAGTGTGTAGTCCAGCTAATTGGCCAAAAACTAACATGCTTATTGAAATGGAAATTGAACATTATTTATTGCTGTGTAAATAAATCTATTTGACTGATTTGTTTCATAACTAAATATAGGGTATTTGTCCCACTATGTTTAGATAAGATTCAGCATTTCCCCACGTCTCGACAATTATAAATTTAAAATTAACTTTGAGGAGGTTCCTGTAGTAGGGTGTTTGGTACCTGCATACTCTGTTAGAACTTTTATATGAGACATCTCCCAGCAAGAGAAGTATTCTTGTTTTATCCCAGTATAAAATGTCTGCAAAATATATTTTTCCTAATTAGTCTTGCTTGACCTTAAAGCTTGCTTTATGTAAGGATTTTTTTAACTCCTAATATGAAAGCCCTATGTGCCCTTCCGAAGCCAACAGAAACTCTTTTATATACTAATAATAAACTGTATGATTCACTGAAGCTGTACAGCATGAGTTATACAAAATCACACTTATCACTCAAGGAAAATTCAGGTCTTGGAGCCATTTATTGAGAGAGAAAAGTAACATAATATACTTCTGGTCTTTTTTATAAGTAGACAGCCTTTAATTCAGCAAGGCAAGATTTTATCTCAAAATAAAATATTTGGCCTCTAGTGAAAACAGTTTTTTCGTTTTTATATGTACAGTTTGGATAACCTCTACCCTGTTAAAGGGAGGTGACATGGATGTTAGTATTTTCTTAATAAACTGTGGTATTTGGAGCCTATCAGCTTGTTGTCATTTGATCGTGGTTTGGTAAGCTATCCTTAATTAATAAACATGGGGGAAATGTATTTCTAAAAAACGGCAGACTTTAATATATTAAATTGTAGTCTTGTTTCAAGTCAAGGAAATATTTTAGAAATAAGAAATTCATATTTTCAACTTTACTCTCCTGTGTCAAAATTGTGGAGGCCCTGGGGAAACATGGGAAGTGTAGTGACTGCTATTATTTTCCATGATCTTCTGAGAAGCATAGAAAATGTAGTTTAGAGTAGCGAAAATGTTAAAGGCTTTGATGCCTATATTTTCTCAAGCACTCAAACAGCTGTGATGTTCACTTATCATTATGCTTAGCCAGCCAAACATAGACTGAGCCTTGTAGGAACTATAGTCCCTAACACAAGAATGCAAATAACAGTGCTTGCTCCAAATGTTGTGGGTTTTATTTTCAATGATGCTTGGCTAATAAAACACTGTTTGAGGGTCATGAGAAATATAATCACTGCGAGCAGGAGGCCCCCAAAGGAATCTGTGTAATCTCGTGTGTTGCAATGTACAGATAAATAATATCTGCCTCCTGCCTTACTTGCAGCTGTGGGTACCTTTCTACCTATAACAGCATATATCCAAACTGTGCCGATTTGGGACCACTATCCCGTTTTTAATGGGCAGTATGTTTGCATGGCAGAGCTGCTTTGCACATATGCTGTTTCACTGACACTCCCTCCCCTAAGCCATGCCCTCCAACATCCCATGTTTTCGAGGATAACAGTTGGGAAGTGTGTAACAGATACTTCTGCCCATCCTTCTGATATACCAGCACACATCCTGTGGCTGAAATGAAATATAATAAATTGCTGCATAACAACTTGCTGTGCATTTTCGAAGTTTGCTTTGAAGGAGTGATGTACAGTTTATATTTTCATTCATCTTGCATCCACTAAGTTAATTTGCAGCATCATCTATTACCATGCAATACTTTTAATGACATTATACCTTTTAGTTGATTCCAGAAAGAACATTTTCACCTTTCCTTTGCAAAGTTAATTTCTTTAGGCTAAGTTTTTCTATTAGAAATTAGATTAAAGGTAGTGCTGATTCTTATTAACCTAGTACACTGAGCTTGAAACCGGAATGTTTTGCTGAAGTTTCTTTGCTTGGAAATGATTCAGCCTGACATTTTAATTTTCATACAAAGCTTTTTTCTTTTTTTACAAAACACCATGATTGCCAGACAGATCCTTGATTGACTCTGGGATGGAGAGGAGCACTACAGAAAACAAAATCTCTGGCAATACAGCAATGCTTCTACAATGCACCACAATTCCCATTATGTAAGGTTCCACCTGAAGCATGGCTGAGCCCCTAGTAGGAGACACTAAAGTCTGCTATTCACTGTGCACAAATGGCTCCCAGCCCCCATAATATACACATCGGGGATCAGGGCATGTAGCCCTGTCCCCTCTGTATGATACATGGTGTTGGGAGCTTGACAATTGCTCCCAGCCCCCAATATAATATATTGGAGAGCAGGCATACCAATAATTGTTAGGGGGGCAGGGCTCCTAGGTATTATATAGGGGCCGGGAGCCATTTGGGCATTTCCTAGACTTATATAATCAGCCCTGCCCCCCTAACAATTACTGGTATCCCTGGTCTCCAATATATTATATTGGGGGTTGGGAGCAATTGTTAGGCCAAAATCTTAGCATAGGGTCCACACACTTTTTTTTTTACATTTTTTGCTTGTAATTTTTTTTATTAATAGGTGGATTTTGGGGGCCGGTGGGGCAGTGACCAGTTTCACTGAGCTGAACATGAGGACTCGAGGGCATGACGGATAGTTTTTTACATTTAGTTTATTTAATACTCCTTCAATTACCTGATGAACCCTGTCTTTTTCCAAAGGTAAATTAAAAGAATGGTCTCTTGTTCTGTACGGCACATCCATCCAACCATACTCCCCAAGAAATGATGTCCCGAAAGTGGATAGAGTACGTTCTAGTCCAGAGGACGAACCTGCAGATGATTACAGTATGGATGAATACACAGGTGAGATGGGACTGAATTAAAATAATATTAATTGTTAAAAAAATAATGCAAATACACAAATGTCTGTGTTCTCCATGTTTGATATAGGCCAAAGATGTACATTCCAACACACTCCTGGGTACTTTGAAAAGTAGTCATCAAAATGGGAATTCCAATAGAATGTGAGAACATTATAATGTCACCCTTAACATTACAAAGTTTCAGAGCCTAGCTCTGAAAAATCTATCATCCGTAAACTCAATCTGCATGAAATATTTTTATTTATATTTATATTTATTTAAAACTTGTTATATTGGTATATAGGCTTTAATGTAATTCATGTTACAAACATTCAGATCTGTATGGAAATGTACTGGAATTTTACTGAAGAAACAAAGAATACGTTAATGCCACTTTAAAATAGCCACTTGTGGTGCAATAAACACCAATTTTCAAATCTTTGAGTGCTGAGCATTTAGGGATTTACATTTTGGGGCAGGGTGGAGCTGTGTGCAGATCTTCAGTAATTGTTCTAATATTTTAATACATGACACTAGTTTAGTAGTTTATCTTGCACACAACACTATTTTTCCCCATATACTGCATCTGTGGCCTACTTAGTAGGTCTCATATCTAATGATATGCTGATGTAGCTATTCATTATAAAATTAGTTTAAACAAAAGAACACATTAACCTGTTTTGAATGATGTTGTGTCACAGAGGAATACATTTCTTTTATCTTGATTCCAAAAGGTCCTTGTGATGCAGAATGCAGCGAAGTTGGTTGTGATGGACCTGGACCACACCACTGCAGTGACTGCCTACACTTTTATTATAAAGCCAAAAACAATACCCGGTAAGAGGTTAGGTACAGCTGTCCATCCATTGATACTTCAGAAATGTTATATGTTGTGCCTCAGGTTCCACTTAAGATAGTGGAGAAAATATATGGTTCTTTAGGCATGCCCAGAAACCCTGGACCTCTGAGGAGGCCTTATAAGTAACTTTCAGAATGTATCGTGAATTGAACAGAATGCTATGTTGACATTCTATCCTCACTGTTAGAAACTGTAAATCTAGAAATAAAAGCTGGTAAAAAAAAATCTATGTGGTAATATAGATCCATTTCTTCTTTTCTGAACGGATAAGCATAAGTTTGGGAGCCTTAATATCAATAATCAGGTCATCAAAAATGTTTTTCAGTCTATTGGACCAATTAAGAATACATTTTATCTAGATTCACAAATAATTTCTCAGGCCTCCATAGTAACTTTAAAAAGACCTATATCTAGATATCTGGTTTACGGCAGGCATCATAACAATAGGAGATTTATTTAACGGCTCTCGTAGCATACCTTTCCCAGACTTGCAATCTCATTTTGATTTGTTATCTAAAAAAATCTTTTACTTATATCCTAATCAAGGGTTATTTTCCAATATTCAATTAAAACCTGACTCTCCACTGGAGAAAATTATGGTTGGTACCCATTTAAAGATGACCTCATGAATCACGAAAGCAATCCAAGAATTAGATCAAAGGAAGGAGAAATTAGAAACAGTGGCTAAATAGGAAAAGGAATTGGGGAAAAACTTTTCAAGTGCTTGGCGGAACTCATGTGAGCTTGTTAGAAAATCCATCCACTGTTTAGGGCTACAGGAATTATGTATTAAAATTTTACACAGATGGTACTTGCGTATAAGGCTCACTAAATATCAACCAAACATGTCACCACTACGTTGTAGATGCAATAGAGAAAGGGGCAATATTAAACATATAAGGTGGGATTTTGAGAAATTGGATGGGGTACGAAAAACCTTAAACAAAAGACTCTCAGAAATACAATTAGATCTTGGAGATATGGCTCCAGAGATATTTCCGTTTCATCTTGGACTCTCCGGCCTAAATAGTTAAAAACAACTGGCGGTACATATCCTGATGGCAACTAAAATGTGCATACCAAGATGTTGGAGAAGACCTGAGACTCCGAATGACACAGAAATATGGGCACAAATACATTATCAGTGTACAATCTTATTTAAATTATGTCTTATTACAAAATCTGGAATCCTGTTATCTCCTACGTCTTTAATCGTACGTAGAAAAGATTGGCTCCTCCACCCATCCATCTGATTCGATTAGATTTAACCATCATTAAGTATAATGGAATATATCCGTTGAGGTCTCTGCATACCTGTATGTTGTATATTGTACTGGTATATATGAATGTTAGCTGCACATATACACTGATTACTAACTATGTTGCATAAGAAGCAGGACAATCTGCCACTGAAGTGAATGGATGTCTGCATATTATTTGTATTTTCACTTTTTTCCTCGTCAAGCAATATTACCTGACTAATATCTTCTGGGATAGCAACAACTTGATGAAAAGAGTGAGATATGTAGTATACGTGAATATTCTTAACGATTTTGTCTAATGTTATTAATGTTTTTTATGTGTATATATTGTAAAAATAAAAATATATAAAAAAAAAAAAGAAACTGTAAACATGTTGTTTCAGCTAAATTGCAAGGAATTGATCAAATAATATGTTACTTGATACATATGTGCCACATTTATTTTTGCATGCTGCCTACTAAATATTAATAATCGATCTGTACTTATAATGTTTGGTTCAAAAATCTCTAAAACTTGTTCTTCCTCCCAATTATGAAATAAACGTTGAAATAAATGAAAGGTGAACATTTTCCAACTCCGTGCACAGAGCATGCATTTTACTATATTGGAGTATGTTTAATCGTATATGAAAGTTTTTTGTATTAAGGAATCTATTCACAACGTTCATGAAACTAAACTGGTCCATCTGTTCTCTTCCAGAATCTGCGTGCCAGAATGTCCCCCTGGCCACTACTTTGCAGACAAGAAGAGATGTAAGAAATGTTTCTCACACTGTGAAATGTGTGTTGGGGGTCGCACAGACCAGTGCACATCATGCAAGTCTGGCTACTATCTGAATGAGGAAAGCAACAGTTGCATTAGTAACTGCCCAGTTGGCTCCTACCTGAATGAAAGTAAGGTCATGTGCAGCAATATATGTTACATTGTCCTGTGGATACTTAATATGCTTGCAACATCTGTCTTCACACCAATGCCTCTGCCATTCACTTTACTGTTCCACTAAGGCACAGTTTTGGCAATCGTAAGTCATCACCTGTCATCAGACTGCAACTTGCAAAACGCTCAGCCTTTTTCCAGTAAATGATTAGCTACTAGGAGTTTTAGTATGACAACAGCTGTGGTGGGTACATGTTGTTTACTCTTCAGTCACATTTTGTCTAATACTTTAGCAAAAGGCATCCTATGTAAGCATCATTGTATTGTACAGCTCATTTGTATGTTATGTTATTTAATCTCCTGAGTGACAAGGGAGTAATGAGCCCCTATATGATACCACTCAGCTTGTGAAGTGCTTTGTCCACCTTTTAACATGTCACCAGTGCTGTCATCTGACTTTGTTCTATGAGACCACCCTGTATAGAAGATTCTTCTCTCTGCATGATACTGGAAGCAGGCACAGATTGCTTTTAGGGCTTCTTTAGTAATCTGCTTGAAATGAGTGTGTTCAGATTTCTCTAAATCCAGCTGTTGGTGTGCATCATTTTCCTAGAAAGCTTAAACAGGTTTTCCTGTAAAATGCTGCCTGTCCTCAATTTCAGAGATATGCTATGTTTGCATTAAGGATTCTGCACTGGATAGAATCCATTTCACTGTGGTGATAATACTCTGCTGTATTAACTAATTCTGTGTTTACAGATAAAAGGCATTCAAAAATAATATATTTTAAGAAACCTTTTAACAAAAGCATATTTTTAATAGATGCTATATATGTTATCTTTAACAGTCTGGCAGTGAACCTGAAAAATCTTAAGCAGTATGTGATTGTCTTGACTTCATATTTTTGCTTACATGCATTTACTAATCGATTTCTCTGATTACATTTTCCTCCCACGGCATTTGATCATTGGACACTACATTTTGGCCCCTGCATCTTAAATATCTCAACTCTTTAGACACAAATCTTCAACTTTAAAAATACTTTTGCACCTTGCTTCATTGAAATAATAAAGTAAAGATATTTACTAAGATAAATGACAGTCCCCGTACTAAAAAATGCACTCCGGAGGAGTTACTATTATTAGACATGCGTGAAGAGCATATATGAATAATTCAGCCACTAAACAAAAAATGTGTAGGGAGTCATATGTTGGCTTCTAGCATCAGTTGAATTCACAGAAAAATACTATCACTGTAAAGACTGAAATGCATGTATAAGCATAAATTGGGGTCTATTCAATGACCTGATATTTTGGATCATTGAATTGGGCGCACTGACTCACCATGGTACTCACAATGGCTGCATCTAGGAAATTATGGACAACTTGTTTCCCCACATCAACAAAGCTGTTTGTAAATCAATTGTTCTCCAAATGCTGTCTCACTGACTAAATGGTGCCTTTAAACCTGCGGCCCTCCAGATGTTGTAGGACTGCTGGATATACTGCCAGCATCTTAGCTGAAAGAGCATTATAGGAGCTGGAGGGCCACAGGTTCCCCACCCTTTCTTAAAAGGTTGTCTTACATTCCCCATGTCTGACTGACAAATCCTGCAGCTTCTTTGTTCTTGGCTTGCCACATGTTGGAAACACTGTCATATTATATAATTGTATATACTATCAAATAACACATCATTCAAATGCAACCTTTCTATATGTCCAGAAAATGGATTGATTCATAATGACATTAGGTGTTGGAGGAAGTAAAGCACTTTTGTTAATTATGTACTTAATAAAGTATTTTTCTGTTCTCTGTCTGATATAAACATCTAGCTTGTGTTCTGCAGATAAAAACCTCTGTCGAAAATGTGGGGAGAACTGCAAGAGCTGTACTTCAGAGCAGACCTGTACAGAGTGCAGACATGGCCTCAGGTATGGAGCGGATTCATTACTTAACTTACATTCATATATCAAAGGCATATTACTAAGTCATTGAAGCTTGCTGGAGGTCCCAGGTGGGCTTGATTACTTATGTTATTATATTGTACAATGACAGCATGATGAACAGCCTTGTCAAATTAAGGTAACATTAAGGTTACCATGGATACTGGGGTAGAGGATTGTGTAACCCGAGTTCCTGTTAGTGATGTGTGGAGAATTTGAAAGCCTAAAACTCCATTGGAGGTTTGGTTAAAAGTGAGGAGAACTAAAATCCAAACCACAGGGACCTTATGTTACTTTCACTTTCCAAAAACCAGAGTATCTTACAACACAAATCCCTTTGTCTAAGAATGACATTGTAACTGAAGCATTTCTATATTGTCATAGAAATTATGCAGTGCTATCCGTAATTAAACAAATTGTCATCTGTTTCAACCAGAGTCACAAACCAGTGTGCCACCGTCTATTGTTATGTTTTTTTTACCCAGTGTACAGCACTGAGGAATATGATTGATTTTATAAATAAATTATTATTTGAATAATAATGTGCAGCTGCAGAAACTGGTTCTGTAGGGTGCTACAAATCCACATCACTAGTATGTGCTGGCAGTGTAGTAGCCTGTCACTCATGATAGCTTTTAATAAGTACAGATCAATAGTATGTGCTGGCAGTGTAGTAGCCTGTCACTCATGATAGCCTTTAATAAGTACAGATCACTAGTATGTGCTGGCAGTGTAGTAGCCTGTCACTCATGATAGCCTTTAATAAGTGCAAATCACTAGTATGTGCTGGCAGTGTAGTAACCTGTCACTCATGATAGCCTTTAATAAGTGCAGTTCACTAGTATGTGCTGGCAGTGTAGTAGCCTGTCACTCATGATAGCCTTTAATAAGTGCAGATCACTAGTATGTGCTGGCAGTGTAGTAGCCTGTCACTCATGATAGCCTTTAATAAGTGCAGATCACTAGTATGTGCTGGCAGTTGTTATTTACAATGTAATTATGCTTTGAAATCAAAATAATTAGAACTGAAAAGAACTGTTTGAATGCAGTTTTCCATTCTGTTAGGTCATCAGCTATATGTTGTACATGTTGATGATTTTTTTAAATTAAAAAATACACTTTTTCCAACTTAACTCTTTATGAACTTCATTTATTTAGAGTTAATTTCTTGTCATGGTCTAGTTGGTCAATGGTGTAAACTGAAAAATGATCAGATTTCACATAGGCAAATGAAAATATTCAGCACACAAAGAGGCTGATTGATAGCTAATCTTTTTTTCTCAGAGCTGTCCAACACAAAAGCCTGCTGACAGAGCTGCATAATCAGGTTTCTGCATAAACATCCCAACTGTATAAAACAAATGTCAAATATATTATTAAATAAATCACTAAAAAGCAAGGAGTCTGAAGACTGGCACATGACCTCCCTTCCTCCACAACTGGTGCCCATTGGTTGTGGCCATAGTTATCAACAGTCCTGCCAATGAGATACATAAATAGTTTAAATGAGAAGGCTCCAAACACATGCTATCTGGAACTCAGTAATGAAGCGCCCTTTTTGGCTTTCCTCATGTCATGTCCTGGACCAATGCTGACAGGTTATGATTGTAGGGTTAGTAAAACCCAAAAAGAGAGACCAATGGACCAATGGAGTGGGTTCAGACTTAGGCTCTCACCCCTTTTGTTAGACTGGGAATCTAAATCCTGCACCTACATTTGTATTTTGAGGGTGAGACTAGGCCTCTCATGTCTAGTAAATAACACTGCCATTTATGTTTCGTTATCCATTGTAAGAGGTATAAGCAATGTATTAATTCTCATGGGGTGAGTGTATTTATTTGTTGTTTAAACAGTGGCAATTATGTGGCTGTTAATATGTTCAAGTATTAATAGAAAACCAATATATCAACATTAACGAAAAAGAAAAATATTGCTTTTCAAGCTGAGATGAAGGCAGTGCATAAGTCACCTGGCCTTGATAAACTATGTATATTCACACTTTGTTTAGGAGCACATATGTATATAAATACCAGGAAAATCTTATTGGTTAGCAAATCAGAAAGCATATTTGTCATCTAGTGTGCATGTACGATTGATATTTGCTGTTAAACCTACGCAATCAAAAATGTCATAAGATATGCCATAAAGCTCCAAGTGCTTTGATACAGTGGAAGACTTAACAGGACTGTATTCATGAAAGAGAAAACTACAGGGAATTGACTAGGAAATTGCAAAGTTAAAGCCAAAATACCTGGTTTAGGGTCAGTTGAATTGGAAATTTAAATAGAATCCCATTATTTGATCATTTTGTCAACTTAAAGTATGCTTTCAGACAATGGATTACACAAGACATAAGCAGGACACGTGAAGAGGTCCATTTTAATCTTAATGGCCATTCAGTAGTGGAGATGCTTGTACCTGATATTACTCATCTCTGGACTATGTAAAATATTGCACGAAGCAGTATGAGAAGAGATTTGGTCAGACTCCTTGACACATTTATCTCACTCTTTTCTCCTTAGTTTACAAGGATCAAAATGTGCTGTCAGCTGTGAGGATGGAAAATACTACACTATAGGGAAGAAGGAGTGCGAGCCATGCCACAGATTATGTGCCACATGTACAGGTATTGTATATTTGCTCCATGCTGCAATAATGCACACATCTCAATGTGTTTGATACAGTTCCCTGTTGTCGATGCTCTGTTTATTTACATTTTGTGGATAAGATCTATAACATGATACTTCTTAATTCCAGTAATTCTGGGACCTGCAGTTATCCTTCTCGCCTATGATTTTTATAATTCTCTAGGCAATCATTATTGAGCATATTTGCATATCCACACCCAGAATCCTTGGCAGCACTGTAAAGTAGGGATTTCTGTTGAACAAACAGGTCTGAGTCTTCTCTTTTTGAGACCAGAAACTATAACAAAATTCCCTTAAAGGACAACCATTGGCAAAAAATGTACTTATGTTAAAAGATTGCTTCAAACTTAGGTATTGATCCATACAGCTCTACAAGGGGTAGACATATTCTTTCGAATCTTGGGTGAGAAGCATCAGATAAAGGAAGATTTAATCCATCTGACGAAACATGTCTGCCCCCTGAGAGAGCTATTTAAGCAGCAATAAGGTATTCTTTCATTAAAGCATTTATTTTTAAAATGCCTACACTTAATTCAATAACACATAACTTTATTTTTTGTTGACACTTATGTTTTCAAAAGCATATGTCATTTGAGGATGTATCCAGGTTATACTTATTAATTGGGTTTATAACCTTCATTTATTTATGTATTTTCATTTTACAAAATGATAACAAAATATCTAAGTGAATTACCGTATTTGCTCGATTATAAGACGAAGAAAAAAAAATCTGAAAAAATTACCCCTCGTCTTATAATCGAGGTCTTCTCGTCAGGTCCAAATTGAGGTCAGATTATAAAACATTTTAAAACAGCGATCCAGGTCCCCAGCAAAACTGCAGGTGACCTGGATCCCCCTCTCTAACAGCAGGGGATGTCTGCGCAACGAGCGCAGACTCCCCTGCTTCCGCCCAGCACGACCGCCGGGGCTTCTATGAAGAAGCCGGGTACTTCCGCTTTCGTCACAGAAGTCCCGGCGATCGTGGCGGGCGGCAGCAGGGGAGTCTGCGCTCATCGCGTAGACATCCTCTGCTGCCCCACTAGCCACCAGGGAGAATCGGGCAGCTGGGGGATGTCTGCACGATACGTGCAGACATCCCCCGGCTGCCCCCACTAGCCACCAGGGAGAAACAGGTGAGGGAGGGAGCCCCCACAAGAAACAGGTGAGGGAGGGAGGGACAGAGTAAGAAGGGGGGGTGGGGCAGAGAAACAAGGGGGGGAGAGACAGACAAGGGGAGGGAGGGGGGGAAAGAGACAGAGACAAGGGGAGGGGGGGGAGAGACAGAGACAAGGGGAGGGAGGGGGGAAAGAGACAGAGACAAGGGGAGGGAGGGGGAGACAAAGGGAGGAGGAGAGAGAGACAACACTAAGGGGGAGAGAGAGAGAAAGCTGGGGGCAAGGGAAAGAGAGAGGCAGCATTGGCACATAAAAGGAAATAAAAACAAGAAATGTATTTTTTTCATATCATTATTCTTTATTAAAAACGCAATTTACATGTGAATATATACAAGTTGAACTTTTTTCCTATAGGGTAGTCTTATATTCAGGCTTTTAGTTTTTTTCCTAATGGAATATCCAAAGTTTGGGGGGTCGTCTTATAATCAGGGTCGTCTTATAATCAAGCAAATACGGTAAATCTTAATTTCAGTAGGTATACCATTATATAATGTAATTAAATCTGTCTTTAGCATAAACAAGTGTTTCCATAAATAAATTTTGATTTATTTTTGCTTCTAGGCCCTGGAATAGACAACTGTATAAACTGCACAGAGGATACTTTATTTGAAGATGGAAGATGTGTACAAACATGTAGTAGTGGATATTATTTATCACAGTCCAAGCTATATAGAACTTGTAAAAAGTAAGTTTAATTGATGTTTGTGTAGATGTTGGTTATATTTTTCTTGTAATATGTTGTTGTTGTTACATTGCACATGTATTTTATTTTAGAGTCCTCCATTTAACTGTGGTTGCTGCAGAGATTCTGTGAGTTTATAGTGTTGCCCCACCTATTGATCTCTTCATGTGTCAATCTTTACACATTACAATATGATACAATGTATCATGTAACACAACTGATCCTTTTTAAGATGCAAATGTACCTCTATCTGAAGACACTTAGGCAGTAACTGTTGGCAGCTGTAAACACTAGGACAGCACAAGTGCAAGCGCTTAAAAAATTATAGCTAACAGCCTTATCAAAATTTTAAATTAAAGCATGTTGTTCCTATAACATCAACAAAAGTTTGTTTTGACCGGTTGCTGGGATCGACACCCTCTCAGTGCACCAGAATAGTGAAGGACTCCAATTAGCAGATGAGTGTTTCAATAAAACTTTCAGGAAAGACATAACTTATTAATTGATATTAAAGTGGCTATTCGTTTCGTAAAAAAATGACATACGCTGAATGCATAGATTTAGGTTGTGTCGGCGCTACACATTCATTGGTCTACTATGTCTGACAATATATATAGACAAGTCAAAAGACTATGTAAATAGCTCATGGTGATTAGCCATACTTTATTTTGATATTGTCAGATACAGTAGACCAGGGTAATAGTCCTTAATATATTGTGTACATAGCATTCCAAGCAATGAGAACAGTTAAGACAATAACTTTTTTGTTGGTAGTCATTCTGCCATAGGTTTGTAGGTCTCGCTGTTGTTACCAAATATTTGGGGAGGGCAACTGTTAATTATATAGTTGTGACCCAGTGTCCTGCCACTGTTTTTTACATGCCATCCTACTTTTTAGTGCCTAGAGGCTAGTAGGACGGCATGGAATGTCCTACATTAAACAGCTCATCGCATACCCCCCCCCCCCCCCCCCCCCACAATGAGCTGTGTGCGGACACTGCTGCAGGGTCTATTGAGACCTTGATCAGGTCCCTGCTTTCGTGTTCACTTCATGATCGGCAGCCAGGAACACACAGACGTCGGATGGTGCTTTGGTCGTTAAGGCCCAAAGCACCATCCGACATGAAGGGGTTAATGACAGGTACTGAGTGACTTTTATTTCTGCTAGTTGTCACTGACTGGCAAATCATTTTGGACTTTTGTTAGATTGTCATTAACAAATCATCAAAATCTCATTGTCTTAATGTGTTGGAGAAAAGAGCTATTTACGCCAATTACACCTTCCCACAGGTTTAATTTATATTCTTGGAGCTGTCTGAAGATGTAAGAAAAGAAACAGTTTAGTGAAGTTAAATAGATTTTTTACTTACACCTATCAGAAATAACCACACTCAAGGAGTGAAATGAGCAGGAATCAGTCCAAGACAAAAATGTGTTTATAATTTGTAGGGAATCAATGACAATTTTAATTTTTCTCATTTACAAATTGTGAATTTAAGTCCAATATGCACAACAAGGCAATTGAAGACATCTTTGCCACAATCAGGACTCACAGTTGATTTAGTTTGAAGAGCGCTATCTAAAACTATAGATGTATATTTACATAGTTATATAGTACCGTATTTTCCGACCCCCAACTTTTCCAGTTAAAATATAGAGTGTGGGATATACTCTCCGTATAAGACTACTCCTCTTCCAACGCGCATTTTCTCCTACAGTGACATTTACACACACACCCTTACACTGACACAGTGACACACTTACACACACACCCTTACACAGAAAGTGACACACTTACACACACACAGTGACACCAATAGACACATAACCTGAGACACACTATTTTGCCCTTCAATATGCCAGTATTTTGACACTCAATATGCCATTCTTGTGCCATTTAATATTCTAATATTTTGCCCCTCCAATATGCCAGGATTTTGCCCCTCCAATATGCCAGGATTTTGCCCCTTAATATGCCAGGATTTTGTCCCTCCAATATGCCAGGATTTTGCCCCTCAATGCCATTTAATATGCCAGAATTTTTCCCCTCCAATATGCCAGGATTTTGCCCCTCCAATATGCCAGGATTTTTCCCCTCAATATGCCAGGATGTTTCCCCTCAATATGCCAGGATTTTGCCCCTCCAATATGCCAGGATTTTTACCCTCAATATGCCAGGATTTTTCCCCTCCAATATGCCAGGATTTTGCCCCTCCAATATGCCAGGATTTTTCCCCTCAATATGCCAGGATTTTGCCCCTCCAATATGCTAGGATTTTGCCCCCCTCCTCCCCCCTTCCTAGTACTTACCTCGTTGCTGCTCTGCAGATGTGGGCGGCTGTGAGGGAAGCGTTTAAACAAACTTTATTGAAGTCGCGAGGCTGGAGGGGAGCACACAACGCTTCCCTCACGGCCACGCGGACCTGCGGAGCAGTAACGAGGTAAGTAAAAAGATGACACCCGGCGTATAAGACGACCCCCGACTTTTTGGAAGATTTTCCTGGGTTAAAAAGTCGTCTTATATGCCGGAAAATACGGTAGTATATTTTGAAAAAAAGAGTTGTATTCATCAAGTTCATCCCTTTTCCTATTTCTTGTTTACCGCTGTTGATCCCCAAAAAAAAGGGAGAAGAAAACCTTATTGAAGCAATTTCAAATTCAGTTTTCAGTGGGGAAAAAATCCTTCTTGTGTCCAAATGACATCAGATTTCTCCTTGGATCAAAAAGCATTAATTAATATTAATGCCCATACTAACATACATATGGTCTGCTTCTTTAACACAGTATGTAGGCCCCATTTAAAGTCTAATCTAACGTATTTGATAACACCACCACTTCACCCTTCTGCTGTCGTAGACTAAATTTCCTTTCCTAAAGTCTAAGCAGGTGACTTCTCATCCTATGTACTGTTCTGTTAATGAACAAATCTTTACAAACCCCTTTGTATGGGCCCTGTACGTATTTATATAACGTTATCATATCCCTTACTTCATAACTAACACCTTCCATTCCTCCTATTAGCTTTATAAGCCACTTCTTCACTTTATTCACTTCCATAATGTCTATTTTTTTGTTTTGAAAAGGCATCCAGAACTGAACTGCATATTCAAAGTGGGGTCTTACTATGGGCCTGTAAAGAGGCAGCATATTTATATATCAATATATGCCTATAACATATACATGTATATTAGTTTGTGACATCACAACCAAGGAGAGCAAATAGCATATTTATATATCAATATATGTCTATAACATATACATGTATATTAGTTTGTGACATCACAACCAAGGAGAGCAAATAGCATATTTATATATCAATATATGCCTATAACATATACATGTATATTAGTTTGTGACATCACAACCAAGGAGAGCAAATAAGTTTATTTTCCTCTAAGTCAGTGAAGATACAAACTCACTGAAACCAGACATTACAGGGAGTTCAAGAGAGCTTGTCTGAGACAAACTCCCAAGGTAAGTCCTCAGTGATACAATACCTCTCAGTAGTGTTAACTGTGCATACTAATGAATGAAAAATAAAACACCAAATATAGAAATGCTTTTTTTATCTATCCACATTAGATTGGAACATTGCTAGACTGCCTTAGTCAATTACATCAAGAAGATGCAGCATCCGCTGTTACAGTTGCACACATTAATATTAATTACATATCTATGAAAGTCCAGATACATTAATTTGTAGTGTAAAATGGGACCAGCTGTGATCATCAAAGTAAAGAGATGGAAGATTGACAGGAATCCTGTAATAGTACTGGTCATAACCATGTCTATAAAAAGCACATAATGACAATTTCTCAAATTATTTTTTTTAATATGACTTGCTACTTATGTTGATTCAGGGGCGTTGCTAGGCTCAAAAATGATCTGGGGCAACAGCCCACAGTTTAAATGATACATACAATACAGGCATGTGTCACGGTGGATAGGTAGCCAGACAGAGGTACAGAATGCACAGGTACATATATAGGCTATGTAGACAGATAGAGGTACAAGATGCACAGGTACAGATATAAGATACATAAGTAGATACAGGTATAGGATGCATAGGTACAGATATAGGATAGACAGAGATACAGGATGCATAGGTACAGCTATAGATACAGGATGCATATGTACAGATATAGGATAGATATAAGTACAGATTCAGGATACCTAATACAGGTTGCAAAATGCATAGGTACAGATAGGCACAGTATGCATATAGGATAGATAAATGCCCTTTACCAATGAGCAATAGGTATATATAAGCAAAAAGCCAAATGCATACCTATTGATAATTGCTTATATATGTATAGGGCATTTCAATCATGTTTATAAAGGAATAAGAAAATAATATATGCTATAATGAATATAATAAAATGTGACTATTAGCAACAAGCAATAAATAAGCAATTTGCCCTATACCAATGAGCATTAGATATATATATATAAGCAATGAACCATAGATATATATAAATAATTAATATATACACTATTCCAATAAGCAATAGGTATATAACTTTGTATATGCCTATTTCTCTAGGAAAGGCAGAATAATCTGAAGATTTAGTGTTTGTATAAGAATCTCACCCTGCTGCCCATTTCACCCATTTTCTCTCCAATAATTATTGATATTTTTTTTAAAAAAGGGTTCTGTTAACAGCTCTGTCTGAGTAGAAAAGGGTCTATATCTACTGAAGTGGGAACTAATTTGGAAATAAAGTCCAAACCAGCTGGTCATTACGGATATATCTTCATAAGATCTGATTGGTGGCAAGTCGTTTTGGGAAGCCTACGTTATAAAGCATAAGGAATATATATTCACTAGGAGTAGGTTCTACTCAATAAAGAGCAAACTGCAGGGAATTGAGACAGGAATTTAAAACTTTAAGGCCAAAGTAGCTGAACTGGAGAAATTCTCCCAATCAGCTGCATTTAAAAATGTTTCCAACTCTGCTGCTTTGACCTAACTTGAAATTCCCACCTCAATTTCCTGCAATTCACTCTTTATTGAGCAGCCCTATATATATTGTATACTTATAGACACATGACAGTCTGGGTCAGTGCAAGAGGTCAATTTTGCCACCCCCTAAATGTAGCGTTCCCGTCTTAGCTTTGTGGGCATAGCTCACGTGGTATAATTCAGTTCCCAAAAGTAGAGAAAAGCACAGACACGTATAATATTATTCCAAACAGTAGATACTTAGACCACAGCTTTCCAAATTTAACTGAGTTTTAGGAGCAGGCAAAAAAAAAAATATCGAGGAGCCAGACAATGGCACATACACACAATCACACACACAGAGTCAGTCACTTACACACACACACACACACACACACAGTCAGTCAGTCACTTACAAACACACACAGTCAGTCAGTCACACACACACAGTCAGTCAGTCACTTGCACAGACACACACACACAGTCAGTCACTTACACACACACACACGCACACACACACAGTCAGTCACTTACACACACATACAGTCAGTCACATTCACACACACAGTCAGTAACATACACACAGTCAGTCACTTACACCCACACACCCACACACAGTCAGTCACTTACACACACACACACACACACACATACACACATACAGTCAGTCACATACACACATACATACAATCCGTCACATACACACATACATACATACAGTCAGTCACATACACACATACATACATACATACAGTCAGTCACATACACACACACACACAGTCAATCACATTCACACATGTCAGCAGTTTTTTTAAGATTAAAAAAAAAGTACATCTATAAATATGTGTCCCCCCCCTCGCTACTGCTATACCTCATTTCATGGAAGGGGGCATTTATGTTCCAGTTTGGTGTGTGTCTGTAACTTCATGCACCTTAATGTGGTGCTCGCACACACACACTGCTTGTGCGCTTGATAAAATGGGGGAAAAAAGATCTCAGCAGCAAGGGCATAACAATACCCAGGCCCCAGGCCTAATTTACTGATCGCCATAACTACCTGGCGCCCGGGATTTGTCAAGCCCTGACTTAGACACAGACATGGTATAGAATAAGTCAAATCAATTTCTGCTGCTGTTTAACTTCTTATAATGCTCAGCCGGCATCATTTGAAACTATAGTCCACAGCAGCTGATGTGCAAGAGATTAGTTTTTACTGTGAGGACATACGAACTGGGAAGTAATGATACTTAGTGAGCATTAGTCTTGACTGAGCATCAGTCAGGAAGACTACAGCTCTCAATTTGCTCAGCCAGCCACAGTCAGTTTAGCTATCACTGACAATGGGTAAAAATTATTACTCTGCTATCCTGACTAAAATTTACCCTTTTAATGAGAGGTCTCATAAAAGAAAACGTTAGGGTTTCTTCCCTCTTTAAGAAATAAAGGCATCTTAGCTTCTGTAAACACTTATAATGTTCAGTCAGCCACCTAGCTATTGGAAGCTGTGGCCAAATGTTACTACTGGCACCACAGCTGCTGTGCACTTCATCACCCATAACTCTCAACCACAGAGAGACATATTAGACAGACATGGACACACACACGTACACAAGAGAGACAAATTAGACAGATATGGACACACACACTTACACAAGAGAGACATATTAGACAGACATGGGCACACACACACACATACACAAGAGAGTCATATTATTAGACAGACATGGATGCACATACACAAAAGAGACATGTTATTATTCAGACAAGGAGGACATATTAGACAAACATGGACACGGGCACACATACACAAAAGAGTCATATTAGACAGACATGGACACACATACACAACAGAGACATATTAGACACACACACACAAAAGAGTCATATTATTAGACAGACATGGACATACGGACACACATTCACAAAAGAGACATATTAGACAGACATGGGACACACACATACACAAAAGAGACATATTAGACAGACAGAGACACACAGAAGCACAGTGCGATAGACAAAATATATATTTCTTAAAAACAGACGCAAAATATATGGAGGTCCTACCTTGTGCAGCCAACATCAAAATTACAATAGTTTTAACCAAATAATTAGGACAGTATAACAACTTGTCAGCATTCTAAAGTAAATATTTTGTAGCAGGCTCTTCCACTGAGAAATGTAAAGGCACACTAGTAAAAGCTCCAGGGAAGGTGACATCACAAAAAGGAATATAAACACAACATTTTGGGTCAAAGAGATACCTTTGTGGCCTGATAGCTCAGTGGACTAAAGCGCCAACTATACAAACTATTGAATCATCAGGTTGCAGGAGTGATTCCTTCTGAGGATAAGTGCCATTGAGGTGGCTGATAGTAACAGTCCCAAGGTATATTTGTAAATAAGAGAATATTTCATTGTAACCTTCCTGATAAAACACTTTGTTGTTTTTATAGAAGGCACAATGAGTGACAGGAAGGATCTGAGAGTATTTTCAACCTAAATAACTATCTTTTTGCATATTATATTAGTGCTAATGTTACTGACCTTCAAATACATCTCAGTGGCAGGTTCTTTTAATGTATATCATAAGTTTTCTTTCAGGTGTGACCATTTGTACATTTGTTTTCATTGGACTTGGACTGGAAGTCACACTGTGCAGTAATAAAATCCTATTCACCCCCCCCCCCCCCTCCCAACATACAATGTAGTATGGGGAAGTATTAATTTAAGATTGTCTTTCCTTATGACAGGTGTGATGGGAGCTGCATAGCTTGTTCCGGCCCAGGAGACAGGAACTGCACAAGTTGTCCGGAAGGTTATGTATTAGAAGGCAGTGTCTGTGTGGTGGGGACGGTCTGTAAAGATGGTAAGTGGATGGACAAATAGCTCCTGAGTAACATAAAAATAATCCAAGAATCCACACTGGATGTGCATTAATATTATCTGTCAATGCAATTAACATGAAATAATATATTAAAAAGCAAAATCATTTTCAAATAATACTTAGAAAAGCACTGGAAAGAACAAGTCACATTGGTGGGAATATAGGCAAGTTCAGAGGTGTTTTTATTCTCCCTCCTGTGATAAATATATTGCACTTCCTATCAGTACTTTGAGAAAAGCTCAAGGAGGTCAACATTCATATTTAGATTAAGTCAAAATCGGTAGGTTTGAATCTTCCCCTTTGAAAGTAATGATCACAGCTATTTTTGAGTCTAAGTCCAACTCGGGGGCCAAGTTTGCCTTAAGGGGCTATTCACGAAAAGGTGAGTTGCAGGTGAGTTGAGGTAGATGAGGTGAGATGAACATTTCATCTCACCAATTTATCTATACATAGTGCAGTGACGAACATGGTGAGTGTCTCCTGCTAAGCAAGCTCACACGATTGTCCCTGCACAATGTATAGCTAAATTGGTGAGATGAAATGTTCATCTCACCTCAACTCAACTAATCTCAACTCACCTGCAACTCACCTTTTAATGAAAAAACCCCTTAGTCTCAAAATAGCTTTGATCAATTTGCCTCCCATTAATTTCAATGGGGAAGATTCGGACCTGGGTGGCAAATTTGACTTAGTCTGAAAATGAAAATTGACATCCAAAGTAAACCTCCTCGAGCTAGTCTCGAATTTTAGTGAATAGACCCATGAGGGTCTCTGAGTTAAAGGGGCTAAATCACCTTAACATTGAGGTTTAACCGAGGCGTGCTTTTGCTAATTGAAAAATCACCTTAACATTGTTTTTACAGTGAATATAGGGAATAAAAAATGATTGAAAATGATCTTTGCATTATGTTAGCATTTTTGCAAGCAAATGCCTAAATTAACAGAGAATGTGTTTGAAATGTGTCTGCAGTGTCGCTTGCGTATGACATCATTAAAAAACAGTTCATTTGAAAATCAAGCCACCGGTGATGTCAAACACAGGAGACTCAACAGGCACATTTTCAAACATATTTTTAATCATTTTTTATTCTCTATGTTCACAGTAAACAATGTTTACGTGATATAGCCCCTTTAATAATTGGAAAGACTTTGGTTTCAAGACTTTTACATGCTGCACATAAAGTAATTATCCATTAAATCCACGCCTTAAAATCTGCAGCACCCTTCAAATCAGTAGGTTTATGCACTTGGAAAAACAAAAATGCACGTGTGGTTAACTTGTTAAGTCCTTTGTTCTGAGTAAATGAATACACCTGCTGGAGAGAACTGCCTAGTAAGTGGATTGGAAGCTAGGTGTCTGTTTTGGCCTAAATTGAAGGACAATTACTAGAGTCTTTCTACTGAAGTAAATTGAAGCCACTTCCATATAATTATGTCTGATTTTATATACTGCTACCTCACCTTTTAAAAAATAAACCAATGTGCTACTTTTGACAACAACAGTGAATGACCCATCACGTGAAAATGGCAAACCCATCAATGTGGCCCCAACATCTTGTGAAAAGGTAAAATAAAAATAAAGATCCCACTAAAGTAAATACTATTGATGATCTCACCATACCAGAAGCTTAGTAGCTAGACGCCCTATTGCCAGCCTCCCAGAGCCATCTAGTCTTTTAATTTGTTTGCTGAATAGCTAATGTAGGTATAAACACAGCACATGCCCAGACTGATAAGCCAGATACTTTTATCACTGTAAAAAGACAAATGTGATTATTTTACACACTATAAATAGGATCTGTGTGAAAAGGTTTATAAGGAGCTGTACTACTGCAGACAGCAGACCAAAAGCAGCTCAAGGAATTGTTGTCATCGGGATGAAAAAGGGTAAAAGAAAACCATACAGAATGCAGACATATCAAGCCATCCCTCACTACGTCTAAATCAATCAATCAAGACATATTTCATAAGATAAGAATTCAAAAGACATTGAGGTGTATTCATCTTTAAACACACAGTCTACCTGCTCAGACAAATAACCTTCAGTTGCCCAAAGCTGTGGATCGCATTTAATAGAGTCAGCAGAAGCAACTACAAATGGAGAGATTTTCATATACTTTTTTTACTCCTTGATTTGCAGCCCTGAGTACTGATTTTTGCAATCTGATCAGAGTTCAATGATATTCCCATACCATTCCAATGATATTACATACTGATATGTAATATTACAATGCTTGCATGTCTGTTCATTAGCATTTGAATCAATCCTTCATTATTTAATGTTAATTTGAATCCTTGATCTCACTGTCTTTATAAGCATCTTATCATGTGTATATTAAGATGGCTATTTTAAAATGGATCTCACTGGCATGATAAGAGAGTATTTTATCTTCGGCAGTTGGAGTTAGTGTCCGGTTTCCTATTTACCCTAGATTGTAAGTTTGCAAATAGGTCTCTCTCTTTCCCATGTATCAGTCTCTGTATCTAACTTTGTAATGTAAATGTAATTTTGAATAGGGTCTTGTATCTATAAATGAGGAATTTGGCTCAGTGTCCAGCCTACATTTTGTAGCAGTTGTATAAATCACACATGTTTTTCAATAAAAAATAGGGGATTGTCTGAGGTCCACCAGCTGGCCAATCTTGCCATCAGATACATGATATATTATATGGAAATTAGACACATATTAGCTATGTGATGGCATTATGCATACAACAAGTGCAGCCATGAAAGTTGATTTTTACTGAGCTGAAAACATAGCTGGCTTCCATATTTTTTACATTAAAAGAATAATGTATGATAATGCCAAGATATGTCTTTAGTCATGTAGTGAGATAATGTGGTCTATCTACTTACATTGTCTAGTTAATGGGGTTAATATAGTATTTGTCAGAGTAATAGTCTCGGTGATAAATGAGGCGCTGCATAAAAGCACTACTTGATAAACTGTTTGATCGGAATTTCTTCAGCATAGTTAATTTTAAAGACTACACATATGAGCAAGGCTGCCCATGTGAAAGCCATCAGACTATTTACCAAATGCATAACTGTGTGTCTTTTGATTTATCACAAACATTAAAAAGGAACACTACTTTTTAATTTGCAATTCAATTTGTCCGACGTATACCATTCCATGAAACAATGGACGCATCTTCTGGGTGTAAGAATTGCGTTACAAATCTAAATGAACCCATGCAACAGTGGCTTTGCGGGGTCATGTATACTAGGTTGTTCTCTCCTGCAGGTGTACTGATTTACTGAGAAAAAGGACTTAACATGTTAACTACATGTGAATTTTTGTTACATTTTCCAAGTGCATAACATATTTGAAATGAGAGGTTTTAGCTATATGATGTGACCAAAGCATAATTAACCATATCTGCCACAGCACAACATTCTCTCTGAGAGGGCAAGTAGTGATATCTAGCTCTATACCTGGGATTTGTATAAAATGTTCAGGGTTTGACAGCAGATTGCAAGGTGAAACTGTTCTGTTCCTAAGCATTTCAGCTGAAATTACACCCATTTTTCAGAATTGGTCCCATTTCTAATTACTAAGGTTCATTCACTTCCTGTCACATGGACGAGCAAAATGGAGCTCTCTAGACCACCAGTTGTCCTACCAATGTTATGATTTAATGGGAACATTTGGTATTTAATATATATGTATATATATGTAGCATTTGAGCCTATAACAAGCTTGGCATACCAATATTGTACCTTTTCTGCTTACTCTGACTGAATCACTATACTTATTAATTAAACCGGCAGAGAAAAAGTCTTATCTGTTGATTTTGCTGTAGATAAATAGGCCTCATTATCTAGTGCTACAGTGAAGTCAATTACTGCATGGCCAGTTTTATCAGCATATTATTGTTTGCAAAACCGAGAGACTTGGTAAGAATATACTACTATATGATTATTTTGTAACCTTTACATAAAATAATATATTTCAATGCATGAAAATGAAATTATTATAGTAGATATTTAAAATTCTAAAAGTGGGATAATACACTCATTCTGGATACTTCCTTGTGTACAAATACCTATGTTTAATTATGCCTGTTTGCAGGTAAGTACACACCTACAGGTATATTTCAGCTATTTGGTATTAGTTTTCTACATCCTAAATGAAACATTATATTTATTATCATTTCTTGTTATATTCTAACTTTCTACCGTTTTTGTTTTTCTCTTTCATCAATGGATACCAATCACTCACTGTTGGACCCCTATCTTCCTTCCTGTCGAAACAATGTTGAATGAAATTTCCTTTTGATGGACCAAATTTGATTGTTTCCTGCCTGCTGAATGGTTTCTCCAATCTACCTGTTCTTACCAAATCAAATCTTCCTTCATACCCACCGTGTTCCCTTCAATACCTTCATATATCTGCTCCTTCCTACTGTCAACCCCTGGAAAGCAACGGAAGAAGCGTGGGCCGAGGGTAGCTTCTGTATGTTAGTAAAAAAGAACAACTTGTGCATAAGGAAAGTACTTCAGCAACTGTGCTGCAGAACATGTACACTCAAGGGGTGAATTAGCCTCTGCAGAGGTTCCTTGTTCTTTTTAGACTTCTAGATTTTTTCATATTAATAATAAAAAAAAGCCACCTCTTTCTCTCGCTCTTTTGCCCCTCAAATCCCCCTACATTTGGGGGTAGGAGGAAATGGTGAACTGTATTGATGGAACTTCAAAGATACAGACAAAAAAATATATATAAACAAACAAAAAAAACTACAACAGACCTACCTTGTATAGCTGGGTGCTTAGCGTAAAGCACCTGGACCCACAGTCAGTATTGTGTGACCAAAGCATTGATGCCAAAATAAAGGTACAGCTAACGATGTGATGTCAGTTTAAAAAGGTATTTCCTTTTCTTGTTCATTGTTTGGTCTCTGCCATTGGACAGGTTTGAACCCTTTCCCATTTAAGACCTTTCAGTACTGAGGTGGTCTGCCACATAATGGAAGGGTAGAATAATGTATATTTTTGCTGTTCAATATACAAAAGTTGTATCCCCTGATATTTTTTTCCTCAAACGGTCCACCGTTTATTAATTAGTCGGAGGTGGCAAAATTCTAAGCAAACCTAAAGGCCTTGAAAGTATTTCAGTGCTTCAGAAGAACATAGTGCTCAGGGCTTTAGAAAGCAACTAAATGTGCTTCAATACAATCAATGCAATGAAAGATATTAAAATGATTGAAGGAATGACCTGCCACTAATAGATGGACTGACAAGAAGGTATGAGGCCCATACAATGTCTCCAAAATATCACCTTCATTTGTACAAGACCATGGCCACAGCTTCTTTTTAGTGGGCTGAATTAGAGGTGCTGCTTTATTAACCCCTTGTGTGACAAGTTGTGAGGATGTGCAATGTACAGATATCACAGTCACCAAGGGTCTAAAATGGATGCTACCTACCCCTCATATACTGAAATGGTAATCCTCACCAGTACTGTAAGGGTTAAAGCAGCTTGTACCTGGGATGATGGTTCTGCACAGCAAACCTATATTCTGTAAAAGTATTTAAATGTCACTTGTGGCACATTTTATGTATTTTAATGTATGTAACTCTTTATGTTTTGGGATTTTTTTTTTTTATCACAGTAATTGTACATACTATATTTCACTTTTTTATTTTAATTGTAGGCTTGCCCAAAAAAATGGCAAAGAAATGTTGTTTGTTCAGATTTAAATTAACCTCTTCACTGCTGAAGTCTTTAAGAATATTTTGTCATTTGATGGATTGTAAGGAAATTTCAGAGCTTTTCGTAAATTGATGGATTGTAAGGAAATCACATTTTTTTTCTTGGGATTAAAATATTAAAACACAATGGTTTTATATTTAAAATGTGCTGGATTTACTTCTGTACCCAGGATCGCTTGGTGAAGATTGTAGAAACATGTATATTTGGTGAGCTCAGGTGATTCATATGGGAATTCACTAAAAATATCAAGGCCCACTGCTTTAAAGGGATATTGAAAACCAACAAAGGCTGGATAAAGTTTGGTAATTCAAAGAGGTATTCTTGTTTTCTACTTATTTGAGGGCTAATATAGTTTAAAACATGTCCCTACTAACATATTCAGCCAAATGTTTTAAGTGTAGCGGAAAAAAAGGTTTGAAGAAACAGTGAACTTAAAAGTAAACAATTATTTTATGCTTTTATGTTTTCATTCCTGAACAAAAGGCAAGAAGCAATGCCATAAAGAGAAAAGTAAGCTACAACAACCCATTTGTATCAATTGATGTTTTTAGAAGCAGCCAGCGAACAAAAAGTTCTCGGCTACTGCTACTCACTATAACATTGTGGCTGATAATATAATATCAATTCAACACACTCCCAAGCTTCTCTACCAGGAAACTTTAAATAAGGTAGCCCTGTATCTTCCTAACACCTCTTCTCACTTTATTGCTAAAACAATATATTACATCATTTACATAAAAAAGCTGTTTCCTCTTCAGTGTTGTCTAGACCTTTAACGTAACATATTTTTTGTCAATAATTTGGTATACTAAATAGTCTTATGAAATATAAGGTAGGCATCCCTTCTACTTTTGACACAAATACCGTATTTGCTCGAATATAAGACAAATGCTCTGAAAAATACCCCTCGTCTTATATTCGAGGTCGTCTTATAATCTGACCTCAAATTGAGGTCAGATTATAAGACATGGATCCAGGTCCCCAGCAGAGCTGCAGGGGGCCTGGATCCCCCTCTCTAACAGCAGGGGATGTCTGCTCGATGAGCGCAGACTCCCCTGCTTCCGCCCGGCACGACCGCTGGGGCTTCTGTGAAGAAGCCGGGTACTTCCGCTTTCGTCACAGAAGTCCCGGCGAGTGTGCCGGGCGGCAGCAGGGGAGTCTGCGCTCGTCGCGCAGACATCCTCTGCTGCCCCACTAGGCACCAGGGACAATCGGGCAGCTGGGGGATGTCTGCACGATACGTGCAGACATTCTCCATGCTGCCCGACACGGCAGACTATTATGACGGACCAGCTGTCCGTCATAATAGACTGCCGTGTCGGGCAGCATGGAGGATGTATGCACGTATCGTGCAGACATCCCCCAGCTGCCCCCACTAGCCACCATGGAGAGAATCTAGGTGAGGGGGACGGAGGGGGAATTAGACAGTCAAGGGGAGGGGGAACAGACAGACAAGGGGAGGGAGGGGGGGAATTAGACAGACAATGGGAGGGAGGGGGGAATTAGACAAGGGGAGGGAGGGGGGAATTAGACAGACAAGGGGAGGGAGGGGGGAATTAGACAGACAAGGGGAGGGAGGGGGGAATAAGACAGACAAGGGGAGGGAGGGGGGCGATAGATAGACAAGGGGAGGGAGGGAGAGGGGAAATAGACAGACAATGGGAGGGGGGAGATAGACAGACAAGGGGAGGGGGAGAGAGGGGCCGCATTGGCACATAAAAGGAAATAAAAACAACAAATGCATTTGTATAATATACATTTTTTATTAAATATTAAAAAGCAATTTACATATATACAAGTTAGTTTTTTTCCTAAAGGAATACACAAAGTTTGGGGGGTCGTCTTATAATCAGGGTCGTCTTATAATCGAGCAAATACGGTATATAAATATATATATACACACACATGGAGCACAGAAGTGTAAATACATCTGTTGTGTAATTCACTATTCTGGTTTATTTATCACAGTACATGCTTTTTTATCTATTGAATATGGTGTATATAGCCATTGGTGACCACATGACTTATTAATAACTTTCTTTATGTTCTTGACTTTTGCATGAGGAAATCTATTATTGTGCTCCCCCCACTCTTTACCTTAAGACACAGTAATAGGAAAGGTTTGGGGAGGAGTTATATAAACACAGAGTTTCCATGTTTTTTTTTTCTTTTGAAGTATTGTTACAATTAAATTAATCGGTAAAACACTTCCATTCCAACCCTCTAGACATTTTCACAGTTCTCCTGTACTGTTACAAAGTGGTGTAAAAGCCAATATTATTCTACTAATTAAATTATGTGTTTGTCTATTTTCTGAAGTTCAGTCAATATTGGCAAATTGAAAAATTGAATTCAAGTTTTTTTCCTTTTAACAAAGATATTGAAAGAAGTAATCTAGCATCTCTCATTATTAGTGTCTGGGGTCTATTCGCTAAAAAGTGAACTGGGGTCAAGTTACAAGTGGATATCAGTGTTATGCATTAGTAATTGAGTAGAACAGATAAGCGAGTAGTAGAATTTTCCAACTTAACTATTAACAGCTAATTTTTGTTACCTTCTTGTCAAATCACCATATTTAATATTTAATGAATAGAGCTTTTTTACCTGGCCTGCAGGAAACTGCACACTGTGCGTCTACTAGTTAACCTGCTCTCCATGAGTAACGTGCAGTGGCCACCATAAACTGCTGCTAATTTAGTAGTTGGAATTCAGGTTGCAATATAAGCAAATAAACCCTATAGGTATGGGCCATAGAGATTTCTGTAATATACAGTGCCTTTTTGTGTTTGAGGAAAGCTGGCTGAGCTGGAGAGTTTATTCTTTTTGTTTTGGAACAAATTGGATTAAATAAATAAATATTCTTCCAACATGGCTAGCTATTTGATTACATCCATTGACTATAGCAAAGTATAGTAATCTATAAATGTATTTGATTGCATCTGCATGTTTAACTACTACTTACATATTCCCGGGCTGCATTAATGAAACACTATATTAAACTGTGAATGCATGACTTTAATCTAATCAGCATACAAATACACTTTATCAGCAATGCAGTCATTAGAGGATATTCGATCTCATGGTACTCCCCATAGCTCTGGTGTTACATGTTGTGTAATTAGAAATCTAGAGTTCCTGCTAGAGACAGAGAGGTCCACTAGTTTTGCTCTTCTTCTGGCACTTTTCCTATATATGCTTTTCATGAAAAATAAGGCAGGGTCTCACTTCACATGTTAGTACATTGTGTGGGAGTAAAAAGAACTGGAAAGAAGAAAGCGCATACAAATTCTAGCTGGTGTATGCTGGAGCCCTGACTGCTCGTCCCCATCTGAAATGTCTTAGGTACCACATTTCTAACCCTCTAGCTGGTGTATGCTGGAGTCCTGCCTGCTCGTCCCCTCCTGAAATGTATTAAGTACCACCTTTCTAACCCTCTATGGTCCAACTATTATTCCTTTCCTGTGGAGGTCAGTAGAGGCTATACCCTTGTGGTTTAGCGCTTGCAGGGTTTTGTGTGGTTTGCTAAGTGTTCAAACTCCACGTGTGCGTGCCTTTAATGAATCCGAGCATGAGGTACACATGACACCTTGCACTGTCAGTGGAGATGGAAGCGTGCTATGTGTAACAGTGTGAGTGTTTGTAGAATGCACAGAATATCCATGAGTACAAATATCAGAAGTAGATACCATTGCCAGAATGAACTGAATCTGGTCTATGACGTTTAATTGCAACTGTTTCAACGCGGTATGCTGAACTGTCCCAGACTCATTTCTGCTTGTGTGTATCATCATTCTCAGCCTGCCTGGGAACAGAGTTGCAGTATAGCCATGTGGTTCATCATTTTTTTCCTTATTTCACTTTTTTTTAATGCAAAGTACAAAATACAATAAATACTTTCCCTTTTCTTTCACTTTGTAATTTAGGGGATAGGGACTACTGAGGTTAGCTATGTTGTGCTATGTCATTTTCTCAATCCTTCTGGCCCTCCTCCTAGTTTAATTTGTTTCTTCCTCGTTTCTCTTCCCTTTTCTGCTTTTCCCTTTTGGTGAAGTTACTTAGTTTTAACTGTATTTCACTTTTTAGTGTTCTTCAGATGTTTTCATATTCTGTAACTTGCGGTACCTTAGCCAGGGAGCCAAGATCTCCATCTATATCAATTCCATCCATTTTAGACCCTATTGATCAATACAGTAGACTTTCTAACTATAAGCTCAATTTGAATAAATCCCAACTCATAAAATGTGGCCTGTCCCCCGCCCAGATACAGGACCTTAACCTTAGATACCACTTTGATTGGTCAAATAAATGTATTACTTACCTTGGTATTAAAATAGCGTTCGATATTCAGCATATGCAGAGCCAGAATTACAACAACTTAATTTCTGAACTTCGGGAAACAACTTATAAATGAAAAGGCTTCGATGTTTCTTTGCTTGGCCGAGTAAACATAGTTAAGACCTATCTCTTACCAAGGCTGGTGTACCCCCTGAGAAGTATCCCTCTCCCGGTCACACCGTCAATATTAAAACAAATCTTGCAAGTTTTTATGAATTATATATGGTTACAAGGGAAACCGAGAATTTTGATGGGAACTCTCAGGAGACACATAGACGGAGCCAGAGTGGGCTTACCAGATTTAATTGTCCTACAGCAGGCGACAGTGGTCGCATATTTTCTAGCATGGGGCAAGGATAAAAAGAGACACGCAGGGTGGAATACCCTAGAGACTCCAAACCTAGCTTACACATATTGGGTGAGTCCAACTTATTTATCCCTTGCAAAACATTATAATCCTCTAATAGCAGCAATCTGGAAGAATATTCATAAGATTAGGAGAATATACAATATACATCCCAGATCTACAACTAAGGAACTGGGTAAATAGAGGGGCACAGAAAATATCTGACCTATATGACGGACAGAAACTCTTATCCTTCGTGGATCTAAAATCAAACTTAACATTGACGACTATTCGTATTGTAAAATTGCAAAGTTCTTAAGTGCAAACATGTCTTTATCTCCCACAAGATTGGACCAATACAAAGTAAACCATAACCCTGGGGGGACAGCATCAAAAACATTGAAACTCTGTAATCAGTTACCCCAAAAAGGAAAACCCTCTTCAATAGAGAAATGGGAAGGGGCTATCAGGCTTGGAATAAAACTCATAAATCGATACACGATATAAACATTCAAGAAACCTATTTTAAAGTGCTCCACAGATGGTACATGGTTCTCCCCCATGTACATAGGTTCCAAAATGACTTTTGGGGTAATTGTTGGAGATGTGGGGATAAGGAGGGTACAATGTACCACATATGGTGGGAATGCGAAATATTGGATATTTTTCCATATCGAGATCATTTACTTAAACAAACCTATACTTGGAAAGATATTTTTCATGACCAGATCGGTCATGACCAACTACAATAAAATCTGGGCTCCCTGGCTGACATACCCACAGACTTATGCCTACAAAATTGATATAAGTAAATTGCAAACTCAAACATTTTGGAAATTTGCACCTTGAAATCATGTTATTCACTGCTCATTAGTATGCATTGTTAATTGTGGCACCAATGATTGTTTTTTTTTTTGTTTGTCACAGATTTCTTTTTAATTGTTAAAGGAATAATATTTGTGCAAACATTTATTTCAAAATGCTAAGCCTTGCTTGTTTAAGGGTGTCACAGTCACAGTTTGAACAGCGCAGTAATGGGTTTCTTAATAGACTAATTGTTAAAGGAATATTAATTAAAAAATACTTTCAATTTTAAAAATAAAAAGGCTTCCTCTGTTACTTCAGTGCAATGCACAATTTAGAAGATGTGGTAGACTTTCTATTCGTGTAGGCATCACTTTGTATGAACAGGCCCGATGACAAATTAACCCCTCCAAACCACTGGAGTAATGTGACGTATTTTATTTAGGGTTGCCACCTCGGCCATTTTTTACCAGCCACATATAATTTTTGCAGGCTGCCTTGCAGTATGTAGAAGTTATATGTGATCAGAAGGAAATCAGTTACCTAATCAATGTGGTTCTGTGAGATCCACTACTTGATTAGGTAATTAATTTACTTCTGGTCATTTATGACTTCTAGATATTGCAATGCAGCCTGCAAAAGTTATATGTGGCCGGTAAAAAATGGCCAAGGTGGCAACCCTAGTTTTATTGCATGTACTTTGCTGCCAAGAATTGGAGAAACACCTGCATGTTGTTTAAAAGTGATCATATGTGTAAAAAAGAATATTTATTTTAAATTGCATATACTTTGTTAATAGTAAAATCACCTGTTTTGTAACGCGTTTTGGTAATGCTTTAAGTTTTTTCGTTTTTTTTGTGCTTGAAAGTAGAGATGTACAAAGGACACTCAAAGCGCTTTTTGTTGTAGTCTACTTTGTGCATCTGTTAATTACAAGGTTGAAAAGCTTTGCATATATATCAGCACTTCTTTGAGAACCTGAGCAGGTGCATTGACATTACACTCAACTTATATGTCAACACATATAAAAAAGAGATGATTAACAGTTACCTATAACAAGGTGTATTCACAAACAGAAGTGCAGGTGTATTCGTTGTGTCTGCATCCTACAGTTATAGTAAAACCAACTCAATCCATGTCACAGACCCATGTCACAGACCTGTTAGATTCTTTTGATTGTGGTCACTGTGGATGGGTGCCCCAAATGTAGAGATTACCCTCTACCTTTTTTAGGAACATGCTGTTAAGTAAATATAAATCAAGTTAACTGGCAGACTGTGGCCTGCAACAAGCAATTCCTTCAACTTTATTGCTGGAAAATTGTTGTCTTGTATTGCGCTAGCCATAAAATCGGCATTTTGAAAAATCGTACTGCTTTTCTACTTGAGAAATGGCTGTGGAAAATCTAAGCAAAAGAGGAAAGCCAGAATTCATCCCAGAAGCGGAGAGGCAACTAGGACACTCAATCAACATTCCCACTTTCCCTTGGCATCAAATGTTAAAGTGGCAAAATTTGAGATGGGGATAAAGCAACGATGGAGGGGACTGACAAAATCATTTATTTGAGCTCAGGGGTGCATGCTATCAATCCACAAATGGAAGTTTTGCAAAAAACATTTCAGCAAAGACTAACTCAACTACGGGTACCACCATCAGACTCAATTGGCCTGGATGATCTTGTATTGCTCGATGCATACTAGACCTATTCTCCAACACAACAGGTGCAAGAGTCATTCTTGCTTGGTGATATTGACTAGGGATCATTAAGGAGTGTTATGTTTGGCTGCAAATTTCTGTAAACTTTTTTAACCTGGTACTTGAATGGCACATTTGCAATAGCCCCCAAACTATTGTGCCCAGGTCTGTGTGGTCCTGGCAAAGCATACGGGAACATACATCCGGTGCTATATGCCCTTCTGCCAGACAAACAGCACACCACATACAAGAGTCTGGTCCCATAAGTGGCTCAAAAAGGCAGCTTTTCCCACCTGGTCCAATATTTTTAGTTTTTTATTTACTTTAAACGAGTCATAGACAGTTCAGCATGTGATGTTGAAACAGCACTGAGATAATTGTATGTTTTACTATAGCATTTTATTTTAAACAAGTCTGGGACAGTTCTGCGTGCCAATGAAACAGTGCTGGGGCAGTTCAGCTCGTAGTGCTTAGAAACAAGTGTCAAATGGTGCTGGGAAAGTTCAACTAGCAGTGCGCCGAAACGGATTTGGGATGACATTGCATGGGACAGTTTAGCACTGAGGTAGCCGCAATGAAACAGCCACTATTTATCCTCCCATTGCATCCGTGATGAGTAGGGCATGATGAAGTGACTGTGCTAAATCGTCCCATTCTGAACTGAATCTACCCATTCAGCAAACATTCACCTGTGGGGCGAGTAATGCCTCATTTCATGGATGGGCTTCCCAATTCATCTGTTCAGAAACACAGTTAACACTGTGTACTCAGCAAAAATCTGTTGTGTACACCATTGAACAGGAACATCATTACAATATTGTCATTCCGGAAATGATACATATAATATGTTTTTTTGTGTAGAACACTATCTACCAAAATAAAGTGATTATAATGACTTCAAAGCCAGCTGAAGGATTCTTCATAAACTGGTGATGTGTGATTTTGTCACTACTCCCTCCAACCTTCTTCAATATTAATTCAATGACTTCATTAAACACAACTATGCAAATAAAATACAATACAGCCTGTGTAAAATATATATGTAAATATATTTTTTTTGATTGATAACATTTACATTTTCAGAAATGATAGACATTATTTATTTATACAGAGACGATAAATGACTGTTTTCAGTGAATAACATGTAAAATGGGATATACAATCTTAAACTGACATTTCAAACATGTCTCTAAAAAGATGCACATTACTCTGCAGACATTGTGGGGGTTTCAAGGTTATTTGAAGGGAATCTATCATGATAAATGAGTTTGTTGATTTGATTTCTTTAATTGTGGGGACAATGTATGCTGGTGACATGGCTAGATTTATAATAAATAGAAGCACTAGCTTTATTGATGTGAATGCCCTGAATGTAGTGAGTCATTTTGTTCCTGTAAGATCTTTTTCTTTGCTCTGCAACCCTCCTTTCTTGTTTGACAGTCAACACACACTTATATTTTATATTTAATAAATATTCTCCTCTGCCCATGAGTCATTATGTTACAATATATTAACACAATCAGCCATAAAATTATTTTATATAAGTTAGCTCTATTAATGTATCAACACATTAATGTATTTCATATATTTTTCCTATATTATCAGACAAAGTAATTAACCACAACTGGTTTTGGCAAAAATGAAATGTTACATTTTATCCTTTCTCTCTTTGATAAATCAAGGTCGTTGTACTATAAATATACACACTAGGGAGAAAGAGTATCTAAAACTAATCTATTTTTTGTTGAAAAGACAGTGATTCTGGAAATTAAAAGCCAGGGGTCCTTTGTATTTCACTATGTACTGTCACAACATTTTTTAAAGATTAATACATTTTGGGGCCAGTTTAATAATCTCCAGCGAGCGAAAACTAATACTGTTCAATTTGGATTTTACTTAATTTGCTTTTGAGCTGTTAAAAGTAATATATCAAGAGATTTTTTTATGGTAGTGTCATACATACCAAGATTATAAAAAGTATGTCTACAGTTAAATAGGCCCGATCACAAAATGTGTCACAATTGTTTTTAATATTTAATATATATATATAATATATAACACCACAAATAAACCCCAGATATATACTGCCTCAGTGAAGCATCATGGAACTCTGTGATTTCTATCTATATTATTTTCCTGCCTGATACATTATACACAACTGCAGTGAATTATCTTTGAATACAGCACAATATAAGTCCTATATACAATTGTAAATAACAAGAATGTGTGTTACAGTTTGTAAATTGAAAAAATAAAATAAAATAATGAAACATAATATCAAGAGATCTTAATAAAAAAAACAATCTGCAATAAAATAATAATATTGTCCCATAGCTGCAGAGCAGCTTCAAGCTGCAGAGAACAAAGTACTCTTTCGTGGCTTTGAAAGATAATGAACATAAAGCTGGATACTGATTTACCAAAGGTCACAATGATTTATCTAACTCTGAAAATTTACATTATGTAATGGACCTAAATATGAAAATAAATGGAAGATCTATATAAATAGAACTCTGTTAATACAACAAATCGGTGTCATCATCACTTGATATAATCACTGTACTTTTAAAGAGGGACTACAACTTTTAAATCATACAGAAATTGACTGCTTATAAAACCTGCATTTGAACACTGCTCTTGTCTTTGGAGGTGTCAGTGAGACATTTAGGGGTCCTTGTCCCCATGACAAAACACAGTTGGTTGATGGTCAGTGTCTGACCCATTAAATGCAAAAGCAAACATATAACTTGAATAACTTGAACAGAAACACTTTCAAGGCACAGTATTAATCAAACAAAAATACTCTACATCCTGGTCAAAAGTCATTTTAGTGTTTAGTACCTCTTTCAGAAAAGCCATTCGTTATTAACTGTAGTGTGCTTGCCCCTGTCTGTCTGTCTTTTCCTGTTCCCCATGCCTATCTGTCTTTTCCACTCCCCCACGTCTTTGTGTCTCACTCATCTCCCTTCCAATGCCTGTTGTCTCATATAACATGAAACAACAAGGTGCAAATGGGAGGACATTCAGTTATTACAGGAAAGAGTATTTTGCTCAATAATAGGAAGTATTGACATTAGTGGTATATAAGCAGTTACAGGAAATATATATATATATAGGATGTCACATGTCACTTAGACCATTCTGTTTCAGATGATTATATATCTTCTTTTGAGGGAACCAGTTCATCTGCAGTAAATGTGTTTACATTTTAATTTTGTAAAACAAATTTTAATATTTAGTCTAAATGACTAAAAGTTGGACATAAATCCACTAAAAAAATGTTACAGCAACTAAATATTTAACTATTAAATGACCTTGGTTCAAAACATTTTATCTAGAGCTAAATGTTTTTAAAAGTTGAATTCAATGATATATTAACATATGCGTATAACATTTTCCTTCTGCATAATTATACATGAGTGTTCATATTCATATATGAATGAGCATTGCTACTTGAAATATAGAATTAGAAAATGATATCCTGGAAAAATATATATTTTTTTACACACCTACAGAAAACAATACATTTTTCCACATTAGTCCCATGATTGTGTTCAAAAGATACACTAATTAAAGAAAAATATATAATAATATTTCTATAATTCTGTAGTGTTTCATAAAAGCCCCAATTCTTGTAAATTCATTTTTATCTAAACTATGTCCCTGTACTTTATTTGTGCTAATACATATGTTTAGAAAAATCCTTAATATCTATTAATGAGAGAGGGTTGCCAGTTTTATATTTATTTTGTTCCCTGTGTAATTAAAATTGTATTAGATGGAGCATTGGGCTCATGAGTGCTCCAAAACCTTAACCTGCTGCTGAGCAATCCTCTGGAGAAGAATTTGATTATTTCAAGCTATTAAAACTAGATTACGATTTTTCAGAATTCATCAGTGAGAGAATTCATAGTACAGATAGTTCTCTCAGTTACATTGGAAAAGATGGTGTAAATTGAAACTATACATGTCTAGTCTGATGTGCCTTGTCTAGGATCAGATATAAAACTACCTTTTAAAAATACTTATTAATAGCTTTTTTAGTTAACTATATTAGCAGTACTGTGGTGATGCTACCATAAAAGGGAATTTATCAGCTGCTTACAGCCCCCACAGCACCTGACTGTTATGGAAAAAGGGGCAAACAGCTGACTATGGGGCTCCTATCTGCTCTTTTGCCTATGGCCCCCAAAGCCTAGAACCCCCCTTGATATGCAGTATAGTGAACAATACAGTATAATGTTTTCTATGGAAAAGTTATACAAGGTTTTTGTACATACATGTATGTATGTATATATATACATATATATATATATATATATATATACATATATATATATATATATATATATATATATATATATATATATAATGAAATGTAGGTTTTTGCTTTGGCCTGGCCCCCTCCTGGCTTTAGAAGTCCCAGTTGAGCAATGTATTGATATTGTCCATGTATCTTTGGGTTTATCCAATCATTCAGGTTAGCCTTGGGTCTGTCAGGCCCTCTCTGTTTGTTCATTTTTGAATGCAACCAACATAGGGGACCTATTTAAAGTCCATTTTGTTTGTGGTATGTGAAATCGAAGTTCTTTTACTGTGCCATGAGCAACTGTTCGTGACAGAGGATAAACTGGTATATACTGTTTCTAGTACATGCCAGTTTATCCTCATACCAGGACCCGTTGTCTTTTGATTTGTGCTTGTATGATAGAAGTACGAGTGGAAAAAAAGTGTCTCTTCAATATGACACTGCCTGTTCAAGAAACCAGTGCCTAGATCCATCCAAGTAGACCAGTGATGAAATTTAATGTAACAACAGAAAATTGGAAAAAAATCTAAAGCAGTCTTTAGCATAGAGTAAGATGGAAAGTGTATAGAGTAAAAAAAAAAATGAAATACATGGAAAGGGGCACAAAGAGAAGGAAAACAGACAGAAAATCTAATGTGCAGAGCGGTACTTTATTTTTTACAGTAAATATAAATAAGAATAAGGTGGAAAATTGTAGTGCAGAGGAAAGATCTTAAAAATAATTATTGTATAATAAATAGATCAGTGTTTATTTTTTCATTTTGGGGGAGGTAATCAGTTGAGAAATGCATGCATATGAAATTGTGTCATAATGCAAAACTGAACTCTCCATATCACGTAATCATCTCCCCATCACTGCAAGAAATTATTTAACAAAGGAAACAGCAAATATTAGCTATTCCACTCACAGATAAATAATAAATTACTTGCACACTGGCTTGTTTTTGATTCTGCCAACAAAATAATTCCTAAACTTTGTATTAAGACTTACTTTTCATAATTATGCTGAAAAGAATACATAAGGAGAGCCTCACTCTCATTCACAGGTTCACCTCTGAGTATTCATCAGGCATCACAAATCATCCATTCTGGTAATTCTCAAAAGACTTCTTCGTGTAGTGACTGAACAGACTATAAATAAAAACAAAAGATGCTGACCAAATATAAAAAACCTTTGTAAGTTTTCTGGATCTTTTTTTAGGGCTATATATCAAAAACACTTGTGAGACCAGCTCCAAAAACCACATGTGTATCAAATGGTTTGTGTCAGGATTTTGTGTTAATTGCTCTGTGGAAGTCAGAAGTGTCCAGATGCTTAGTGTTAATGGAGTAGACTGTGGCATTAAACTAAACCCTAAAGACAGGTTATACATTTTGTGTAATTTGCTCTGTCCACTCGTAGAATGATGGCAAATGTGTACACTAGTTTAATAGTGTTTAAAGTGAAATGTGTGCAACTGTCTGAACACTTGAAAGAGTTTTATTAGCTGCACATGTCAGAATGTCTGTGTCATCCAAATGTCACTGTGAAAGCATGTGTATGTGATAAATGCTGGGGTGGGCTAGTCTGGGGGGTCTAGTGTGCATTGGCCAGATGTGGCCATCAGGACCCGGCCACCTGACTTTTATACTGCCTAATTCCAACCCTTTGAGTGTCATGTATACTGTAAGTCCCTACAAGTGCTCCAGCCGATGACAAAGCGCTAAAATACAATAGTGCAAGCAATTTTTTCCATCTGGATTACCCTGTTATTATACTCATACTCACACACACACTTATACTAATACTCATACACACACATGCTTATACTCATACTCACACACACTGATGTCTCGCAGTGCCAGTTCAGGAAAGCAAGCCATAGGTTTGCCATCTCTGCCTTAGGGTGTCTAGTTTTCAAGAATGGGGGTTTTATGGGGGTAAAATCCATTGTCCAGCTTCAAAAATGTCCCGAATGGTACATGGGAGCAGGCTGACTACATGTCAAAATTCAAAGTTGGAAATGCTAAATCCTCCAAAATCTGGCTTTTTATCCCCCAAACAATCTAACAAACCTTGTGTTGTTGGTAACCCTGTACTCTAGATATTGCTGAACATATATTGAGGTAATGTTTGGCAGTACCCCTTTACATTTTCAGTACAATTATACGCAAATTCAGAATGTGCTGGAGATGTCAGAAAAAGGAGGGGACACAACTACATATGTGGTGATCCTGTGAGGAGCTACAACCTTTATTGATAAAAGTCCATTCATTATTGGGAAAACTAAATAGAGGAATAGGCCCCCTCACACCACAACTATTTATCCTTCATTTAGACATCCCGAAATGCAAAAAGGAAATACAACATCTAATGGTCCACATTCTTATAGCAGTGAAACTCTGTATAGCAAGGAAGTGGAAAAGCACAGAAACGCTTAATTGGGAAGAAATAATAACACAAATAGAATACCAATGTACAATGGAGGAAGGATTTTATAACTCAAGAGACCAATTCAAACACTACAAAAATATGAGAAGGGAATGGGGAGAACTGAATGACCCATGAGCGAGCAGCGAGACAGATAGACATACTAGACTCAAACCCTGTCACCAAGCGAGAGTAGAATTATTATAATAGCTAATATAAACTTCCCAATAGAGGGAGAAGAGGGGGGAGAGGGGAAGAGAGAAGAGATAGACACCCACAAACATAAGATAGTCCTGAAAAGAAGCGTCAATGTCAGGGTTCAACACTGACCTTCCGACTCATGCATTTAAAAGTCATTATTTATGTGCTTATATTCCTCCTGCCTCCTCTAGAGGTCTTCCTACCTTACTTTGCTTGTATTCCTTCCCCTCTGTTTGGTGTCAGGTGGGCTCGTTACCTTTTGCTCACACCCAGGTTTAATAGCTGCAGTTTCTGGCAAACAGTGCTTTTGCATTGAAGTTGGATGCCTGATTTCTGAGAGCTGCTGCTTCTGTTCCTGATACTCTCCTTTAAGCCCATTTGTTTTGTGACCTTGTCCAGGAACTGGGAATCTGACCCTGAGTGGCTCAACCATCTCAGTAGATGATTTTCAGCATCTCCTGAGACCCTCTGAGTACATCAAGATCTCTTCAGCTAAGTTATTCCCTTTAAGCTACCCTTCTCATTTCTGTTGTGGGGTGTTCCTGCTTTGTCACCCTCTCCAGGGTGTTCCTGCTTTGTCACCCTCTCCAGGGTGTTCCTGCTTTGTCACCCTCTCCAGGGTGTTCCTGCTTTGTCACCCTCTCCAGGGTGTTCCTGCTTTGTCACCCTCTCCAGGGTGTTCCTGCTTTGTCACCCTCTCCAGGGTGTTCCTGCTTTGTCACCCTCTCCAGGGTGTTCCTGCTTTGTCACCCTCTCCAGGGTGTTCCTGCTTTGTCACCCTCTCCAGGGTGTTCCTGCTTAGTCACCCTCTCCAGGGTGTTCCTGCTTAGTCACCCTTCTAAGGCCTCACCCCTACCTTTGCTTTGTCTTCAGTCCCTACTATAGCTCTTTGTTCTTGCTGCAGTTCCTACTCCTACCCTTTTCCTGTTCTGCAGTTCTTTGCTAAATTCCCTCTTGTCTCTCCTTCAGTCTCTATTCCAATACCTAGCTCTGTTTCTTTATCTGTTCTCCCTTTGCACTATATTTAACATGCAACCAGACACCTCCACTATCCCTGCAGTTAAACTCCTACCTGACATGGTAAAGGCCCTGACAGTCAAGGAGAAAGAAGGGAAAGGAAAATAAGGAAAAAGGGAAAGGAAAAAATATCCCCATATGAAAATACACTTAGATAGGATCGACCCCCCACCATACTCCACCCAAGAGATAGGGGTCCCAGAGGTAGACTAAAATTTTAAAAAAATATACAAAAATATCTCATGACGGTATGCCGCTACTGTAATGCCTAACTTGTCTTAGTCCTGTCTTGTACTATAAGTTATGTTTTATGTAATACGTATTACTATTAATTAAAAAAAAAAAAAATTATACGCAAATTTCATCGGTGTGCAAAAATCATCATTTTTTTTCTCTGCAAACTTTGGTGGTAAGATGGCTACATTAAAAAAAGGCAAAATACCCCAAGTTAAATACTCTGAGTTATATGAGAATATGTACATATGTGGGTGATTCAGGGATTCATGATGATATCAGTGTTACAATGTCACTATTGCTAATTTTGAACAAAAAAGCAAATACATAAAAAAAACATGGGCTATTTCTAAACTCAGGACAAATATCACAAACTATTTAGCAGGGTTTTTTTTTATTATATTTTGTAGATGAGTATATGATTTTTCAAATAAAAGTCAGAAAAACTTATTTTTTTACGTTTTCACCACATTTTATTCTTGTTTATATATTTAATTATATGATTTGATAAAAATAATGGTATCAATAGAAATCCCTTCTTATGCCGAGTAAAACAATATATAATTTGTGTGGGTAAGGTAAAGGAGAAATACAAAAAATGAAAGCTAAATACAAACAGCAGAAATGTTAAAATGGTCAAAAAGTCATGTCACTAAAGGGTTAAAAAAAACACAGCTACAAGACTTTCAGGCATGACAACAGCCAAAAAATAGAGGATAATAATGTAAGGTGTATTTTAAGTGATAGATTGGAGAACATGTAAAGGGAGAAAGAAGAACTTGAATATTTTTAGTGATTGACAACACAAAGACGAGGCTGTTGTGACAGAGGAGAGGGATTTCAAATGCATGTGGAACCTGAGGTGGAAAACCAGACATAAAAATCTGGAGTTTGTTTTTACAGCATCTTGTAAATGGTCCAGTGGACCTTAGAGAAGAGAACTGGGGCATGAATTGTTATCAGAAGGAAAAGGTAGCATTTTGTAAAGTTATATGGAGAGAAACCACAAACACTGGGCAGAGCAGTTAAGGTCATTTAAGGCAAATTAATATTAAAATAATACTTGTTTTGATGTAAAAGTGAAAATAAGGTTTCCCTGCTAAGGATGGCAGGTAAAATATAGTACCTCTTTTTGTCATGTTTTCCTTATGTTTTAGGTAACCAAAGGGATAGACTAGAGAATAGTACGTATAGTCAGTGGAGATGGTAGAGTAGAGGAGGAAGATGGTGTGCTGAGGGGGTTATTCTCTAAAAGTGACAAGAGATTTATTTTTGTTGTGTGTGTTTAACTGTCATTTCTTTCCTTCTAATTGAATGTACTCATACAAACTAAATACTGTGTTTTTTAAGGAAACATATTGAGGTCATATTTGCCTTTATAAAACAGATTTTTTTTTTTAAATTGGCCACGGCCAGATTTACATTCATGACATGTTTAAATGGTTATTGGAGAAAAGTACACCCTCTTTGAATTCCATGGTTTTACATGAGCACAGGGGACACGCATGCTGTCCACATCCTCTTTGGAGCGCATAGCGTTGCTGAACTTTTTTTGGTTTTGTGCGTCAGCCGCATCAGCTAGATACGGCTGCCGAGGAGACGGTCGGGGACACAGAGCCTCCAGAAGGTGAGTATTGGGAAAGGGGGGAGGAGGGGGGACAAAATAACACTGGCATATTAATTGCAAGCTGGCTGTGGCACATTAATGGGCAAAATAGCACTGGCATATTATTGGTAAAAATAACACTGGCATATTAATGGGAAAATTGGCTGTGGCATTTTAATGGGGGAAAAAACACTAGCATTTTAATGGACAAAATAGTACTGCATTTTAATAGGCAAATTGGCAGTGGCATATCAATAGGCAAAATGACAAAGGAATATTAATGGAAACACTGGCATGTTAATGGGCAAACTGGCTGTGGCATATTAATAGGCAAAATGCCACAGGCATATTAATGGAAAAACTGGCATACTAATGGGCAAACTGGCTGTGGCATTTTAATGGGGAAACTAACAGTGGCATATTAATGGCTAAATTGGCTGTGGCATATTAATTGGCAAGCTGGCTGTGGCATAGTTATGGGCAAACTAACACTGGCATATTAATGTGCAAACTGTGGCATATTTAATGGACAAACTGTGTCATATGTTAATGGCAATGTGACTGGGGCATGTTAATTGGTACCTGACAGTGGCTTATTTTAATTGGCAAAATTATGCTGTGGCATGTTGGGAGGGGCAAAATAGCATTTAGAGAGAGAGATGTCTGTGTGTATAGATAGGCTTGTGATATGTGTGTGTGTGTGTGTGTGTATATATATAAATACACATATTTATTGTTTAATTATTGTACAATATGAATCAGGCTCCCATGTGTGGCATTATTAATGGAGTCATGTGTGTGGCATATTTATTGGGCCCTCATGTATGGCATAATTAAGGGGCTCCCGTGTGTGGCATAATTAATAGGGGTGCCATGTGTGGCATAATTATGGGGCTCCTGTATGTGGTATACTTATGGTGCTCCTGTTTGTGGCATAATAAAGGAGCTCCTGTTTGTGGCATAATAAAGGAGCTCCTGTGTTTGCTATAATTAATGGAGCTCCTGTGTGAGGCATAATTAATGGGGCTCTTGTGAGTGAGGCATAATTAATGAGGTTCTTGTGTGTGTGGCATATTTATGGGGCTCCTGTGTGTGGCATAGTTAATGGGCTCCTCTATGTGGTATAATTTGTGGAGCTCCTGGATGGCATATTTAATGGACCATTTTGAATGTCATTACTGAGGAATCTCTTTGGCATGGTATTGGAGGAAATCCAGTGGGGTGAAACCATGAGTTGCCGCAGCGGGTGACACTTTTTTAATGATGTTTTTATCACATTTTCTGTATGACTATCACTCTCTCACATCATTGTGGAGGAATTTTGTCCTACTCTTCTTTAAAATGTTGGTATTTGTTCATGCACATCTCTCTTAAGGTCCTGCGACAGCATTTCAATCGAGTTGAGGTCTGGACTTTAACTAGGCCATTGCAAGCAGCTTGATATTTTACTTTTTCAGCCATTGTCCTGTAGATTTATTGGTATGCTAGGGATCATTGTCTTGTTCAATTTTGGCCAAGTTTTGCCGGTCATAAGATGGCCTCACAGTTTACGCTAGAATACTTTGGTACACAGAGGAGTTCATGGTTTACTCAATGACTGCAAGGTTCCCAGGTCCTGTGGCTGCAAAACAAGTCCAAATCATCACCCCTCCACCACTGTGCTGCTACAAGGTGTTTGTGCTGATGTTGTGTTTGGTTTTTGCCAAAAGCTATGCCATGCATTATGACCAAAAATATCCACTTTGGTCGCATCTGTCCAAAGGACATTGTATCTGGTTATGAGGGTGTGTAAGGTAATATATGTTAGTATATATAGATATATGTGCAAAGTTATTTAGACAAAGTAGGAGGATGGGTAGTTAATTGACAGTTATGTTTCAATGGGGATTAATCTAAAATTATGCACTTTGGTAAGAAAAACATAAATTCCAGTTATACTCAAAATGGTTGTGTGTTGGCGAAATCCACTGTGGAAAAGGTCTTGGGTGCCCTTTTTGACAATAGACCTGTGCACAGTTTCTGGCAGCTGTTACAAAGGCAAGCAAGCTATTATTATGTATTAAGAGAGCCATAGGTTTAAGAGATCAGAATATAATTTTGCCACTTTGTAAATCATTGGTAAGATCTCATCTAGCAAATGTTGTGTAGTTTAGGGCATCAATAACAAATGGTACATAATGGAAGGAGAAATGGTTCAGGGAAGGGCTGCAAACATTATTGAAGGAACGGATCATTTCTGCTCTGACTTCAAAAATATTTGGATGTTTCTGTACATATGAAATGCTTACAGGTTGATCACAAGTAAAAGTAGATAAGGTAATGTTGATCCAGAGTGAGTGCGACTGTCTAGGGAATCAAGAAGGAATTTTTTCCCCTTTGAGATGACTACTGTCTCAGTTGAGTTTCAGTTTGATGTGAATCTGAAAACACATTATGGTTAGTGTTCAAGTTGTCAGTCATATACATTAGTAACTTAAGAAACAATAAAACATATTAATGATACATTTTGACATTTGATATCAACATCTGCAGTCTATACAATATCTGAGATGTTATGCATTTAAGCATTCATGACTTCTCCTCCATGAAGGTGCTTGGGAAACTTTGCACATTCTGATATATTTTATGTGCTACATGTGCTTCTGCACTATGCATCAATCAGCAAATATCAGTTTCCCTGGTTTCTCTAGCTGTAAGTTGTTATTGTATCTGTATCATACATTACAGTAGTGTCCCAAACTTCGAAAGAAATAAGTACTTTACTATAGCTGCTCTTGATAGACTCTAGTCTGAAGACCAGCAAACTCAAATGGTTTGAGAATTAGAGTGAAACTACTCTACAGTGTATGGATGGAAGAAAGAAGAGAAATAGCTTTGTGATGAAGATATGACTATGGAAAGAAGTTAGGGGCTGCAATGAAAATGCTAACCACAGCCACAAGATGAAAAATAAAATTGTATTTCAGTAACAATCTGAAGATATACCTTTATTTAGACCTTATCTGCAAACCCGGTTAAAAATTCCACTGAGATCTTCATGTGAATGAGTCCACAGCAAGTAATGCAAGTAATGGATGATTAATATGTCTTAAAAAGTGACATGAAATAACCCAAACAACTATATCAGTTGAGCTACGCTCAGCAGATGATGAAGCTGCATGCTTGTACCCTGCCCAGCTCATAGTTGCCAACATTTGAAAAAAAATTCCAGGGACACTTTGCAGCCCAGCTTCCAATTATTTACTTTAAGATTGACCACACCTACTGTCCAAAGCTCCGCCCACGCCACATAATTAGCATACTGTAACTCCACCTACTTGTCACAGTGTCGATTATATCACCAAGTTCCCACCAGCATTACCATGCATCCTTGGTATACAACAGATCCATTCACAGCACAACATCTACATCAGGCTGTATCACTTTTACATGAAATATAGTAAGACCGTGTGCAGATGTGCTTGAGTCAGAGAGCTGTGTGTACATCATAAAACATACATTAGTGTAAACCTACTACTTCTGCTGGAAGGTCATTCCATGTATCCACTACCCAATCAGTAATGTAATACTTTCATTAGTCCCTGGCCTCATCTTATATCTGGGATACCTATCCCATGCATGCTCAACGTCCTTCACTGTTTTTACCTCTACCACGTCTGCTGGAAGGATATTCCATGCATCCACTACCTTCTCAGTAAAGTAACATTTTCATTAGTCTCTGGGCTTATCTTATATCTAGGATAGCCTTATACATATCCCATGCATGCTTAAACTCCTTCACTGTATTAACCTATGCCACATGATGGAAGACTATTCCATACATCCACTACCCTCTCAGAAAACAAATATTAAGTTTCTAACAACAACAAAAACCTGTATATTAATAAATATTTCCAGCCTTTTCAAAAGCTTGAGGCTGACCAAATATATGTATATAGCTAGTAGCATTTATACAGGGAGTGCAGAATTATTAGGCAAGTTGTATTTTTGAGGATTAATTTTATTATTGAACAACAACCATGTTCTCAATGAACCCAAAAAACTCATTAATATCAAAGCTGAATATTTTTGGAAGTAGTTTTTAGTTTGTTTTTAGTTTTAGCTATTTTAGGGGGATATCTGTGTGTGCAGGTGACTATTACTGTGCATAATTATTAGGCAACTTAACAAAAAACAAATATATACCCATTTCAATTATTTATTTTTACCAGTGAAACCAATATAACATCTCAACATTCACAAATATACATTTCTGACATTCAAAAACAAAACAAAAACAAATCAGTGACCAATATAGCCACCTTTCTTTGCAAGGACACTCAAAAGCCTGCCATCCATGGATTCTGTCAGTGTTTTGATCTGTTCACCATCAACATTGCGTGCAGCAGCAACCACAGCCTCCCAGACACTGTTCAGAGAGGTGTACTGTTTTCCCTCCTTGTAAATCTCACATTTGATGATGGACCACAGGTTCTCAATGGGGTTCAGATCAGGTGAACAAGGAGGCCATGTCATTAGATTTTCTTCTTTTATACCCTTTCTTGCCAGCCACGCTGTGGAGTACTTGGACGCGTGTGATGGAGCATTGTCCTGCATGAAAATCATGTTTTTCTTGAAGGATGCAGACTTCTTCCTGTACCACTGCTTGAAGAAGGTGTCTTCCAGGAACTGGCAGTAGGACTGGGAGTTGAGCTTGACTCCATCCTCAACCCGAAAAGGCCCCACAAGCTCATCTTTGATGATACCAGCCCAAACCAGTACTCCACCTCCACCTTGCTGGCGTCTGAGTCGGACTGGAGCTCTCTGCCCTTTACCAATCCAGCCACAGGCCCATCCATCTGGCCCATCAAGACTCACTCTCATTTCATCAGTCCATAAAACCAGAAAAATCAGTCTTGAGATATTTCTTGGCCCAGTCTTGACGTTTCAGCTTGTGTGTCTTGTTCAGTGGTGGTCGTCTTTCAGCCTTTCTTACCTTGGCCATGTCTCTGAGTATTGCACACCTTGTGCTTTTGGGCACTCCAGTGATGTTGCAGCTCTGAAATATGGCCAAACTGGTGGCAAGTGGCATCGTGGCAGCTGCACGCTTGACTTTTCTCAGTTCATGGGCAGTTATTTTGCGCCTTGGTTTTTCCACACGCTTCTTGCGACCCTGTTGACTATTTTGAATGAAACGCTTGATTGTTCGATGATCACGCTTCAGAAGCTTTGCAATTTTAAGAGTGCTGCATCCCTCATCGATATCTCACTATTTTTGACTTTTCTGAGCCTGTCAAGTCCTTCTTTTGACCCATTTTGCCAAAGGAAAGGAAGTTGCCTAATAATTATGCACACCTGATATAGGGTGTTGATGTCATTAGACCACACCCCTTCTCATTACAGAGATGCACATCACCTAATATGCTTAATTGGTAGTAGGCTTTCGAGCCTATACAGCTTGGAGTAAGACAACATGCATAAAGAGGATGATGTGGTCAAAATACTCATTTGCCTAATAATTCTGCACTCCCTGTACTTATATGAACTTTTTAATATTATATTCAACTATTTTCATTTGTAATAAAAATGTTATTGAAAAATTGTTCATTTCTTATTTGTAGTCTGTTCCTCTGAACCCACATTGCATATAAAGAACTTAACACAGCACCATACAATACCCAAAGCACTTGGCTTGGCCACACTATCACTTTGGCCACAGCCAATTTTCCCATTATGCCACTATTAGCCTGCCAATTAATATGCCACAAACATTTTCCCCATTAATATTCCACTATTAGCCTGCCCATTAATATGCCACAGCCAGGTTGCCAATTAATATGCCACAGTCAATGTTCCCATTAATATGGCACTATTAGCCTGCCCATCAATATGCCACAGACAATTTCCCATGAATATGCCACTATTAGTCTGCCCATTAATATGCCACAGACAATATGCCCATCATTTGCCAGTATGATTTTATCCATCAATTATTTGCTAGTATGATTTTATCCATTAATTGCCAGTATGATTTTATCCATCAATTATAAGCCAGTATGATTTTATCCATCAATCATTTGCCGGTATGATTTTATCCATCAATCGTTTGCCAGTATGATTTTATCCATTATTTGCCAGTATTATTTTATCCACTAATTATTTTCCAGGATGATTTTATCCATCAATCATTTGCCAGTATGATTTTACCCATCAGTTATTTGCCAGTGTTATTTTACCCATCAATTATTTGCCAGTATGATTTTACCCATCAATTATTTGCCAGTATGATTTTACCCATCAATTATTTGTCACTGTTATTTTACCCATCAATTATTTGCCAGTATCATTTTACCCATCAATTATTTGCCACTGTTATTTTACCCATCAATTATTTGCCAGTATGATTTTACCCATCAATTATTTGCCAGTATGATTTTACCCATCAATTATTTGCCAATATGATTTTACCAATCAATTATTTGCCACTGTTATTTTACTCATAAATTATTTGCCAGTATGATTTTACCTATCAATTATTTGCCACTGTTATTTTACCCATCAATTATTTGCCACTGTTATTTTACCCATTAATTATTTGCCAGTATGATTTTACCCATCAATTATTTGCCAGTGTTATTTTACCCATCAATTATTTGCCACTGTTATTTTACCCATCAATTATTTGCCAGTATGATTTTACCCATCAATTATTTGCCAGTGTTATTTTACCCATTAATTATTTGCCAGTATGATTTTACCCATCAATTATTTGCCACTGTTATTTTACCCATCAATTATTTGCCAGTATGATTTTACCCATTAATTATTTGGCAGTGTTATTTTACCCATCAATTATTTGCCAGTGTTATTTTACCCATAAATTATTTGCCACTGTTATTTTACCCATTAATTATTTGCCAGTATGATTTTACCCATCAATTATTTGCCAGTATGATTTTACCCATTAATTATTTGCCAATATGATTTTACCCATCAATTATTTGCCAGTATGATTTTACCCATTAATTATTTGCCACTGTTATTTTACCCATAAATTATTTGCCACTGTTATTTTACCCATCAATTATTTGCCACTGTTATTTTACCCATCAATTATTTGCCAGTATGATTTTACCCATTAATTATTTGCCAGTGTTATTTTACCGATCAATTATTTGCCACTGTTATTTTACCCATCAATTATTTGCCAGTGTTATTTTACCCATCAATTATTTGCCAATGTTATTTTACCCATTAATTATTTGCCAGTATGATTTTACCCATCAATTATTTGCCAATATGATTTTACCCATCAATTATTTGCCACTGTTATTTTACCCATCAATTATTTGCCAGTATGATTTTACCCATCAATTATTTGCCACTGTTATTTTACCCATAAATTATTTACCACTGTTATTTTACCCATCAATTAATTGCCACTGTTATTTTACCCATCAATTATTTGCCACTGTTATTTTTTATCCATTAATTATTTGCCAGTATGATTTTACCCATCAATCATTTGCCAGTATGATTTTACCCATCAGTTATTTGCCAGTGTTATTTTACCCATCAATTATTTGCCAGTATGATTTTACCCATCAATTATTTGCCAGTATGATTTTACCCATCAATTATTTGTCACTGTTATTTTACCCATCAATTATTTGCCAGTATCATTTTACCCATCAATTATTTGCCACTGTTATTTTACCCATCAATTATTTGCCAGTATTATTTTACCCATCAATTATTTGCCAGTATGATTTTACCCATCAATTATTTGCCACTGTTATTTTACCCATAAATTATTTGCCACTGTTATTTTACCAATCAATTATTTGCCACTGTTATTTTACCCATCAATTATTTGCCAGTATGATTTTACCCATTAATTATTTGCCAGTGTTATTTTACCCATCAATTATTTGCCACTGTTATTTTACCCATCAATTATTTGCCACTGTTATTTTACCCATCAATTATTTGCCACTGTTATTTTACCCATTAATTATTTGCCAGTATGATTTTACCCATCAATTATTTGCCAGTATGATTTTACCCATCAATTATTTGCCAATATGATTTTACCCATCAATTATTTGCCACTGTTATTTTACCCATCAATTATTTGCCAGTATGATTTTACTCATCAATTATTTGCCACTGTTATTTTACCCATAAATTATTTACCACTGTTATTTTACCCATCAATTATTTGCCACTGTTATTTTACCGATCAATTATTTGCCACTGTTATTTTACCCATCAATTATTTGCCAGTATGATTTTACCCATCAATTATTTGCCAGTGTTATTTTACCCATTAATTATTTGCCACCCCTACCCCGCTTCCCCAGTACTTACCTCTTGGCTGCTCCGTGTCCCCGTTGCGTCCTCCATGCTGCAGGCTTCCCTCCTGCACGGAGGAGTGAAGTGCATTAGCCGGATATGACTAGCTGTCATATCCGGCCGATGAAAATGATTGCAAAAAAAACCCAGCTGCTGTGAGCGCACAGCCGCGCGCACGGTGACGTGACGTCACGTGTGACATCATGTGACCGGGTGACCCGCCGCAATTGCGAGACAGTCCATTTTCCCGGGACTGTCCCGCGATCGCAATATTCGAGGGACATTTGCATAGTTGCCGGGACTGTCCCGGCAGATCCAGGACAGTTGGCAACTATGCCAGCTGCACAAGATAATTGAAGATGGTACTCATACTGCAGAACAGGTGTAACTATGATGAGACTGGGCTTTACAAAATGGTGCCAAATTCCCTCCTTGCTTGTTAGGAGGACTCTCAAAGAATAAACAGTTTTCTGAGTTCACTACAGTTTTTGTGTCTGAAGATCCATGCACTTTATTTACAGGGCATCAATAAAAGATGAAAATAATGCAATTGCATATGATTTCCTTTATAAAGATCAGCTGTATGTATGTACTGTAAGTACTGCTCACATAGTACTACTGTTTTCTTTGATGTCTGATCATTAGTTGGAACAGGCAGTGCAATCTCATGGAAATGCAGTTTTTGGTCAGTGAGGTATTGATTTTATTTTGTATGGCATGTATTTTATTATACTGTGTATTAATAAAAGACTATATATTTGCACATTTTTTCTTTATTAAGCTTTGTAAAATGTGTAGTACTGTGTGCAGTGGTGTATCTTGAATTTGTGCTGCCCTAGGCAGACAAAATCCGGGCACCCCCCTACCCAAGCTGCACACCCACGTTACACACCTAAGACATGCCCCATCATTCAGACTCACATCAAGCTCACACTCCCATCACACTCAGTCACACACTCCTACTCCCATCACACTCAGTCACACACTCCTACTCCCATCACGCACACTCTGACTCCCATCACACTCAGTCACACACACTGTCTCCCATCACACACACTCTGACTCCCATCACACTCAGTCACACACACTGTCTCCTATCACACACACTCTGACTTCCATCACACTCAGTCACACACAGTCTCCCATCACACACACTCTGACTCCCATCACACTCAGTCACACACAGTCTCCCATCACACACACTCTGACTCCCATCACACTCAGTCACACACAGTCTCCCATCACACACTCTGACTCCCATCACACTCAGTCACACACAGTCTCCCATCACACACACTCTGACTCCCATCACACTCAGTCACACACTGTCTCCCATTACACACACTCTGATTCCCATCACACTCAGTCACACACACACACACACACACTGTCTCCCATCACACACACTCTGACTCCCATCACACACACTCTGACTCCCATCACACTCAGTCACACACACTGTCTCCCATCACACACACTCTGACTCCCATCACACTCAGTCACACACTGTCTCCCATTACACACACTCTGATTCCCATCACACTCAGTCACACACACACACACACTGTCTCCCATCACACACACTCTGACTCCCATCACACACACTCTGACTCCCATCACACTCAGTCACACACACTGTCTCCCATCACACACACTCTGACTCCCATCACACTCAGTCACACACACTGTCTCCCATCACACACACTCTGACTTCCATCACACTCAGTCACACACACACACACACACACACAGTCTCCCATCAGCACTTACCTTTCCCTGGCAGGCAGGCAGCATGGTCCCTCCATGCTGCCTGTTCGGCTTCCCGGCGATTGTGCCGACAGCTCACGTGACCGGGCGCGCATATGACGTCAGCGCGCCGGTCACGTGACTGTCGGCACTTCCGTGTCGGCACACTGCACAGGGAGCCGAACAGGCAGCACGGAGGTTTCTCTGTGCTGCCTGTTCGGCTCCCCGTGCAGCCTGGCAGGCAGAGCGATGGTGAGGGGGGATCTTCCGATCCCCTCTCACCTCCGTCTCTGCCTGCAAGCGCGGTGGGGTTTTTTTTTTTTTTTTTTAAAGGGCCGGATTTTTTAATTTTTTTTTTTTTCCAGTGCTGGGGGGCTGCCGCCCCCCAAAATTTGCCGCCATAGGTATCCGCCTAGGATGCCTCGCGGTGAATACAGCACTGACTGTGTGTATGAATGCCAAAAATGGTGATGCTCAGGGTTATAAGAAACGCACTTCAAACCGCCTTATGTCGCAAAGCGATTTTTTTGATGACTGAGCACCATGTAATATTGGTTTTTACCTGCATAGGAACAATGAGAATTGAGCATAGTAGCCAATGAAACTGGTGAGGAATTGGTCTGCAGTAATGAGTAAAGGGGACTGTGACATCTTTAACTTGGTTTTCTGTAGATCAGCCACTTTTTCTCCAAACATTTGTCACCACTGAGCTACTGGAAAAAGCTACCATCTAAAATGCTAATCTACAAACTAGGAATACACCCTGTTCCAAATTATTATGCAAATTATATTTTATTCATTTACCTATATAATTGATGTAAATAACAGTCAGCATAATACTCATGTTATCAGCTATTAAGAGTACAATTCAAATTTTATTGAACAAACCTCCTAATGATAACAGTATTTTTTTTAAACATAAAAAACTTACAATGCACTGTTCCAAATTATTACGCACAGTAAGTTTCAAAACACTTTAAAGGTTGTAAAGAACTGAAAATTGTCATTTGTTGTGTTTGCAGCATATTTACGGAAATCAAAAGCTATTTCAATCAAACTTATAACAACATTTTAACTTTTTAAACATTTTAACAGGTCATGTTACATTTTAACATAGGACCCCTTATTTGATAGCAGCTTCACAAGTCTTGCATCCATTGAACTTGTGAGTTTTTGGACACTTTCTGCTTGAATTTGTTTGCAAGATGTCAGAATAGCCTCCCAGAGCTGCTGTGTGGATGTAAACTGCCTCCCACCCTCATAGATCTTTTGCTTGTGGATGCTCCAAAGGTTCTCAATAGGATTGAGGTCAGGGGAGGGTGGAGGCCACACCCTGACTTTCTCTCCTTTTATCCCCATAGCAGCCATTGATGCAGAGGTATTCTTTGCAGCATGAGATGGTGCATTGTCATGCATGAAGATGATTTTATTACGGAAAGCATGGTTCTTCCTTCTGTACCAGTGAAGAAAGTGGTCAGTCAGAAACTCCACATACCTTGCAGAGGTCATCTTTACACATTCGGGGACCCTAAAGGGGCCAACCAGCTCTCTTCCCATGATTCCGGCCCAAAACATGACTCCACCACCGCCTTGGTCACAGCCTTGTTGGAAAAGGGTGGCCGTCCACCAACCACCCACTACTCCATCCATCTGAACCATCCAGGGTTGCATGGCACTCATCAGTGAAGAGGACTGTTGAAAATTAGTCTTCATGTATTTTTCTGCCCAATGCAGCCGTTTCTGCTTGTGAGCATTGGTTAGTGGTGGCCGAATAGAAGGTTTATGCACAGTTGCAAGACTCTGGAGGACTCTACACCTTGATGTCCGTGGGACTCCAGAGGCACCAGCAGCTTCAAATATCTGTTTGCGGCTATGTACTGGTATTTTAGCAGCTGCTCTCTTGATCCGATGCATGGATCTGGCAGAAATGTTCCTCAATGTGCCTTTTTCTGCACGAACCCGTCTGTGCTCTGAATCAGCCACAAGTCTCTTAATAGTGCGATGATCACCCTTAAGTTTTTGTGAAATATCTAATGTTTTCATACCTCGTCCAAGGCATTGAACTATTTCACTCTTTTCGGCAGCAGAGAGATCCTTTTTCTTCCCCATATTGCATGAAAATGGTGCTCTGTTAAATAATGTGGAACACCCTCCTTTAGTATTTTTCCTTAAATTGGGCTCACCTGGCAATCTAATTATCACAGGTGTCCAAGATTGTTTTCAGTGATCAAAAGAGCCCTGAGACACAATGCCATCCATGAGTTAAACTGAAAAACAAAATATTTAATCTTTGTGACACTTAAATAGAATTTGCATAATAATTTGGAACAGGGTGTATTGTTAGATGTCTGGGAGCTGTTTGAAAGAACAAGAGCTGATTCCTACAAAGGCCACTTGGGTATTTTATTCACCATGGAGGAGAGTTCCTGTACTTAACACCTCAATAACATGAAAGTCATATTCCTCAGAATTCCAGTATTCAAGATGTATTTCTCATATGGCAGTGTAAATGCTAGGATGTCACAGACTAAATTAAAATATCTAATTAATTTGGGTCATGGCCTTTTTAAACAAAGAGGAGTAAAACACAGATAGAGGGAAATTATAGGATCAGGGGTATTCAATGTGCAGCTCTTGGGCAAAAATAGGTCCCACCTGACTGCAAGATTTGGCCTGATTGATTTATCAGTCCTACATATGTGAAGTAAAGTTGATTTAAAGTGTTGTTTTGTATTAACCCCTTAAGGACAGAGCCTTTGAAACATTTTTGTCCTTTCTGGACAATGCCTATTTTAACATTTCTGTGCTGTTTGTGTTTAGCAGTAATTTTCTTCTTTGTCATTTGCTGTACCCACACATATTATATATTGTTTTTATCGGGACAAGAAGGGCTTTCTATGGATGCCATCTTTTTGATCATATCTTATCATATTATTAAAAAAAATAATAAAATATGGTAAAAAAAAAAAAAATACACAAATTTCTTTGTTTTTATTTGAAACAACTTCTCCTCATCGACAATAGCGAACGAAAAAACATGCTAAATAGATTCTACTATTTCTCCTGAGTACAGGGATACCACCCATGCATAGGTTTGTTGGGTTGTTTGGGGGATAAAATGCCAAATTTTTGAGGTGCAGTTTTTTGTTTTCCAACTTGAAATTTTTACATGCAGACAGCCTGCACCCATGTCCCATTTGGGACATATTTGAAGCCAGCTAGTGTATTTTACCCCATCAACCCATATATTTTTTAAAAGAAGACACCTTAGGCTATCTCAAATGGTGGTATTTTTACACTTTCCATGCACTAATTCTACCACCAGCCTTTGTCAAACTTTGTGGTAGTAATTCTTTTGTGTTTTTTTTTCACAAACCTTGTACTTCAGACATGAATTCACAGATTATGGTATGTGTCACTGCCAAATAACACCCTAATAAGTGTTCAGCAACATCTCTTGAGTACAGGGATACCACCCATGCATAGGTTTGTTGGGTTGTTTGGGGGGTAAAAGGCCAAATTTGGTAGGTGCAGTTTTTTGTTTTCCAAATTAAAATTTTGACATGCAGACCGCCTGCACCCATGTCCCATTTGGGACATATTTGAAACCAGCCAGTGTATTTTACCCCATCAACCCATATATTTTTTAAAAGAAGACACCTTAGGCTATCTCAAATGGTGGTATTTTTACACTTTCCATGCACTAATTCTACCACCAGCCTTTGTCAAACTTTGTGGTAGTAATTTTTTTGTGGTTTTTTTTCACAAACCTTGTACTTCAGACATGAATTCACAGATTTTGGTATGTGTCACTGCCAAATAACACCCCAATAAGTGTTCAGCAACATCTCTTGAGTACAGGGATACCACCCATGCATAGGTTTGTTGGGTTGTTTGGGGAGTAAAAGGCCAAATTTGGTAGGTGCAGTTTTTGGTTTTCCAAATTAAAATTTTGACATGCAGACAGCCTGCACCCATGTCCCATTTGGGACATATTTGAAACCAGCCAGTGTATTTTACCCCATCAACCCATATATTTTTTAAAAGTAGACACCCTACGCTATTTCAAATGGTGGTATTTTAACACTTTCCATGCACTAATTCTACCACCAGCCTTTGTCAAAGTTTGTGGTAGTAATTTTTGTGTGTTTTTTTTTCACAAATATTGTATTTTAGACATAAATTCACAGATTTTGGTATGTGTCACTGCCAAACAATAACCCAATATGTGTTCAACAACATATCCTGAGTACAGGGATACCACCCATGCATAGGTTTGTTGGGTTGTTTGGGGGCTAAAGGGCCACATTGTGAAGGTGCGCATTTTCAACTTGGAATATTGACGTGTAGTCAGCCTGAGCCCATCTTTCATTTGGGACTTTTTTTTAAGTAGGACAGTGTATTTTACCCCAAAAAGTATATATTTTGTAAAAGTAGACACCCTAGGCTATTTTAAATGGTGTTATTTTAACACTTTCCATGCACCAATTCTACCACCAGCCTTTGTCAAACTTTGTGGTAGTCATTTTATTGTGTATTTTTTCCCACATACATTGCACTTTAGACACAAATTCACATATTTCGGTATGTGTTATCACTGACAAACAATACCACAATATATGTTCAGCAACATCTCCCGAGCACAGGGATACCACCCATGCATAGCTTTGTCAGCTTTGTTAGGGGTTGAAAGGCTACATTTGAGAGGTGCGCTTTTTGATTTTCAAACTTGGAATTTGAACATGTAGAGCAAGGAAGGGGTTAATAGCTCTTATAAGAGCCTTTGTAGTACTGTACAAAAAAATTAACCCCTAAAAATGCACAGACAAGAAAAAATGAATGCAGTGATCAGTGGCAGGGAAGGGGTTAATACACTACACTATACAAAAGGTATGGCTTTTATAAAAGCCCTTGGGACTCACAATTTATTAACATTTTATTTAATTTATTACAATTTAAAAATTATGTTATACAGATCTGTCTCTTTCCCTCACTAAAACTCAAGTGAGGAGAGGGAGGCAGATCCATATGGGTCAGAACAATATTTACGGACCAGACGAATGGTGATGCTCATCTGAGAAATCACCAAACCACCTTTGCCACTGATCGGCTGTTACTGATCGCTATACACGCGTTCAGACAGCTTCAAAAGGAATACACGTAATCCCCTAGTGGGTATAATTAACCCCTAGTGAGTCTGACAAAAAAAATGCTGATAGCAAAAAAAAATCCTTCGGCGACTAGATTGCTCCATATGCGCTGCTTAGGCAGTGACCATATGCACTGCTTAGGCAGTGACCATATGTGCTGCTTAGGAAGTGATATACGGCAAGGAAGGGGTTAATAGCTCTTAAAAGAGCCTTTGATATACTGTAATAAATCAAAGTAAAATAAAATAACCCCTAAAAAAATGCACAGACAGCAAAAAATGTGCTGCTGTGTAAGATCACTGCGTACACAGCGATCAATTGCAGGGAAGGGGTTAAATACTGGAAACGGCTTTTATAAAAGCCTTTGGGTCTCAATTCTATTAAATATATTATAATTAAAAACTTACATTATACAGCTCTGTCTCCCTCCCTCACTAAAACTCAAGTGAGAGGGAGGCAGATCTACACGGGTCAGATCAAATATTTACACATATTGATCTAACCAGACGAATGGTGATGCTCATCTGAGCAAACGCCAACCCGCCATTGTCACTTATCAGCTGTTACTGATCGCTATACATGCGCTCAGACAGCGAAAAAATTTTTTTTACGTTAAACGTAGTCCCCTAGCGGGTATAATTAACACGTGGCGGGTGTAATAAAAAAGTTTTAAAAAAATTAAAAATGCTTCTGCAGCAAGATTGCTGCATTTGCGTCAGATCGCTGATTAGGCAGTGATCTACGGCAAGAAAGGGGTTAATCTCTCTTAAAAGAGTTTTTTTTATACTGTAATGAATTACAGTAAAAAAAAATAACCCCTAAAAAATGCACAGACAGCAAAAAATGTGCTGCTGTGTATGATCACTGCGTACACAGCGATCAATGGCAGGGAAGGGGTTAAATGGCTTTTATAAAAGCCCTTGGTGTTTAAAATTTTATTAAATATTTTTTTTATTATTTTATTTTATTTTTTTACTTGATCTGATCTGTCTCTCTCCCTTACTATAACTAGTAAGGTGAGGGAGGCAGATCAATACTTGTCAAAGGCAATATTTACTAATATTGCCTTTGACAGTATGGTAAGTGCTCATCAGAGCACTTACCATACATGCCTGCACACAGATCACATAGATCTGCTGTGCCGGCATCGATTGGCTCCCCCTAGAGCATCGGAAGTGAAATACTTTCACTTCCGATGCTCTTGCCATTAGAAGGGAAACGCTGCCTGTACAGGCAGCGTTCCCTTCTACTGAGCCGATGGGGTCGCTCAGGAGAGCGACCACCATCGGCTCTGGGCAGCCTGGAGGTGTTGTTAAGTGCCTCGCTGGCGAGGCACTTTAACAACACCGCAGATGCTTAGAAAGCGAACGATCGTTCGCTTTCTAAGCACATGTGTGCAGCGGGCGCAGCCATTTTTAAATGGCTGCTACGATCACTCCGTGGAGTGATCGTAGCGCGCCCCTGCACATTTGGGGGGTGTTGCACAATGCCTCTACCTAGAGGCATTGTAGCAACACCGTTAGAGTAAAGAAAGCGACCGCTGGTCGCTTTCTTTACTCCATTTAGTGCATGACGTGCCAGGCACGTCAGCTGTCGGCAAGTCCACGATTTGCCGTGACGTGCCTGGCACGTCATCTGTCGTTAAGGGGTTAATGCTGTTTAACCAAACATGTTTCTAAAGTTAGTAAATTATTGTTGTAAGAAATCCAAGCTACTGGACACCAGTGCCACCAAAAAATAATGATGATGACACGATCTGTCTAGACACCTAAGCTGCTGTCCAACCACACCCTGGATCCTCCACATGGAAAAAAATGAAGCTTACTAAAGAATGTTGAGAGCGCTTTTAAAAGGAATATAAAAGAGAACAATTTCTTCTAAACCTCCACAAAGTGTATCAATATCATAAGGGAGGTAGCCGTCTGTGATTACACAAAACAATTCTAAAACGATAATAAAATACAGGCAGAAATTGAATAAAATATTTTCTTTTACTAAGTAAAGGTTATATAAGAATTATTACTATTATTAACATTACTTTTTCAAAATACATTAAAAAACTATCGCAGTAGATAGAGATGAGATGTATACAATGCTCCGCAGTGTGGTAGACACTCTGTGCCATACAGTAGCCAGTCCACACAAATAAATCACCTGACACATTTCGTTGCATTGGTAGCATCCTCAGAGGCAATACAATTTAAAAGCATACACCATGGAAATTATTAAAATCCCATTTTGTTTTAGATTTCAATTCTCCAAATTGAATCTATATTAATGTGTCTATGTATAATCCATTGATAGAATACAGAAAAATCCCTAGCTGCTCTGATGATTTCAGTACCCAGGCTAAAGATGCAAAGGCTCCTGATATATATATATATATATATATATATATATATATATATATATATATATATGTATATGGCTCTGTATGCTCCCACATCTGAAAAGTGAGGCTAGTTGTTTCTAAAAGTGAAAGCTGGAGATACTATTGAGGCTGTCCTGTGCCACATAATTTTTTGATCCTTTACCTGAGAAACAGTTTTCTTACACAGGGGAATGTAGCGGGATCTCACCTGTCAGTTGAGGCCATTTTGAATGGTCTCACGATATTTCAGATGTGGCCAGTTTGAGTGGTGTCACAAGGTCTTGCAACATTCGCCAGGGACTCACAGGATCTGTAAAAACCCTGATCGAGGCTCTGCCAATGTGCCATGGCTCCCGATAACATTGAGCAGTAAACATTAATGTTGGTAAATATTAATAATAATATTAATAATTAAACACCTAACATCATTCAGCATCAGAAAAAGGTTGATTTCATTCTCACTTGACTTAAACAAATACCATCCAACTATTATGTCATAGGCCTTTCCTGCTCTTCATCTTCTTTCTGTTCTCATAAAACCTTCTCATACCTTTATTTTCATATTTCTTGCAGCCTGCCAGCCTATCTTTTTATAATGCTTTCCACACTCTTTGTTTCCTCCATTTCACTCCTTGTCACTCTTTGCAGGAAATTATTAAAATGCCTTGAGTGTATAGTGCCAGATTGGTGCTATATATTATGAACTACTCCAATGGAACTATCGCAGCTTTATGGTGTGTTACCAAGCTTGACATTGAGGAAGGTTTTCACCATGTGAATCCCTTTTCAGTAGTGATTGTTTGTGGTAATTTATCAAGCTGCACTGGTGCCCCGTTAGCACTCTGGTAGTTTAATAAATAACCTCCGCTCTAATTAAAATGAAACATTGCCAGGTGTTGATGCAGCTACAAGTTTATGTCATGATATGCGATAAACAGTAAAGTCAATATCTATTTCACTATAAACCATTCACTGGTCTTCATCTATACAACTCTTTCAGTAGTAAATTATCTGGTCAAGTTTATAGAGTGATAACAGGATCTTGGATTAGCAAAAAAAAAATCCAGGTACTGGTGACATCTAAAAATAAAATAAATTGAGAATTTATGACATGCGTGCCGCACAGATGGCATATCTTTCTTTCTGTCTATTTTTGCGCTCTGGTCCATGTCCAGCTTCATTTAGAAAGATCAATTGCAATTTACCAATTTTGTGTCTTTCTGATAAGAAAGTCATTGAAATACTTTCTAATCCTGTAAAGGTTGCTCTGTGCTTCAGTATCCTAAAAGATGATTTAATAACATTCATTTTGTATTATTTTTTTTATAGCAGCTGAGAAATGAAATATTTCATGATCTTGGCTCACTTGTAAACTGCATCATTCTGTTTTAAATGGCTTTATCAGTAAAATTAGGGATGTGTTTCTTTTTAATTAAATAATCTATTAGTCAACAGTAAAACTCGCTGCTTAATTTACTAGAAATACAATGGTTTTTAATATGGTTAGGTGTGTGTTCTCAACTGATAGTTATTTGTTTACTTATATCAGTCTTGTCCAGCTATAGTTACTTTTGTGACCTGTTAAGTTTAGTAGAGCTTAACCTCTCAGGTTAGGCTTGAAATAAGGCCTTTTCAATTTAGTAATAATACTAATTTGCATGAATTATTATTCATAAAGGTGTATACAAGTATTCTTTCTAAAAAAAAATGGCATCACTCATCGCCAGGGATGAGTGATGCCCCCTCCCAAAAGATTGGTTAGTAATTGGGAGAGGGCTAAACATCTATTACGGGGACATGGAGTCTGTCCAAGCAAAGATGAAGGAAAAAACTTTTGTACACCAATTACTGTTATTCTCAGTCAGCCAAATATTTTCCTTAACATAATTTGAACTGCACACACATTACAGCCAGATTTCTGCTCTTGAAACAGATTACTTTTGAATAGTATTCCACTACAGAATTTGTACAGAAGAGTATTTGTTGTGTACTATAGTTGCCATGATGTTTATAGAACATAGGACTGGCTGAGCATAATATGACATTGACACCATAGAAAAATATTGCTGGGATAAGCATTATATTCCTCCCCTCTGTTTGCTCTGCTTGAAGAGGCACTAATGTAGAAGAGGGTCTTATGACATAACCACTCATGTAAAGAGGGTCCCAGGACACCCAACTGATACTAGGGCCCACTATCCACCAGAGTGCTGGTTCCTTAAGGTTTAAAATGAATGGTCACCTACTGCGCCAGTACCTTTTAACATTTTAATGAAAGAGTTAACAGCACCAGTTCTTTCCCCCAGTTTCCCTCCACAAGTTATCTAGCAGTGAGAGGGTTGGATCATGTGTGGCTCTATTTGTTGCTCAGCTGGAGAGCAGGATAACATAATCTTGTCAGGACCGGGCCCGCACAGATCACATTCCTAAGAAATATGGTGGCTGCTGGAGGCCTGAGTATCTAACACCTGCTCAATTGCGTGAAGCATATACTGTTTATTGCATACATTACTGACTAACATGATTCAGTCTCAACAAAAACTGTAAGTAGTGATCTTCACAAAGATGGAATTGATGACAGACTTCCCATAAGTAGACGGCTTGTGTGCAGGTTCAGGGATAGGCAACGTTTCAGTGTATGAGGTAAGGTCTGTGAAGGTGCTTAGAACATCATTAAATGGCAAATAAGAAAGTCAAATAATGTTCATAATGAACAATGTTAGTGCCGATCCCTGCCCAGGTCAAAACACAGAGTCAGATAACATGCTTCAAGGAGTGGAATCCCTGTGTAATGGAAAAATGTAACATATTGTGTTTTTCATCTTTTACATTTTGTGAAAGCCAAAATATGCATTAATCCCACATGTCTACTGACAACATTTAAACATGGTTGGGGATCTGTAATCTCATGGGAGAGATGCATAACTGTGCATGGTAATATAACAGAAACATACATTTGCACTTGCTTTATCCCTTAAGGATCAATAACTTTTTCTTCTTGAAATAAGGGTGCAATATCCAATTACAATTCCACACAGTTCATAATGTGTACAGAAGTATTCCAAGAAGGCTAGGTTGTCCCTTTACCTTCATGTTATATGTTTCTGTTATTTTGTCTACCATCCTGATTTACCTATATACCATGTAACATTGCTAGGGTCGTAATGGAACCATCTTCGGCAAAAGGCAACAGGCCCATAATGGTGGCAAACAACTTCAACATTTGTTTAGACCAACTAGAAGTTGTGCAGGGAATTTTCACTATACGGTGGAATCAAGTAGGTCTGTACAAATTGCCTGGAGGATTTGCTCATTTTCTGCATAAATTTAGCCAGAGGTCTCTTTTGGGCTCCTTCATTTTTGTGAACACTGAGATTTGAACATGGTGTTAAAATGATCTCCCTCATTCTAACCTCAGAGCCATTCTCAGCATGTATATGAATAAGTAATGCATCCTTCATTTTTATTATTTTAATCATCTATCACAGTTCAATTGCCTGGTCTGTCTGCTCTTCTGGCTGTCAGGGTTCAACATTTCTTTCATCCTTAGACCATTTTAATAAATATAAGATCTGTTCCAATATAAAAAAATATTTTCTTTGATAGAGCTCAATTTTCAAATAACAGGTAATTTCCAATGTTTACTGAATTCATGTATTTTCTTTAACTATAATGATTATGTTAGTATTATATTATTCACTGCGAATGAGTTACTTAGCCAATTAATCCAAACGATCTGCCCCTCCCTACACTTGCTATTTCTCGATAAAAACTGAACTTCGGATGTATACAAAGTGAACGTGTATATAAAAAAATAAAAAAGGGTCTGCTTTTTAGGAGGATGGTGCCTGATGTTTATTTGTGGCACCCACGCAACTGTCGTGTTTACAGTAGGCAGTCACAATTTTGGACCTCTATCCTGTGGTCCCAACTTCATTAGTGTTCAGTAGACTACAGAACAAGAGTGCATATATACATAGAGGTTTGCAGATGCACGGTAGTGATTAAACTCCCAAGCCATGTCCCCTCATTTCCTACATGGGCCATGTTGGTAGATATGCAGTGAAAAGTAACTGTCTGCCACAGAATAGTCCTGACAACATGAGTTAAGATGTCACATGTTCAAATCATGTGCAACCTCTAACTAGCAAAGCCCTCAATCGATGATTATATATTCACCGTACACAGGGCCGCAATCATAAATTGTGGGTCCTTTTAGTTAACAAATGGTCTGATCAGCCTCAATTTCTCATGCACTCCTTTCAGTATTGCCCTCACATCCAGTGCCATAGCACCACCTTGAAGCACCAATAAATGTTTTTAACAGTTTATAATTAGTTGAGTACTACAATTCTCATACTTTTTTAAATCTGTTCCCTCCGGTACATTTTAGAAATACAAGTATGATCATAGCTGGTACTGATACCATCAATTTACACACATCGCTATTGTTGTTTGACTTATATTACCATGTGCACAACTAATTTATATGTTGCAATAACACAGCTACCACTGACAATCTCCCTTACGAAATACAGATATGAGAATTTATCTGACAAACGTATTACACATCTATTCATTTCCCATTACTGCATATGGTTATGTTTTCATTTTGTTGGAATATGAATACCTTTGGGTATTGAGTATAAATGAGTAAATGAGGTAAATGAGTATAATGATATAAACAAAGAGACTAAACCAAGTGAAACTTACTGCTGTGCTAAATGAAGCCTCAAAATTCACTGCTATATAAAACATATATTTTCAACAGATAGAACAATGCAGATTCGAGCTTATCTCGAATGTATTTGGTTCTAACCTGAACCTAGCACATTTCAGAATAAATAGGAACAGCATTTTCTGTATCAAATTATTAAATAACTTCAAGTAAACTTCAGAGGAGCAACATGAAAGAAATGTTTTATTTTGCTATTAAATTAACAAAAGCTTTAGACTGTAGCGTTTCCAATAAAAAGTGGAACTAGAAACTCGAGAGCACAATAATGGAAGACAGAAAATGTCAGCACGCACAAAGCCAATCAAAGCATCTGAGGAATCTGAGTGTCTCTATCCAGGGGCGTCACTAGGGTTGGTGTCACCCGGTGCAGAAACTCATGGTGTCACCCCCCTGGATTCCCTCCAAAACAATGCCAAACAGATTCCTTAGTAATGCCAGTTAGATGACCTATTAACTATGCCACACACAGGAGCACCATAACTATGCCACACACAGGAGCCCCATAACTATGCCACACACAGAAGCCCCATAAATTATGCCACACCAGTGCGCCATAAATTATGCCACACCAGAGCCCCATAAATTATGGCACACCAGAGCCCCATTATTTATGCCTCACCTCTGCCCAATTAATTATGCCACACACACAGGTGCCCATGAATATTGTGCCAGTCAGATGCCTGTAATATTGTGCCAGTCAGATACCAGGAATATTATGCCATGCAGAGCCCAGTAATATTGTGCCAGTCAGATGCCTGTAATATTGTGCCAGTCAGATACCAGGAATATTGTGCCATGCAGAGCCCAGTATTATTGTGCCAGTCAGAGCCCAGTAATATTGTGCCTTTCAGATACCAGGAATATTGTGCCAGTCAGAGCCCAGGAATATTGTGCCATTCAGAGCCCAGGAATATTGTGCCATTCAGATGCCAGGAATATTGTGCCATTCAGATACCAGGAATATTGTGCCAGTCAGAGCCCAGGAATATTGTGCCATTCAGAGCCCAGTAATATTGTGCCAGTCAGATGCCAGTAATATTATGCCATGTAGAGCCCAGTAATATTGTGCCAGTCAGATACCAGGAATATTGTGCCATGCAGAGCCTAGTAATATTGTGCCAGTCAGATACCAGTAATATTATGCCATGCAGAGCCCAGTAATATTGTGCCAGTCAGATTCCAGTAATATTATGCCAGGCAGAGCCCAGTAATATTGTGCCAGTCAGATGCCAGTAATATTATGCCATGCAGAGCCCAGTAATATTGTGCCAGTCAGATACCAGGAATATTGTGCCAGTCAGAGCCCAGTAATATTGTGCCATTCAGATACCAGGAATATTGTGCCAGTCAGAGCCCAGGAATATTGTGCCATTCAGAGCCCAGTAATATTGTGCCAGTCAGATACCAGGAATATTGTGCCAGTCAGATACCAGGAATATTGTGCCATTCCGAGCCCAGTAATATTGTGCCAGTCAGATACCAGGAATATTGTGCTATTCCAGAGCTCGTTTTCTTCCTCCCTTCTCCCCCTTCCCCATCACTTACCACCTGGCTGCTGCTCCGTGTCCCCGGCCGGACATCTGAGGAGGGAAACACAGTCACGTAACGTCACATCCGGTCAATGCGATTTTTTTTTTCTGGGGGCCGAATCCAGCAGATGCGGCTGCCAGAAAAAAAAAAAAGTTAAGCAGCGCGGTGCGGCGGGGTGCCGGCAGCACGGGTGCTAGTTATACATATAATCAGTAGAGGAACCAATCAAGGATTATGTTGATTGACCGCACATGCACGGCAACACTGCTCTCTCAAGAACTTTCCATGTTGTCCTGCATCGCTGGGGTAAATGTTGGGAGGTATGAAATTATGAAGAGGTGTTGGCTTTGGGACATAAATGTTTTCCACCATTTTAATTCTAAAAAACAAACGAAAAAACACAAGAAACTGATTGATTGATAGTGTAAGCCAATCAGATGCCTTAAATCCCAGCTTCCTTATTGGCTGGGTTTTGAAAGCATCAGGCAGCCACAGACCTCAAAGGTGGAGGTTATTTTGTTTATTATGGGGTCTAGAGGCATTTGAGCCTTTCCGTTTCAAAAGCATTCAGCATGAAATCAGCCAAGATGGTAGAATTACAAGGTTATTCAGAGTCACATCGGCATATTGTGCAGCACAATATTCTGCTTCTGATAGGACCCCCATGTACCCGAATCTTTCCGAACTTCAGGCCAATTAGTTCATACCCAAAGTTCTTCCTATATTCTTTTTTTAATGTTGCAAAGCTAAAATTAGCCCACTAACTGCTTCTAAACTTCTATATACTGAGAGTACCTCTCCCTAATAATGTCTGACAATAATCAATAAAATCACACTATATATGGAAATCTTACATGTATAATACCTCTAATTAATTGCAGAATTGTAACTACTTCTCTCTCAGGCCAATACTTTGATATTTCTGGGAGCTGTAAGTCCTGTGACACACCCTGTATAAAATGTACCGGCCCTGGCAAAGGAAACTGCATAAGTTGTGCAATTACAAGGTAAGTGTTAATCAGTGTATCATTGAATGTAGAAAATAACCACTTTTTTGAGAGAGTAATGTTGCAGAAGGTCCCAGTTATCTTAAACATATGACGTTATGCATCCAGTGTATAGTCTGGTGTGCAATTGTTGGGTCTTTTTAAATGAATGATACATAGGGCACCTGCCACTTGAAGTTTGGTAGAAATGTGCTTTTTTTTTAAAGTCTTACCATGGCTATTCAATCAAGTGAACAGGGGTCCAATTTAGTGGGTAAAACATTTGACCTTGAGGATCTCAGCTACACCCTGATGAGATGAGTGTTATCGTGAGCTGGCGGTTGCAGACAAGTTCATTCAGAACTCATGGTGACTTAAGGTGGGAAGCCAAAATCAATGATGGTTCATTTTGTAGTTCAATTTGTTTGCACCAGTGCTAAGGTAAGTGTTAATTTACTAAATCTATACATAAACTATTGAATAAACCTCTAGATATTATTTAAAAAAAAAGTGACTCAAATTTATTGAAAAGTACAATAATTCTGTTACTAATCCCGTTAAAAGTTTTTCAACGTTAGCTTAACATTTCTGAGTAAAAGAAGCAAGTACAAATTACACGTGTGAGGTTTGTACATGCCGACTGTGGCCACTCCTCTCGGCACTCCCACTGATCAATCACAGAACCACTAGAGCAAAGAATCGAAGTGTGTCACGGTTGGCACAAAAGACAATTCCAGGCTCCAACTTCATCAGATGCCCTGCCCCAGCACCTATTCATGAAAAAGTTAATATTTCACTTTTTTGTAATCATTTTCAGTAATTTTTTATACTCTGCATTCCCAGTAAAAGTGATGTTTAGGTTATAAAGTACCCTTAAATTTTTATTGCGCCAAAAACTTATATTGCATACAAACATAGTACTAAACATGTGGTATCAAATTCAGAAGAAATATACAACCTTGGTGGGACTCATTTTATATTCGTGGAGCTGTTCCACGTAGCATGACTCTTATATAAGTAATCCACCATGTAAATGGAAGCTAAAGATATAAGTATTTTATTTTGTTTCCTAATGACTGCCAGTCGCTCAAAGCTCTTCACTGTCATTTAATATCCATGATTTTCACTAGCAAACATTCTTTTGATGACTGTCAACTAAGGCAAAATGACAACAGTTGTAAAAATCAGGCAAGTATAGCTGACAAATATTTTGGCCTGATTTGTGCAACATGGTTGGGCATTTTACCACAGTTCATTATGTGCTAAATAAAACACATAGCTATTAAATTGCAGATGATGACTATATATCACATCCATATGTATTAAAGGAAAATATAAGGATGATTAATAGCAAAAAATAAATACCATACTTTCCACATGTGAGCTGCACAGTGAATCACATTGGCTCCCTTGTGTCACAGAAAAAGTGTACACACATCAAAATCCAAGCAGTGCAATCTAGCAGATATATAGCTGCAAAATGTCAACCTTAGTGATGTTAATAGATGATGGATTCAGGATTCTAATATTTCAAATGGCATGTATAGGAAAAGAACAGAGAGTGATGAGTGTGCATGGGCACAGCCTGTTTGAGCAATGAGGGTTCAGGGACAAGTCCTGTTTGAGCAAACATTTTTGTTCCTGCACCCTCATTGCTCAAACAGAACCCTCCATGTCACTTTGAACGACAGAACATACCATTGTTAATTTGCCCCACAGAACTGCCCCCCCCCCGATACTTTCCAGAGCTTGCCACTTTGCCCCCCAGAACATGCCAAAGAGTGACTTTGACCAATAAATATGCCAAATATAGGAGCCGAATAAATATGTCACAAACAGGAACCCAATAAATATGCCACACACAGGAGTCCAATAAATATGCCACACACAGGAGCTCAATAAATCTTCCATTGAAGGCATACAACCTCCCACCCACTCCCTATCACATCATGGCTGCTTCCTGCTGCTGCTGCCGCTGCCTGGTATCTGCACCATGTAAGAAGCACTCAAGAGGAGCTGGACAAATGCTCTGGGGAAGCAGACAGGGGGCACAATATCCCAGTCCTGAGTAAGCTACATCACATGGCCTGCCAAGAAGGTTGAGATTTTTTCTTCTTAAATAATGGGAGGCAAAATTATCAGAGGTTTTTTTTAGACTAAGTCAAACTCAACACCCGCGTTTGACTTAGGGGGGGGAAAAATCTCGATCATCTCGCTGCCCATATAGCGCAGCTTTCTCAGGACTGAATTTTTGGGCCCCCTATCTGCCTGAGCCAAAATTGGGGGCCTGTCTGCAAAAGTCCTAGTTATAGACTGCTAGTCATTCACACAGGTTTAAACCCTGAATGAATTAATATCAAAAGAAACAAGAAAATGATCAAGCTAAACAAATCCATCCTTTCAACATCTTTTATTTCATTGTTATGTCAGTTCTTTATTATTGTATTGGTCTCTACCCATTTTATTTTCCAGTGTGCCCTTTATACTATAAATGTTATGGCTCATCGCATTGACATAGTGATGGAGGTGGTTTTGGTCAATGGGTTTCTTCACAATGAGTCTGTAATGACTAAATGATGCCGCCCTCTCAAAGCAATTGATAAACCATTGTGAAGCAATGCTTGAACTTTGACCTTTGGGGATGTATAAGTCCTTCCCGTTCCATCACCATTACAATACATAATTTACTCAATTGGAATGACAGTGATTATGATAAAACTCAGTTCTCTTCAAGGTGTTCTTAAGGATTTCCTTTAAAACATACATCATTATGACTGTATAATTCCCATTTTTTCCATCTTTCTTATTCTACTTACATTTTTAAGTGTATTGCTTAGTCTTCACATAGCTACATACAAAGACACAATTATCATTTTCTGGAAATAAATAATAAACCTTATAAAATCACATTGCAGCCTGCTGTTAAAAAGGTAATAGCATATGTCAGAGTGGAGAACCATAGTCTCTCTTATTGTTTATGGACCATTGTTTTACTGTCTGGTCAGTGTAGTTTAACATGGTAACAGTCCCTGATTATGTCATTAAGGTCTTGCCAGAGCACACATAGGTCTTGCTCAGCACACAGATTGCACCACGAGTACTTTCTCAGCACCCCGATTGTAATGCCTTGCAAGATCACACAGAATGCATCCCCACCACTTCATCAGTACCCAGAGTGCATCCCCAGTACATGCTCAATACCCAGATACAACAAAGCAACCAGATTGCACCACCAGCACTTGCACAGCACCCAGATTTCATCCACAGCACTTGCTCGCCACCCAGACTGTAGGGTCTTGCCAGAGCACACACAGGTATTGCAAGGGCACACAGATTGCACACACAGCACTTGCCAGAGGACCAAAATAGAATAGATATCATCTCCGGCTATTTCTTGTGCTCCTCCCGCGTCTCTACAGTTTGTGCACTAGAGGTTATGTGACCCACAACACTCTGACTTTTGTTACATAGCACTTAGCTAAGTAGGAGAAACAGGTAATTGACACATGGCACTTTTGTAAAATACTAATTGCAGCATAGAACAGGACTTGGAGTGCAACCCTGCAGAATGCAGTTCTCATAATGGTTTGTTATGCCAGAAGTGTGGCATAAGTAGCACAGGATTTTGTCTCTTGGATGGATTAAGGAGCAGGTTTTGCCTTCAGATTGCAGTTTGCAAGCTGTGACCAAGGTATGTCAATAGCCAAATAATTGCTGCTTTCAGATTTTCCAGGCACTGCAAAGACAAATATACGCACTCTACCTGTGGACCTTTCTTAACAAATCTATGCAGCTATTTACAAACTTGCTCTTTTTAAAAAAAATAAAAAAATCAAGGTTACAGCAAGGATCACAAGGACAGCCACAAAAAAACACAACAAATAACAGAAGCTTCCAGGTGCTAGAAATAATCAATACAATACAAGAGTTGCTTTGGAAATCAAAGAGGATTTTTTTCCATTGTTCACTTTGAGCAGTCTAGCTATAGAATTGTTCAGGATTGTTTGGTTTGTAAAAGCTTAGTCTCTCGATTGTTGTTGTACTGCACAGAGATCCTTTTAGTTACTCTGCTGTCTTCACTTGTATTCACACAGTTTATCTGTAGGAAGACAATGGTAACATTGTGTCTATAGTAGTGGCTCAAGACTAGGACAGGGATGACAAAGGCCTTTTAACCCAAGCTGCCAGTTTTATGCAACAGACCAAGTTAACAATGTCAGAGTCCTTTTAGTTACACACTTAAATGTAACCAAATATATATCAATGAGCTAATATGCAGGGTGTATTTACACAAGCAATGAATTAATACAAGTCTGAAAACTACAAAGCCAACATGTGCAGCCACAGTGTAACATTATGAATAAGATGGGACAGTTACATGTGAGATCACCCACCCGATATTTGGCATCCGCGGGCCTATATCAAGGGCCTCACCTACTCACCTCAACTCAACCCTCAGCAGAAGGGTTATCTCTAATAAGATAATCGTATGCATATGGTTTGTCATAGCTGTGCTGTGGACATATTTTATTTGTGTCATAGTAAACACTATATATAGGATTTCATGACTCCATTGCTGTAAAGTCAAAGCTTATGATTAGACCTCTGCTGCTGAATAACTTGGATTGCCTGACACTTTATGTTCCTATGCTTAACTAATTTAGTATGACATACTTTGTATTAATAACACATTGTCAGCAATAACACAAGTGAAGTATTCTCTACCAACTCTTACTGATTAAACAGGTTACCTCACCAGAGCAGAGTTTTGCCAGAAACCATACTGGTGAGCTCCATTGCAAGCAAAATAACTGTCAATGAGTGGAGTTTCTGGCACTGCACTGTAATTCTGGGATATGTGTGAAAGGCTGCCTTAAACAGAGGGTTCATGAAGAAAGTGGATATTAGAGACAAAAGGCAACTGTTGTTGATATTTGCATATCTTTAGCCAAATTCCGTAGTGCTGGTTATAACATTGCATTCTGGGATAACTATGTGTAAAACAGGTCTGCTGACCTGTCTGGGATGTGTAGATATGTTCACAGTTCTCAAATGATCCTTACTGTTTATATTATTAAAAGTATATGTGTTTTCTCTTCTTAGGATTTTAGATGATGGGCATTGTGTTCTGCAGTGTCCACTTGGCAAATATCAAATAAATCGGCAGTGTCACCTGTGCCACCATACCTGCCATGACTGCAATGGCAGTGAGCCTGACAAATGTACATCTTGTGGAAACGGTATGTTATCTAATATAATGTCAGCAAAGTATAATTTGGAGGATGGATGATTGATTCTACCAAACTAACTTGTATTAATCAGAAGACATTATAATACTATATAGAAGAAATATATTTCATCTGTTGCATAAGGTGCAATGAGCCCATTGAATCAGGCGGCAGTGGCACAGGTTTAGCAATTCAAGCAGAGATACCCATTATAAGAAAATGTGCCTGGCTCCAGAGCTAACCTTTGCAATATCATACATTGTAAAGCAATTAAAGAACAATCAGGGCACATTTATTATATGGCTAAAGGTAGCAGTATTTCATATCACCAAGAACCTTTATTAATCGTAATCAGCTACGGCATGCTACAAATTCAATTACTGTTTCATTTAATATGCCACCTTTGCTTACACTTTTTTTTATATATTTATATTCGGAAAGCATAATGTCTTTGGAGATTTGGAAATAATAGTTAGGGACAATTTTATCCTGCAAAACTTCTCCTTGTGCCTTTACATGTCTTTTATTCTAAATGCTGTATAAATAATGACTCTCCTGCATGCACCTTTGTGCTTCCTACGTCTAAAGGGACTAAATATACAAGTGTCTATCAAAGCTGTGGGATAAAATTAATATGCAGAAATAATCATGCAATTTATATTAAGATATATATTTATATTAAGAGTCAACTGGGCAGAGGGGTAGATGATAGACATTTACTGGAGTCTGTAGTTTATAATGATGTTTTGTGGACCTTCACAAATCTTGCTACAGACACTTTGACTATCCCTGACTGGGAGCATCTATCTTGACATTTGCATTCTGGGACATGAAAAGTCCATTAACCCCTTGCCAACCGACGAGGTGCCAGATGCGTCATGCAAAAAAAATGCAGTTGCTGACAACTGACGTGCCTGGCACATCATGCGCTGCCTCTGCTTTGATCTTGAGGCATCATGCCATACCAACATTTCCCCCCAAGGGCACCATATTGGACAGGTGCTTAACAGCACCCACAATGCTGTATAAATAATGACTCTCCTGCATGCACCTTTGTGCTTCCTACGTCTAAAGGGACTAAATATACAAGTGTCTATCAAAGCTGTGGGATAAAATTAATATGCAGAAATAATCATGCAATTTATATTAAGATATATATTTATATTAAGAGTCAACTGGGCAGAGGGGTAGATGATAGACATTTACTGGAGTCTGTAGTTTATAATGATGTTTTGTGGACCTTCACAAATCTTGCTACAGACACTTTGACTATCCCTGACTGGGAGCATCTATCTTGACATTTGCATTCTGGGACATGAAAAGTCCATTAACCCCTTGCCAACCGACGAGGTGCCAGATGCGTCATGCAAAAAAATGCAGTTGCTGACAACTGACGTGCCTGGCACATCATGCGCTGCCTCTGCTTTGATCTTGAGGCATCATGCCATACCAACATTTCCCCCCAAGGGCACCATATTGGACAGGTGCTTAACAGCACCCACAATATACGGTGCCCGAGCCAGGGCTTCACCCAGCCCCCTCAAAATCCAAGAAAAAAGACACAGCTCAACTGCCTCTGACGGATTAAAACTAAGCATCATTTTGTCTTCTTTCTTACTTCTCCAATATCACGCTTGCCTATATGCAGCAAGAGCAATGGAAGTAATAAGACATCACTTCCTTGGCTCTGTTACTGTTGCTTGACGGCACCTAGAGGTAGTCAGCAACATTACATTGAAAAAAAAGCTAACTCTAGATCTACTAACCCTAGATCTAGGATTAGTGTTACAAATAGGGTTAAGATTACAGATGAGTTAGGGTTAGAATTTAGGTTAGATTTAGGAGTAGGGTTAGATTTATGATTACGGTTACATTTAGAGTTAGGGTTGGGGTCAAAAGCTCACTGTAGGAGAAAATGGTTATAGCCTTATAACTTGCAAAAACCAACAAAAACATGTAAGCATTGGTATTTCTAAACTCAGGACAAAAACTAGAAACTATATATAGGGTCTTTTTTACAGTTTACAATATCATAAAAGATTTTTCAGGTCAAAGTTAGATACATTTTTTATAGCATTTTCTCATCATATTTTAAGATTTTTTAATAGGAAATTATATGAAATAATTATGTAAAACAATGGCATCTTAACAACCATTGTCCAGAATGACCAAAATGGCCTGTCACTAAGGGGTTAAATCTAAGTTGATTCTAAAGAAGAAAGCTATAAACTGTACAAATCTCAAAGATTTTTTTCCAATAACTGTGACAACAAGATAGAAGGAGAAAATCCCTTAAACTCCTAAAGTGAACATCACTGTGGTATAGGCTATCACTTAATCATGATATTAGTATCCAATAAGGTGGAACAGGACTGATGTGTGAAAACACAGTGTTAAAAACATGTTACTGCAGACTCTCATAAACGAGGAGCATAACCAGTAATTTAAGAATATTTAATTGGACCAGTTTGACAAAAGTTTTTATAAACCCAAAGGTAACAGCAAGAACTTGTACTATCCTATCGGAGAGGTAGTCTGTTACCATGGTGGGAATGTTCATCTGTCTCAATGTGAGAAATATAGATTTTATACTCAGAGATCATCTTACACATCCTCGTATTGCAGAATTTCAACAGGGCAACATGTTTCTATTATCTGCTGCAAAGCCAGAATCTGCAGGTTGCGCTGGTTTTGAAGTAATGTGGGTATGTTTCATCTTGGTTTACATTTCTCAAGAGCAACTTTAGAGAACTTCCATGTGGTTAACTTGAATCAGTTAACAGTGCTATATCAGGTGATGTTTTAAGTTCAAAAACTAAAAAAGGTCCAATTTATAATGAACTTTACATATTTATTATATAAAAGATGCACAGCTGAAGGGTTAATGTTTAGTTAGAGAAAATATATTTTTTTCCTCCTACACATTTACCAGTGTGCAAAAATCTGGAAAACAAATATTAGGGCAATGCATGCAAATACATTTTAAGTTTGTGTGTCCCTGCAATTTTACCAAATCAACTAAATTTGATCGAGAAATAGATTTTGTAATTTAATATAAAGCCCATTAGAAAAAGCAACACACTTTTGCCAAACATAGACGCCAATAATTGTGTTTGAAACTGAACTTTCAGATTGACATGCTGTTTTGCTGCCACCTGTTGACCATACCATAGTTCTGCAGATCTACTGGCTGTACAGCTTGCACACAAAATACTTACCAAGGAAACATGATATTTCTGTTTGGAAGATTCTTTTTAGATCAGTGATGGCGGATCTATGGCACATGTGCCACTGTGGGCCAGGAGAGACTTACACTGTGGCACACCGTGTCATAGATGGATCCATGCTACAATAAGCGGCCTTTCCACCACGCTTCAGGTTGGGCAATTGACCGCTAAGGTGTCATGTTCTGCCAGGGCCATAAAGAACAGATTTCCCTCCCAGTGCATGTGTGTCTGAATGTATACTTGTGTATCTGTGTGTGTATGTGAATGTGTATGTTTGTGTATCTGTGCATGAATATGTTAGTATCTGTATGTACCTGTGTGTGTTTGTGTGTGTGTGTGTGTCCACGTATCGGTGTATGAATGTGTCTGCTTGTGTATCTGTGTAGGGTTGCCACCTTTTCTTCAAAAAAATACCGGCCTTGGTACTGTCTCCATAGACTTAACATTGGCCTGATGCCAATTTTTTACCGGCCTGCCGGTAAAATACCGGCCAGGTGGCAACCCTATATCTGTGTGAAAATGTGTCTGTGTATATGTATCTGTGTATAAATAGCTTTAGATTTTAATGGGATTTTTAAGGAAGGGGTCCCGAATTAAAATTTTGTCCGGGGCCCAGTTTCTAAGTAAGCTCCTGTTCACATTTATACAAATATATTTAGATATTTATAAATGTATGTGTATAGTTGTGAGAAATTGGTGTGGGGGCGAGGGCGCAGAGTGTCACATAGGGAACATAAAAGAAATATATGTAGTGTAATAAAGTTTTTTTTAAAACACTGTGCTGTAAAGTATGTGAAGCGCACTCACCAACATCCAGATAAAATAGGCATTTAGAGATGATCAACTTCTGTTGGGGTTGTGGTCCAAGGGTCTCAACGCGTTTCGCCAGGGTAATAATTGCAAGTCCCGGCTTCCTCAGGAGTAGCAGTGATGGCTAACAAAAGGCATAAAGAACAACAAAAGGCATAAAGAACAAATAGTGTATCACCAAAAGAACAATAAATTAAATACAATAAATACCCTTAGGGTGCAAACGCTGCCACTCTTAGCACTCCTCAATGTGCTATATGATTTGACAGAAATTGGTGTGGGGGCGAGGGTGCAGAGTGTCATATAGGGATTATAAAAGAATTATATGTAGTGTAATAGAGTTTTTTTTAAAACACTAAAGTATGTGAAGTGCACTCACAAACATCCAGATAAAATAGACATTTAGAGATGATCAACTTCTGATGGAAAACTTCAGTTTAATCTGTGGGGATGCGGTGAAATACAAAAGAACACATAGAGTCACTTTAAAATAATGGTCTGCGCGTAAAAATCGCACTTACAAGATCCATAGATAAAAAGCGTCCTATTAATAAAAATGGTCCACGGGGGTGATCTGGTGGTGGTTCCAGTCCAGTTTGGAGTCGTGGTCCAAGGGTCTCAATGCGTTTCGCCAGGGTAATAATTGCAAGTCCCGGCTTCCTCAGGAGTAGCAGTGATGATACTTGTGAGAAAGCTATAAACGATATGTATTAATATACACACATCTACATATATGTACATATAAATACACACATGTTTTAGGTGATCATAACATTTCCCAGTGAATGTTTATATAAATATACTATAAACAATGATGATTCAAATTCACCTTGTAAACTCTGTGTTATGAGTGGATTCCCAATTTATTTCTATTGATCATTATATTACAGTGCAGTCAGAGGATGCCAGCAAAATCAGCAATGTGTGTCTGAGGCCACTTGTGCTTCCAAAAATTACAATTTTAATTAGCTCTAAAACACAGACCACACATCCCGTATCCACAATTATTTTTAGAAAAAGTGCAGTTAGTATATTACATTTGTTGATGTCAAATAGTTGATCTGTATGCTCTCCTGTGATTATTTTAATGTAAACACTCAGGCTTCGCTAATTGGTTAGTGTTGAAGTAGACCTGTCACAATGAAAATGTATTTAATCAGGTTAAAACAGTATTGTCAACAGGTTATATTAGCATCATCTAGCCAAGCTACATTATGGAATATTAACCTACAATTATTATGTGAAGAGAGGACTGCTTTCGGTGTAAAACAGTTTGGTGCAGAGACAGTTACTGTGGTGGGTTTACAGCAGTAAATCAGAACCTGTGCTTACGTCAGCTGTGCGGAGTACTCTTAACATGTTTGCACCCTGAAAACGCTAGATGGAGAAAAAGGGTGCAAGATATTATATTATTTGTTTATATCTTGTTTGGAAATCATGCCAATCAGCAGTAAATGCATTAACGTTGTATATCATGACAACAAGCAATAAATGCATAACCTTTGTATATTCTGCCAATGAGCTATATTTGCCTCAAACTCGTATTACAATAACTAGTAATAAAATTGCCCCAAAATAGTAATAAATTACTAATCCTTTCTCTTGTGCGAAACGCACATCGGGCATTTCAGCTTCTTCTGCTTTCCTTTCTCACTCTGTAATCTCTCTGGGATCAGATCATCTTTCCTCTCCAGTGCCTAACTAATTGAACTTAAGTTAAACTATTACACAAACACAAACATTTAACATTCTAGAACTATGTCTGGTAGAAGGGATCAGTAGTAGTGTCTGGAGGGTGATACTCTCGGCACATATTACTTTGATCAGTGCATTACTACCTTCCTAAACATCATCTAATAGGCATTATGCCAGCCTTCAGAATATCTCACTCCCCTGAGTGGCCGTATTACTACACGGCTATAGCTATAACTGTATCTGATCCTCAGAATCTATTATCAATAACAGCTTTCTTTTCTATCGTTTCCTATATATGCTTTTTACATACTCAGACTAGTGATTCTCACTGGCTGAATTTGTTATGCTTGTCCAATATTGTGTGTTGGTGTTTTTCACATTGTAATCATCATACTTATGGGTGTCAGCACCTATATGTATATAAATTGTTATCCTCCATTTGTTCTCTTTTACTTGAAATGGGTGCATAAATATTAGACATGTGCATTTGTTTTCGGACGAATGCATTTTCGTCCGAAAATAGCATTCTCGTCCATTCGTCCGAAAAACGAATAACGAAAATGCTAAACTAACGAAAGCCGAATGAACGAATGGTTAATAAACGAAAATCATTCTTCCATTCATGCTATTGGCATTCTATAAACCGAAATAGAGTCCTCATTCATACTCTATTTTGGTTTATAGAAAGCCAATAGTATTACATGTATTCCATAAGCCAAAAATCTATAAACCGAATGTTGTTATAGACTTTCGGTTTATAGAATACATATAATGCTATTGCTGTTCTATAAACCGAAAGTCTGTAAACCGAACATCATAACACAGTAATAAACGAAAATTGTTTTAGACAAAATAAATAACATAATCGTCCGAATGGACGAAAACGAAACGAAAATTTTAGATTTGCACATGTCTAATAAATATATTGCTTCAGAACCTTACAAAGCTGACATTGGCAGATTGTTCCCTTTAAGTATACATAGGGTTGCCATGATGCCATGTGTTTTGTTGGACACATGTAACTCTTACGTGCTTCTTTTCATGTACAATGCAAGTGTATCCAAAAGTAACAAATTCATTATTCAAAGAGATGATCTCGTAGCAACTATCTTGATTAATTAACTGATTTCCCTCTCTATTAATTATACATTCTGCAGGGCTGCATGTAAAGTTAAGAGAAAAAGTGTTCCTGGGACATCAACAACTCACCTTAGTACAAAAAACAAACTCCCTCCATTAGTAACTGTATAGTAAATTTCGTCACTCAGGAGTGGTCATCAACGTTGAGCACCATGGCTTACGCCAGCTGGCACGTAATCATAAGGTTCACTAGTGTCAATCAGCATAAAATGCATAATACATGTTTATCGTTGGTTGATGACTGAGAGAGGGATGACTGCATTATTCTCATTGAAAGAAGCTCCTAGTTCATTTATACAAAATACTTCTCTACGTAGGAGAGTCTGACTTCTATCCTTTCTCCTTGGTTGTATAGGGACAGGTTCTATAACCTAAAATTATATTAACAGGAGATACCACAGACACATTTTTCTCTAAATTTATGAATTTGCTTTCAATTCTGCTAACACAAATTATAGATATTTTTTTATTCAATACATTCACAATATCCATAATGTTTAAATGACCGAATATCTTTAAGTTATCAGCACACTAAATGCTTTATTTTGTTTTACTGCTTGCTCTGGCAAATGACATATAAATAAACTCTGCCTCCTCTACTGTAACAAGTTCCATCCTCACTTTCAACTGAGAAATGTATTTTGTCCATTACAAAAGCCATAGCTTAGTGTTCAAAATAGATGAACGGAGAACTTGTGTTATACAAACCAGTACAAAACCAGAAATCTTTGTGACACCCACAATGTCAGAAGGTGCCACAGTCATTCAGGGACAATGTATTGTACGTGTTCTCTAGCACAGACTTGAAAACAAGAGAAATCTCAATGCTTTCCTCCTGGTAAAAAGACTTTAGAACACAATAAATAACATGTTTTTGCTCCATAGTAGAAGTGCCAGTAAACAACTATGCATATGCTGGTTAGAAGGTTTTCCCAAGCAGTAGAAATAGCTGTGCACAAAAATGGAGAATAATGAAGGAATCATATTAACCTTTACTGTTTTTTTTCAACTGCTGGACATAAAAGAAGGGTAAACACCAAAGTCATTTGGAAAAACCTCTGCTTTGAACAGCTGTCAACTGGTGGAGCTAAAGGAGGATAAATGACTGTTTTGATCCTCTCTTTGTTTTTTCACACCTAGATGAAAATGGAAGAATGCGCTTTCTATACAAGGGGGAATGTCGAGATGCCTGCCCTAAGGGCTATCTCGCTGTAGATAACACCTGTGTGCAGTGCCCAGAAAACTGTGAGCTATGTAGCAGTGACTCTACCTGTGTAAGATGTTTTCATGGGTTCTACTTGGAAGATGACAGCTGCCAGAAACTACAATGTGCGGAAGGTATGCAATGACAGATCTGAACACACAGCTGTTCCCTCGGCCTGTATTATTTATTACCATCTGTTTGATGGTAAAAATTAAGCACAAAGCCATAAAACAATGGTTGGAATTTATTTTTATTTACATTAACTACTCATGATATCTTTCATTCTGCTTTATAAACCTCCAGGGCAGGGGAATGTGAGAATGGAATTAATAATTGAGTATTATTATAATAGTATTATAGCACTATATTAATAACCGGGATACTTGGATATATTTTTTTCATGTTCCCAGAAGTTGCGTTTTTAGAATCATATCGTTACGTTCCCAAGGCTTGGCGTGCAGCTTCCAAGGGTGCGGTGGAGACTTGAAGACTTGTCCTAGAGCATGAATGATGATATTCAAAAGGCTACATATGTCACTCATTTTCTTTAAGATATTATGGTCATCTGGCCCTGTAAAAGCTGTATTTTTATGTGCTATAAAATTTACAATTCTGCTAAATGTGAAACATTTCCATAGTTATGGAAAATGTAAATTGCAGGATAAATGAGAAACAGAAGGATGCTGTCTGTGTTCATGTGCAATGGATAAAAAAAAGTGAAGAAAAAAAAAGATTAAAAACTATATAGTAAGAAAAAGCAAACATGTGCAATGTTTAGATCATGCATGATATCTTTTATACATTGGATGCCTTATTGGGGATTCTGTCTCACAGAGTTACATTTCATTAGTATAGATCTAGAGCAGGGGTCCTCAAACTTTTTAAACAGGGGGCCAGTTCACTGTCCCTCAGACCGTTGGAGGGCCGGACTATAGTAAAAACAAAAACTATGAACAAATTCCTATGCACACTGCATATATCTTATTTTGAAGTGAAGAAACAAAACGGGAACAAATACAATATTTAAAATGAAGTAGAGTTAAATCAACAAACAGTATTTCAATGGGAATAGTGTGCCAGTCAGATGCCCAGGGATATTATGCCAGTCAGAGCCCAGTAATATTGTGCCAGTCAGAGCCCAGTAATATTATGCCAGTCAGAGCCCAGTAATATTGTGCCAGTCAGATGCCCAGGAATATTATGCCAGTCAGAGCCCAGTAATATTATGCCAGTCAGATGTCCAGTAATATTATGCCAGTCAGAGCCCAGTAATATTATGCCAGTCAGAGTCCAGTAATATTATGCCAGTCAGAGCCCAGTAATATTATGCCAGTCAGAGCCCAGTAATATTGTGCCAGTCAGATGACCAGGAATATTATGCCTGTCAGAGCCCAGTAATATTATGCCAGTCAGATGCCCAGGAATATTATGCCAGTCAGAGCCCAGTAATATTATGCCAGTCAGAGTCCAGTAATATTATGCCAGTCAGAGCCCAGTAATATTATGCCAGTCAGAGCCCAGTAATATTGTGCCAGTCAGATGACCAGGAATATTATGCCAGTCAGAGCCCAGTAATATTATGCCAGTCAGATGCCCAGGAATATTATGCCAGTCAGATGCCCAGGAATATTATGCCAGTCAGAGCCCAAGAAAATTATGCCAGTCAGATGCCCAGGAATAGTGTGCCATTCAGATGCCCAGGAATATTATGCCATTCAGATGCTCAGGAATATTATGCCATTCAGATGCCCAGGAATAGTACAGTGCTCGTTATACCTCCCTCCTCCCCCCTCTTCCCCATCACTTACCTCCAGCTGTTGTGTCCCCGGCCAGACGTCTCGCGCAGTGTTCCCTCCTCCCTGCACGGAGGAGGGAAACAGTTACCGGGTCCGGATGTGACGAAACGTCACATCCGGTCGCGGTGATTTTTTTTTCTTTCCGTTTTCCTGCAGCCGCATCTTCTGCGGCTGCAAGAAAGAAAAAAAAAAAAAGTTAACAGCGGGGAGCGGGGGGTGCCGGCAGCACCCCCCGCGGGCCGGATAAATGTGCTCGGCGGGCCGCATGTGGCCCGCGGGCCGTAGTTTGAGGACCCCTGATCTAGAGCCTTGGCCAGACACATTAATATGAAAATGTGTATAGGTAATTGTTTACTGCACACTCGGTGAGGTCTATTCACTAAAAAGTTTACCCCAAAAATAACTACAAAAAAAACCCACTACATTGATAGTGGATTTGGGCAAATTCTCCAACCTTATTTTTACAGTTAACTACTTTTTAGTAAATAGAATAGATCCAATGTTTATACAGCAGACTTTCAAATGATTACAAATGTTCCATCCTCTTTTCTAATACTTGAGAATGCTGATAAGTCCTTGGTAGTCCATTATAAACATTTCTCACTAAATCACTCTCATTAGACACTTCCAAAATGGTAGCACACAAATAAGAAGAACATGAAGATAATGTATTTCACGCTACAATAGCTCATAATGAAAAAGCGAGTTTAGAAACACAATAATGTAGAATGATCAAACTCTTGCATAAATTATGCCCAAGGGGTAGAAATAATTTTAATAGCAGAAATGATTTTTTAACCCCTTGCTTCCCCCAGTTAAACCCGACGTGCACCTTTTATTCTCGACTTTTGCACTGTCAGCACATGCAGACCCAGTCATGTGATGGAGGTCTGTATTCCATGGAGGTCTCTCTCTCTGCCAATGTAGAGAGAGATTGTCATTTACAAAGGGGATCAACAGAGGGGATCACATTTGAATTTGAGTGTCTCTCTCTGCACTAGAAGAGAGAGACAGTAGCCAACCTTATCTCGCTGCCAGGGAAGCATGGCATTTGCCTGTCAGAGGATAAACTAACATGAACTATCAAAGGTACATGCCAGTTTATCCACATACTAGGGACAAATAATTTTTCACTTTGCTACTATATTAAAAGCAAAAGTTAAAAAAAATGTTTTATTGTCCTTTAAGTGAATGGTGATTAGAGAAAAAATAAACCTTTTACAAGTCAGCACTCTTGAGATCCAAGTTTTCATTCTGCGCTTTAACTATTGATCTGTCCCCATATTGATTTTTTTTCTGTGAAGATGTTTATTATTACAAAGGCTAGATCAGGTTAACTCTGTATAATGAAGAAGTCGAGCAATGTCAATAACAGGCTAAGACATATTTTATCCAAGTAAAACTAACAGGACAAATATTTGCCAAGAAAACATTTAAAACCCAGTACACACTTATTCCTGATTATAACAGGCTTGTGAAATCCTGCAGTATAATATTCACATGAGAATGTTTCCTTTGAATGTATCTATTCCATGCCTAGCAATGTTCAATACAAAATACACAGCCTCTTCTATATTGATCCTCTCAGACAAGACTTCCAATGCTATTCAACAGCTGTGAGGTAAAACTCCTAAGAAATAAAAATTATTGATAAAGTCATAAGTCTGTATTCAGGTAAATCCTAGACTTACATTTGCAGCCTTCAATCTGGTAATGGATTACAACTCCCATAATTCATTGCCAGCCTCCAAAAATAAATGAGAATTGTGGTCCAAGAATAGCTGAAGGGCCACAGTTGGATATCTACAAAGTAAGTGATTGACAAGTAAATGTCATTTTGAAGAACACTTCTTAAAATACACATTATATATATGCCGCATCAAAGTACCCTATGTGTACTAAATTAAGTGTCATGTGGTTTAGGGTCAACGTTTGCATATGTACTAAATTAGTTGTGTTTATTTGTTTGATCCCTACTTACACAGGAGAAGTGGAGGACCCAGACATTGAAAAGTGCATGACATGTGAAGAGAGATGCCGAGAATGCCAACCTTGTAGGTATCTCCCAAAATGTTCAGTTATATACAATAATATATTGTATATAATATATTGCATTATGTTCAATGCATGCAATAACTTCAATAACTTACCCAAGAAACATGTTAAATGAGGTAATTGAAAAACAAAGAAATAATCATTTATCCTTTAAAGGGACTCTATCACTTAAACATTATGAGCATTTGTTTACTGTGTAAAATGAACTGAAAGTATGATGTGGTAATAATCAGAGCCCTCATAAGGTAGGGTATAGCAGGTACCCCAGTAAGTAGCCCAGCTGTCCTGGGAAATCCAGAGCCAGAGGATGTGTGTGTGCTATGCACAGACATCCTTAAGTAAGAAAATATATTTACTAGCAAAACTTTTTTTTCCTATAGACTCGCCTTATAGTGAGGCCTTTTCTTTTTTTCAGAAATTAAGAGTTGGGGGGTCGTTTTATAATAAGCCACCTTATATTCAAGAAAATGCTGTATGTTTCGGGGGTTTTCAATATATGGTGCCGTTCAAGTAACTGCAACCACTATCCTTTAAAAGTGCCCGACAACTGGCTGTATCTGGGGCTGTGCACAGCAATGTCTCCTTATTGGTGGGTCATGGGGGCAGAGTGGAAGTGTTGCCCTTAGTCTTACTTTATCCTATAGCTGGCATGACATTACTGGTATTATTATAATACAAGAGCTGTTATGGTGTTGTGTTAAATAATATATGCAGGTTGAGTATCCCTTATCCAAAATGCTTGGGACCAGAAGTATTTTGGATAACAGATCATTTTCACCAATAATATATATTAAAGCTTTTCAGCACTCATGAAATACAGTAGTATCAATGCAAATACTGTATAGAGCTAATCAGTCACCATTACTGTGATATAGCTGTGATATGAGGCATCTTTGGGAACTTGATGTTGGCACGTCAGGCCTGCACACGTATGCATTACCAATGTATTACCCTTTATGGGCATGGGGGAATTTGAGCATGCATGGAAAGACTATATCACAGCTTAAATGGGTTAGACACTGAATAAAATGCTGTCTGTCTGCATTCTGACAGGTGTGTGTGGAATTTGCAACTTGGTAAAATCCTTAAAAAATGTTTGGATAACAGATCATTTTGGATAATGGATCATTTTGGATAAGGATACTCAACCTGTATTACTATTTGCACATAAATATATATATATATTACTATTTGCACACATATATATATATATATATATATATATATATATATATATATATATATATATACATAGCATTTGCTGTACTCTTCATGCAGAGGAGACCTGCCAGGCTATTTGGATCTGGACTGCCCTTATGGGTGGGACCAGTCTAATGTGCTAATGGAGAGGATTCCTGTGTAATGGTGCAAGCGAGAAAAAAACAGTGATTCCTCTCCAGAGTAGGTTACATCCTATAGAGCCGGCTATTTCAGATTTTGCCCGTTCTCGCTGAGAGGGATCCCACATCTCTTTTATACGTAGAATTTCTCTTACTTTCCATGTAACATAACCACTTATTATTTGTAGAATTGAAAAACACAATACAAGTTATATGTGTCCATAAAAAATGGTTGAGGCAACTCTGCTGTATATTAGTGTTTTGTTGGGAGTTGAAGAAATGTGGTATATATGCATTTTTGGGTTATGCTATTCATAACATAAGCAAATGTTTAAGTTATTTTAGAAGGTTTATAACTGATGAGGTCCTTACAATATAATAGTAAGATGCAAAATCGCATATAGAATATGAGAGTCCTTAGAACCTTAGACTGTAACTAATAATACCCCTAATCCTTTGCAGTGATTTGGATTGTGGTCCATACATACATACACATGTTTTTATTGTCACGCAACATCCACTTTTAGGGTATTTTATGCTATTTCCATGCCCCTATTTTAAGGCCAATTACAGAACAATGCCCCCCCCCCCCCCCCCCACCATAAAAATTCCCCCTACTACAGACACTTACCCCACTGGTGGTCTTGAGTACTGCTAATTTGTAGGAGGCAACTTCTAGAACAAGTTTGAGCCAAGTCCCCAATGAAGTTAATGGTAGATCCTCTTTCTGAGTTCAATGGTTCACAACTCAATTCAACTCTACTTTACATTTACCTATAAAATACCCATTAAAATATCTGTAGCTAATAGACTAAGTGGCAATAAATTGGAGAAATGTTTCTTCAATGAAAACTACATGGAATTTTCTCCTACTAGTTTTTATACTAACATCTCAGTGGCAAAACCCCATAGGCATAACCAGTAACAGGCCGAATAATGTCACCATGCTTATATAACATACATTTTAATAAGCTTTACTGAGAAATGAAGTAAGTTTTACATAGGTTTTCAAATGAGACATCTCCTATTTAGCATGCACTGCACGTTCTATGTCATTTCTAAACACCACTAAAGGCCTTTCTGTTTCCTTTGTACTTTGCTTAACTTGGGTGCATAAAACACATTTGATTGATATACGGGTAAATCAAGTTACCTATGAGTAGGACTTAGAGCCATAACAATCGCAAGTAAATCATTTTAATTTGTCCAGGAGACTCTTCTCAGTAGAGAGCAGGTATAAATCCAGGCACACTGTGCTTCATTCATTTATTATACACTGTTTGCTGCATCCTCTGGCCTTCAGCTGCCCTACAATTCGTATTCACTATTTCTATAGCAAATATATTTCTTTCTTTAACCATTGTTAGATGAGAGGAATGATTTCCTTCAAGCATTTCCATTAAATTGTAATTAAAACATATCATTGTCTAATGAGCCTTATTTTAATGTCAATAATATGTTCGCTTGAATAAGACTGGCCTTTCTATTTTGTTTTTGTCCCAGATGACCCTTCGATATGCACTGCTTGCATTAATGGATATTACATGTAAGTTGTCCTTCTGTTCTTTTAATTAAAAGCATTTATTACATTATTGAAATGTGAAATATAACGTGAATATATTTTCTTGTAGAACAGCGGTAGGCAAATAATTTACTTAAGCTTAATTGAAAGATTGTATCAAGTATGGACAATTTCAATAAAAATGTTTTAATGAAAGAATCCAAATAAAGTACCTTATACCCAAATTGGAATTTCGGGTCAGATCTTCCTTCATATAATACACAATGAAAGAATATCTGACCCAAGATGCTAAGTACTATGTCCCCGCAATGATAGAGGAATATGGAGCAAAGAGGGCTAAATAAGATAATTTATTTGGATTTTTTCATTAAAGCATTTATATTTAAAACATCTACACTTAATGTAATCTTTCAGTGAAATATAAATATGCATTTTGCCTGCAGTTGTCCATTACAATATATCTATATATAGTATGGGAGTAAACTAATGCATCACATAACATAGTCAGTGATGTACTAAAGTATTTTCATTGTATCCATGGCAATTCCATCATAACTACGGTATATATAATTAGCTGATTCTGTTAGTAAAAAATACTTCCCATAAAAAGACCATCAAAATAGTTTACACATTGACATTGCTATATGTCAATACAGTTATTTTCAAACCCGTCGAAAGGAAACCCAAACATCCTAACAAATAGATAAAATACATTACCAAATGTCACCTGTGTGTAAGCAGGGACTTCAGCTATGGCAAACCAGCAAGAAAATTAGTAATCTGTATCATCATATCAAGGCATAGCAGTATAGAAAAAAACATAGAGGATGAAATCCCAAGTTTCCCAGGTACAAATATTAACCCCAGCCTCTAAAAAGTGTTCTACCTATAAACTACAATATTAGGTTCTCAGTATGAAAACCAGTGTTTGAAAGACAACATCAAGACTATGAATAGTAATTTCAAGGCCCTAATGACTGTAGTTAAAAGCAATATGAAGAGTGATATGCATAAGCTATATCAGGTTCCTCCTACAAAGGGCATAATAGTCAATTTGTCTTTATCATACACACCAAAACGTATTAGAAGGAATTGTATTTCCTAAAACAGGTGCAAAGTGAGAGTGTGCAATATATATATAAGTATTTATCTTCACACTCAATCTTTGTTATAATATGTCACATAAATACAAAGTGAAATGGGAACCATCATGGTACAGTATATGACATAACATATGATCCCCCTATAGAATTTTGTTCACAAACATAGAGTCAAATCTAGGTTCATAGATCTCAGATATGTGTATATGGCCATTCAAGCTGTAAAAAATGCTTTGGGATTTCACAGGACAGCTCCCCGCAGGGTATATCTATAGAAACAATGCCAGGTGGAAATAGGAAGAATCAGGAAGGATAACCAATGTTAAGAACAGTGTACATCTTTCTGGAAGAAGGCATAGCATCTGCTTACATTGGGGATAGAGAAAACTCATAGGACAGTCAGCGTGTGTTTCCAAATCAGTGTAGTAGTTGCTTCTGAATTCATGTTTCTCCTCTCCTTCCTATGACGTCAATGCATTTCACTATGAAAAGCGTCTTCCATGGACATCCATTGAAGGTTTTTTGTAGCAAAACGCGTTGACAGCATAGGAATGTCAGTGTTTTATGTGGTATACTGCACCATAATGGTTCTCATTATTCTTTGTATTGAAGTAACCTATAATAACCAAGATTGAATATTGAAGATAAGTGCTTTATATATATATTTTTTTTTCTTTTTTTTGCGCACACTCATTTTGCACCTGCTTTTGCTGAATACTTGAAGGGCTCATACACCTAAGGAGCTTTTGAGGCACATTATATACATTTTTTTATTAGAAGTTTAAAGACACCACATATTCGTGCATGTCTGATCATTGGATGTTTCTCTGCTATGTTTCTATATTGAATGAAGTTCTCTGATAAAGTTGGCAGTGGGTGATCACTAATAATGTTCTGTAAACAGTGAATGGTCGGTGTTCATCATTATCTGTTGATTGCTATAAGTGGTAAAATTGCTATATTTTTCTAAAGAATTTTCTTCCTTGTAGGTATGAGAGCTTCTGCTATGCAATATGCCCTGACCATACTTATAGTATGGACTCTTTGATGCTCTGCATTGAGTGTGATATCGCTTGTGCTAGCTGCACAGAAGAGGCATGTCTCCTGTGTGAGGAAGGTTTCTATCTCCAAGGTGAGTTATTCTGCCTTTGGTGCTAATTAAATACCTATTCTGAATTTTTGCTCACACTGCCCAGTGTGAATCCTTGCAAATTATATTTATATTGGAATTATAAGTAACTATTCTGATTTTTATTACCAATATTTAACCTGCGCATCATTACAGCTGATAGACTGTTGTCACTGGTTATATAAACTACAGAGGAAGTTCACCTTCTCTTTTTTCTGTGACCTATATGTATGTTGTTTCCTGTTTCTTAAAGGGATACTACCACTAACATAAGTAATATTACTTATGTACTACTAAGTAACATATGTAACCAGATTACCTGTGCATTTAAAACAAACACAAATGCCACTATTTTTTTCCTCTATGTTTGAATTAATTTCATATAAAAGTATAAAGCATCCATTTTGAGAATTTTACCCATGATGCAACATTCTCCACACAAAAAAAAAAAAAAAAACCTTTTCATTTTTTGGTTGCAAATAGGTTTGGCTTTAAAGGAGCTCTGTCACCTAAACATATATTAAACTATATAATAGGTATGTCTCGTGTTTAGAGTTGAGCGGACACCTGGATGTTCGGCCGAACTTCGAAAAAATTTCCGGGTCCGTGCTCAAACTTGACCCCAAACCCCATTGAAGTCAATGGGGACACGAACTTTTGGCCACTGAAATGCCTCTAAAAAAGTCATGGAAAGGGCTAGAGGGCAGCAAAATGAAGTAAAATGTGGGTAAGTGTAGGACAAGTGCCCTGCAAGCAAATGTGGATAGGGAAATAACTTAAAATAACATAAAATACATACAAATTACAAATACAGCTGAGCCATGAAATAGCACTAGATGGAATCTTTGATTTTAGCTTTGGAAGAACATAAATCTAAATTTAAAGCATGGCTGCCAGGAGGATCAACAGAATTATCCATTTGAGAGAGGGTTGGAGTGCAGGGTATTCTCTTTCAGTTTATACTAAGTGACCCATAGGTTGTGGAGGCGGTGACCGTGGCGGTGTAGGTGGAAGCGGTGCTGGAGGAGGAGGAGGAAGCCAGAATTTTTTAAAGTGCGCTGTAAGCACAGTATTGGACTGTTCTATTTGACTCCCAGATATGAAGTGCACCGCAAGACGCAAATGTACTATTTAGCAGCCAAAACAATTAGAATTTTTCAAAGTGTGCTGTAAGCACAGTATTGGAATGTTCTATTTGACTCTCAGATATGAAGTGCACCGCAAGACGCAAATGTACTATTTAGCAGCCAAAACAATTAGAATTTTTCAAAGTGCGCTGTAAGCACAGTATTGGACTGTTCTATTTGACTCTCAGATATGAAGTGCACCGCAAGACGCAAATGTACTATTTAGCACCCAAAACAATAAGAATTTTTCAAAGTGCGCTGTAAGCACAGTATTGGACTGTTCTATTTGACTCTCAGATATGAAGTGCACCGCAAGACGCAAATGTAATATTTAGCACCCAAAACAATTAGAATTTTTCAAAGTGCGCTGTAAGCACAGTATTTGACGGTTCTATTTGACTCTTAGATATGAAGTGCAGGACGCAAATGTAATATTTAACACCAACAAACTTGCAGTATTTAAAAATGCCTAGATGTTGCCCACTGAGCTAACAGAACAGGATTAAAGCCATGTGCCTGGCACACATGCAGTTGCAAGTGCACTGCACTCTCTGTGGCACTGGGCTCAGGGCAGGGTACAAATATGTAGTATAGCACCCACTAAAATAATCACTGTAATTTGAATAATCGCTGTAGGATTATGCCCCTCAATATGCCAGGATTATGCCCCTCAATATGCCAGTATTATGCCTCTCAATGTGCCAGGACTTAGCCACCCAATATTCCAGGATTATTATGCCACTCAATATGCCAGGAGTTTCCCACACAATATGCCAGGATTATGCCCCTCAATATGCCAGGATTATGCCTCTTAATAGGCCAGGACTTATCCACCCAATATGCCAGGATTATTATGCCCCTCAATATCCCAGGATTTTGCCCCTCAATATGCCAGGATTTTGCCCCTCAATATGCCAGGATTATGCCCAACAATATGCCAGGACTTAGCCACCCAATATGCCAGGATTATTATGCCCCTCACTATGCCAGGATTTTCCCACACAATATACCAGGATTATGCCCCTCAATATGCCAGGATTATGCCCCTCAATATGCCAGGATTATGCCCCTTAATATGCCAGGATTATGCCTCTCAATGTGCCAGGACTTAGCCACCCAATATGCCAGGATTATGCCCCTTAATATGCCAGGATTATGCCCCTCAATATGCCAGGATTATTATGCCACTCAATATGCCAGGATTTTCCCACACAATATGCCAAGACTTTGCCCCTCAATATGCCAGGATTATGCCACTCAATATGCCAGGATTTTCCCACACAATATGCCAGGATTATGTCCCTCAATATTCCAGGATTTAGCCACCCAATATGTCAGGATTATTATGCCACTCAATATGCCAGGATTATTATGCCCCTCAATATGCCAGGATTATGCCCCTCAATATGCCAGGATTATGCCTCTCAATGTGCCAGGATTTAGCCACCCTCCGTGGCGCCGGCCCTGCCGAACCCCGAACTCCAACACGAACATAACAGTGGAATGTCTGTGTTCGGGTCCGGGGACAAAAAAACGTAATGTTCGGTACGAACGCGAACAGTGCGGTTCAGGTTCGCTCAACACTAATCGTGTTAGTAGAATTGCAAACTAATACACAAATCATTATGTTTTAAACAGATCTTTAGTGTTTACAGTTTATTATATCACCTGTAGCTTTCAAATTAACAAATGTTCAATGGGAAATGCAATTTGTATATCATACCACAAGGTGATGCCATAAACAGGAGACATCAAAGATGTATTTAAAACATATATGTCTTGCAATTTGCCTTCAATTCTGCAAACACAATGTGTAGATAATTTTTCCTTTTTTATTCTTTTTGTTGTTGTTGTTGTTATTGTATTGTGTTATTACAGATGGTATGAATACATTATTTATTTATACAATAAGATATCATATGTGTTATGACATAACATACATGTTTTGAAAACAATCATATAAATAACCAATAATATCTATTTAAATATTAAAATATTTGTAAAAATATATAAAACTGGATACAGTTTGTATGTGAGGGGTCAGTTCAGACATGCATATGGTGATACAGAATATGAATAACTATATTAACAGTATAAACAATGTTTAGGTGACAGTCCCTTTAATGTTAAAAATACCCTAGGAAAACAGGTAATGCTAAATACTTACCTTACCTGCAAGATGGTTTCTATCTTTGTGTGTTCACCATTCAGGCCACTTGATAGCATGTGTGTGCCTGTTGGTATTTAGGGTGAACAACAATGGTGCTCATAAAACCCATCTTGGCCCTATACACACATATAATCAAGTAAACAACAATATTTTTGTGTTCAGTTCCAAATTCCATTTGAAGTTGAAGAGTCAGGGTTCTAAACCTATTTTTATTGGCTAAGAAAACTGTGTAGATCCACCATACTCATGTCATTCAGGTACCCTGCTGATGCTCAAATGAAAAAATACAGTTAAAAAGGCTGCTGTGTATAAGACAAACAATAAGTATACTTTATTCTGTATTGACAGATCAATCTGTATTAGAGAGATCATCAGCCAGTTTCCACACTCACAAATGTGCCACTGAGATACTAAAATTATTTAATGTATATTTAGGTAATGTAACCTCAATCACTTAAGCGGTCATGTAGGTTAATTTCAGGTGCAGTTACCTCAGTTAGTAGGGTATATGTATTTAACTCCAATTTCTTGTGTATAAAGTACATTTCTGTTCATATTTCTGACAGAGGAGAAATCGGCGGGAAAGGTTTTTTCTTTCCGTAACTGCTCAGTTTTGTCACAGAATTTCTCATAGTCAGTATGAAAATTTCAGAAATAATCTTCTAATCATATTTAAGCTATATTGAATTCCAGGCTGTGTAAACAGATTCACAGTCTAAGTTTGTCGAATGCAAAGCAAAAGTTGACCCCTGTAGTTTTTAATGGTATGCCATATTCTATGTATATTTTGTGCCTGCATATATTAGCTACATTTCGTGAGCAACTAAAGAGTTGATTGGATATATTCCTGCATTTTTGTCAGTTTAGTACCAAAAGCATTTGCGGGATATTAACCCCTTAGTGACAGAGTTCTATGTTGCGTTTGACATGCCTTGAAGGACAGAATTCCATTATGTTTGCGATACATTTGCTTAACTGTGATTTTCTTTCTTCTGGTTTTTTTTTTTTTACAACTTTAAACATATATTTTTTTCTTTAACAACATGTGAAATTACATACATGAACACCCAAAATGTATTCAACTACATTCCTCAATTCTGAAAGCATCCCACATGCATAGCTTTTGTGGTTTTGTAGCAACTGGAGGGCCTAAAAATACAGAATAAGTAGGCATGCCCAGAGGTTAAAAGTGATCAGCATAATTTTTTAAAGGACAGGTGGGGCTTTCTTTTGATACTATGATTTTCATCATATGATATAATTTACTAGTAAAAACATATACCGTATTTGCTCGATTATAAGACGACCCTGATTATAAGACGACCCCCCAAACTTTGGATATTCCATTAGGAAAAAAACTAAAAGCCTGAATATAAGACTACCCTATAGGAAAAAAGTTCAACTTGTATATATTCACATGTAAATTGCTTTTTTAATAAAAAATTATGATTTCAAAAAATGCATTTCTTGTTTTTATTTCCTTTTATGTGCCAATGCTGCCTCTCTCTTTCCCTTGCCCCCACTTTCTCTCTCTCCCCCCTTAGTGTTGTCTCTCTCTCCCCCTCCCTTTGTCTCCCCCTCGCTCCCCTTGTCTCTGTCTCTTCCCCCCTTGTTTCTCTCTGCCCCCTCCCTCCCCTTGTCTCTGTCTCTTCCCCCCTCCCTCCCCTTGTTGCTCTCCCCCCTCGTTTCTGTCCCCCCCTTGTCTTTCTACCCCCCTCCCTCCCTCCCCCTCGTTTCACTGCCCCCCCCCCCGTTACTCTGCCCCCCCCCCCTCCCTCCCTCCCCCTCACCTGTTTCTTGGTCCCTGGTGGCTAGTGGGGGCAGCCGGGGGATGTCTGCACGATACGTTCAGACATCCTCCATGCTGCCCGACACCTTCGTCTATTATGACGGACAGCTGGTCCGTCATAATAGACGGAAGTGTCGGGCAGCATGGAGGATGTCTGCACGTACCATGCAGACATCCCCCGGCTGCCCGATTCTCCATGGTGGCTAGCGGGGCAGTGGAGGGTGTCTGCGCGATGAACCCGGCTTCATCATAGAAGTGCCGGGCGGCAGCAGGGGGAGTCTGCGCTCATCGCAGCTCTGCGGAGGACCTGGATCCAAGTCTTATAGTCTGACCTCAATTTGAGGTCAGATTATAAGACGACCTCGATTATAAGACGAGGGGTATTTTTCAGAAAAAAAATTCTGAAAAAACCTAGTCTTATAATCGAGCAAATATGGTATATAAAATATTATGAAAATATGCAAAAAAACCAAACTTTTTCTAACTTTGACCTGATTTTTTTTTATAGCAATTACAAACGATAAAAAAAAAAACCATCTATATAGTTTCTAATATTTGTCCTGAGTTTTGAAATACCAGTGTTTCGATGTTTTTGCTATGTTTTATTTCAAGTAATAGGGCAATAACTAATAGTAGTGTTTTTTTCTTTCCTAACTATTTTCTTCTACAGTGACATGTTGACCCCGATCCTAACCCTAAATTTAACCCTAAATCTACCCCCACCCCTAAATCTAACCTTTGTACTAACCCTAATTATAACCCTAACCCACCTGTAACCCTAACCCTAATTGTAACCCTAACCCTAATTGCAACCATTACCCTAGATCTAGGGTTGGTAGATGTAGAGTTAGCTTTTTCCTTTTTTTCCCTTCTAACTGTAATGTTGCTGAATGCCTCTAGGCAGAACTTTGGGTTCTACAGCACTAGTTTCTCACTTAGGGGCTGGAGACACAGAATTCAGTCTATAAGTCAGAATTATGACTTGCATTGGCTGGTAATGTAACTATTATATCACAAGGGGGCGGCGTTATGATCCTGTTTGATCAGGTCAATCTCTTCTCTCTTCCAAAAAGATGTACTTTTTGTGTTGGAAGGCAGGCAAAAAAGATATACACAGTCACCTAGTCCAGCACACTAGTGATACACAGGAGCCCGTAAGAGAGCAGGGGTCTATACTATGACATCATTATGTCGGTTCTGTCCACAAATGTAAAGTGAGACTTGCTGGAAGATCTTGGAGAATGTTAACTCATTGGAAAAATTCTCAAAATGAATGCTGGGAACAGACACCTAAATTTATTATTTCTTTTATATGCAATTAAAACAAATATAGAAAAAAACAGTGGCAAATGTCTTATATATGTGTTTGTTTTAAATGAACAGGTAATCTAGTTACATCTTATTAATGTGGAAGTGTCCCTTTAATATTGATAAAAATAGGAATGTATCCTTATCCATTTGCATGCGTCTAATCCATGATGGTGTCAGTTTGATGACATATGTTGGCTTTCTTGTTTTTCCATTACAGATGCAGTGTGTATAAGTAACTGTGGACCTGGGTTTTACCCCGATGATATTGACAGAGAATGTGATACATGCTATAGAACATGTGAATTCTGTCTGGGGCCAGATTACGATGAGTGCAGTAGTTGCAAAAAGGGCTTTGAGCTGCAAGATGGAAAGTGTATAAATCCCTTAAAGACCCAACCCAAAGCAGGAACCTATTGGAATGGTAAGTTGTAGTAAAACATGCAAGACCCAATATAATGAAGTTGAGCATAGGAAAATGCTACATATAGGGAGGTGCTTACAACTTGTATTGAGGAGTTGTTTTTTTAAACTAGGTAATAGACATTTTGAACAAATGTTTAGTATTTATTACAAGATAATCTTCAAAAAGCTATTTGTGTATATTTATAACCATGAAGCACTACAGATGATTCTATCCCAATAGTGAGTTCCCAGCTATGAAGCCATTTTATTTCTTCAATTGAAAGTGCAGAGAGAGAGAATTACTGTGTTCACGGTTTATATCCTCGGTTTTGAACTTTCACTAAAACTAATTCCATTATTGACCTAAATTTCAAAACTAATCTTCTACTGAAATGTAAATATTCAACTATTCCAGTTATTTGCACTTGTAGTATAATTGTGCCCATCCCTCTCTTTATCTGAGGTGTAGAGTCTGTGTGGATACCTCTGGACAACAGTCTAAGTTTGAATGCTGAACACTGATCCCTATTGCACAGATGGGTCAAATGAGTTACATCCCACTACACATATTTCATACGTAATATTTTACGCCACATGTATTACTATAGAGGCTTACAAAAATATTTAGAAATTGTACAAAGCAAAAGTCCTAGGAGATGTCTGCACAATAAAACCCTGAAGGAAAGTCAATAAAGTAGCAGCAAAACTAACCTGTGCAGTGAAATGTAGATTGTCTAAAATGAATTCAAATATATTATTGGTACTTTAGCATTAGGTAGACAATGAGAAGCTGTCCTGTGGGTGTCATACTTTCCATATTACTCGGGGTATGGCTTTTATATATTTCATATGTTTTGTTATATTTTCAAATCAAAGAAGAATCCGGTTTCCTCCATAGGAAAACAGGCATTTTTGTGTAAAATATTTATTTTATTTATTGTAGTATTGTTATTCAGACATCACATGCCATTTTTGTATAGTGTATAGTAATTTATCCTTAACTTTTTAATTTCCTGACTGGTTCTCCTATTTTAAAAAATATTTTTTCCATGTACAGTTCAGTTGTATAGCAGGTAGTAAAGCAGGCCAGTAACTGTACTTTCTTGCACCTGTTCTGTACCCTTAATATAGTTTATTTTGATAAAATATGTGCATCACTCAGTTTGCTTTATGGTCTTGTTGCATAAATTGACAGCTAATGTGGTGTTTTGCTGCCATCTAGTGGAATGTTTTCAGGTAACAGTCAAAATTGTTAAAATTATGAGGTTTTACTTATCAAATCCAAAATGTGACAATGCTCAAATAAAAAACCCCAAACCATCTAATTTTATTTCTACTGTAGCTTCAGGTGAAAATGGCTTTTTGTAAAACTGTTCCTCCCATTATTGTCCTCCCTCACTCACACAAACTCCTCCATCTTCTTTTCCTCCCGTACCATTACAGGGACTCCTAGAAACGTAGACATAAAAGTTAGCTAGACTAAATTGCTTATATTTGGAGACTGTCACTGAAATGCAGGCATGAAAATGATCCTTAGAGTTTTAAGCCAAACATCCCATTGCAACCAAAAGGCATACAGCCTAGGGAAAGATTAGATCCATTTAAAGAAAATTCACTGTGTGTTCCGATTGAAATTAAAGCTGAAGGCAGTAGCGCCACAGGTGAACAAATGATATAACACAAAAAAATAATGTAAGACTAAAGTGTCCACTGAGCAGCCAAAAAAGACAAACAAAACTGGGTGAAAAATGTACAAAAAGGAGAATGATTTCAGCGCACAGTGCATGGACACTTGATTAAACAATATTGAAATCCCCTTATGGTGACCAACAATACAACAACAAAAACGTGCAAATAAAATGGTGCAAATGATGGATGTGTATAATTATAATATAAGATATTACTGAGCAAATAGACAGTATGACAAGGCTGTGTAAAAAATAATAACACAGTAAATAATACTTAGCACAGACCCAATCCTTTAGTGCTGTATATACTTAAAATAAAAAATAAACAGAAAACCTAGTGCAATATGTACTGCAAATGAATTAGGCAAAGTATTGAAAAATGATGATACAATGCACTCACGAACATAGCTCCCATAGTCAAGGAACGTGGAATCTGCACTTGATAATAATACTTGCCCCCACTCTGGAATGGTTGTATCCGATGATGAGGGGATGAAATGGAGATGTACCCAGTCGGGGTTAAACACTTTATTCACCAAAGAAACTGCAAACTTACATCTAGGTAAAAACTTCCACAGTGAGGTCCATAGCATAGAAAAGACTCCACTGAAAATTAGGGATTCCCCTGATGAAGGTTTTATTTTCAGTGGATTCTTTTTTATGCTATTGACCTTACTGTGGAAGTTTTTACCTGGATGTAAGTTCGTCTGTTTTTTTGGAGTATAAAGTGTTTAACCCCAACTGGGTACATCTCCATCTTCACTATATAACATATTACACTAGGTTTATTTTTTTATTTTAGGTATATATAGCACAAGAGCATTGGGCCTGTGCTAAGTTTTATTTACTGTGTTATTATTTTTTTGTCATACTGTCTATTTGCTCAGTAATATTTGATATTATATTTATACACATCCATTATTTGCACCATTTTATATGCTTGATTATATTGCTGTATTGTTGGTCATCATAAAGGCATTTCAATATTGTTTAATCAAGTGTCCATGCACTGTGCGCTGAAATGATTCTCCTTTTTTGCACATTGGTTCCAATTCATAAAGGGCTGAGGGTGCCACAAGGTGATGTCACATCCAGTTTAACTGGTGTGCAAAGAAGGAGCTGTAAAAAGACATCTGTGCATGGGAGACACAGACCTCCTCCTCTCTCCAAATTTCTAGTCTATTATGGAGTACCGTGCTGCTAGGTCCCTGAACTACACTCCCTTTGTTACCTACATGCATGGCACTGTTATATTCTTGCCCAGTAAGCAGAGAGCTTGGTTTCTTTTTAATTTGCCCCTCTGGTTTATTGACCTTTGGTTTTAATTCTGTTGGAAACACATAGAATGCTGTACAGAAACCAACTCAAAAGACGTGCCTATATTAGCTACAAGATAAATAATGAGTTCTATTCAGTGATATGACATCACTAGTCTTTGGATTTTAACTCAAAGTTGTATATTGCAGTCTATGGTATTCAATGATTTAAGATGGATTTCTCATAAACATTTTTTGATTTTTTTTTTTGTAATTACAACAGATGAAAAAGACTTTCAGCCATGTGACCCGTCATGTAAGACATGCAACGTGTCTGCCACAGCATGCACATCATGTCCGCAAGGTAACTTCCTGTCCAATGCTTCTTCTCATATGAGGAAATGAAACCATATTTATTGTGCTTTGCTCAAACTGTGTAAAAGTAGTAAATCAGATTAATGTAGTGTTTATGGTAGTGATGCTTAGTCTGCACACTGGATCTTAATAATTATCTCACACCAACAAATGAATGAAAGTCATTTTAATAATATGTCATTAAAAATATGTTGTTTACTGATGTGTTGGTGTGTCACATATTAGAGCATAACAGAGCCATTAACAATCGGATTTCTTTTTAAAATAATGATGGTTCTGCAGCCAATGTATGTAGGCACTATAACTGTCTATAAATACCATGTTTATATACCTCCCAAGCGTACCTATGTAGGAGGGACAGTTCCTCCTCTATTGTCCCTCTGTTCTGGAAGATAAGAATTTTTGGTTTGTATCACAGCGCTCCAAAGGAACAAAACTCACAATAAATTGTGTTTAAACTGCAGTAAATATGTTTAATATTACTTTGTGTAAATAAAATACCATGGTCCGACAGCAGCATGAACTCGTACCAGCAATAAAACTATACAAAGTTATTTCCATATACTTTTCATGCTGGTCAAATCGACAGCAGAGTAAGTGACTTTGATGCTGAATTCATGCTGCTGTCGGCCTCCCGGCTCTATATTGTGTTAATGACCAATCCGTTTGGCGCACACCTGTCACCTGTCAAATTACATAAATAGTTACCAATTGGCTATAAAGTCACTGAAAATGTTCTGATAAAGCCCCACCCATAGCCACACCTTTAGCCACTCCCACACAAAAGCCATGTCCCTCTTTGGACATTTGAAATATTGGGAAGTATGAGTTTATGCCTACGGCAGTCCATAGCGGAGTGTGAATCTTTATCAAAACTGAGATCTGTATAAATAGAATGATTCTGCTACACATTGGGAACTTCTCATTAAGGGAGATATTTGCTAAAAGGTGAGTTGGGTTAGATATGATTTGAAGATTTAACAATGTTTTATCAAGTGGTGGGGCCAGCATCGGACAAGAGCAGATGGCTCTAACACGAGTTCATCTTATGGAGAACTATTTATAGAGGTTTAACCCATCCAAGAACAAAAGAGAAAACAAGCCGGCTCCACCAGAGAACAATTGACATATGTCTCGTAAATATCACCTAATAAGGGGTGCTCCAGCCGGGCTGTAGTGGCAGCGCTGATAATGAGGAAGAAAGTAGCGAACAAAGGTGTATGCACTCCCAATGCGGTGAAAAATAGATGAATATTTATTAGAAGGATACGACTAAAACTCCATATATATATATGGAGGTTTAATCGGATCCTTCTAATAAATATTCATCTATTTTTCACCGCATTGGGAGTGCATACGCCTTTGTTCACTACTTTCTTCCCCTTTAACCCATCCATACTTCCCAAAACCCAGACTCCAAAAGCTTATAAGGACATGGGGTGCAGAAAGAAGAAATGGGTGAAGGCTAAAAAGCTGATAATACCCGATATTGGGCAGCTCCTGTGTAGGCCTCCACCTCAAGCTGAAGTGTCACCTCAATTAACCACTCACTCAGACTCTGAGAGTTCTTCCCCCTCCGAGAAAGAAAATATTACAAGACAAGATAAACCAGTGAATTCTGCTCTTACCTCCAGTGGCCTTGGCCACCGAAATGGCAGAGGGAGACGCAATCCAGAAAAGGGTAACTGCCCTTGAGACACATCAACAAAGAGAAAAGCAGAAACTAGCCACTCTGATCAACTATTGCAGCAGATATATCACTTGAATCGGCAATTGTCACACTGGATGGTATGCAGCCACTGGTGAACCTCCATGTACATGGTATACTAGAGGCAGTAGGGCCCACTGACCTCCCTACCTTTATACAGAATCTCCTGAAATACCCCCAGCCCATGACAGCTGCCTCAGAATATGTGGTATTAGACAAATACCGGGTGAAAAAGGCCCAGAGAGCACCTCCAGAAGCCCCTAGAGATGTTATACTTAAACTATGGTCAGCCTGTGAGAAAATTGTATTTTTATCTATTGCACGCCTATAATCGCCCATGTGGAACCACTAACATTTTCACCTTGCTTTTAGTATTTAGTTTTTGGGAGCTATGCACCAAAAGGTGAATTGCAGGTGAGATGAACATTTCAGCTAATCAAACGTGACAGGTTTGTCCTGTCCTGTCAACGTATAGCTACAACTCACCTGCAACTCGCCTATTAGTAAGCAAAATAAATGAAAACATTTTTTGGGGGAGTAATGTAATAATGTTATGATCTTTGTCTTTCAGTTAATATACAACAAGCAACAAATATCTTTCTTATAATACATTATACCTAATGCTAAGGATCCGAGGTATTGCAATTCATATATTTTCACTTATAGGAACATTTCTCCTTGAGGAGAGTTGCACTCACAGCTGTCCCAGAGGGACCTTCAGCAATGAGAAGGACCGGCGTTGTGAGAAATGTACAGCTGACTGTGAGGTCTGCTCAGAAAGCAATGTCTGCTTGAAGTGTGTCAGTGATTATCTGCATGATGGGAGATGCTACAAGACATGCCCAGAGTAAGTGCATAATAAGCCAAATCGAATGTTAGATTGCTGAGATAAAGTAACTTAAATGCGTAGAATGACAATTCATTTTTCTCTCTCTAATGAAACATTTAAGAGATCAGTGGGGGATTAGAAAATAACATAAGCAAGTATAAACATCCCTCCTTGGCTCGACACGACACAACATGTGTCGAGCCAAGCCCCCCACCACAACAAAACAAATGTGTCATTTTTGTCATGCCCTTTAAATTGCCTTTCTTCAGTTTGGAGTGGTGGTGCAAAAGCACAGACAATTCCTGCACTGCTTTCACATATCTTCTGTTGTTTGAGTCAGAGCGCTGGTGTTCTGCCTTTTACTGTGTTATTGTGCAGACTAGATGGGTCGAATGGATCGGTCTGCCGATACATTCTATGATGTTTATAGATTGCAGAATCAGACAGGAAGTGGGTGAAGGGTAAAAGTTAGGGTTAACTATATAGATTGCAGCTAACCTTTAGTCATACCCCAACCCTAACCCCCTGGTCTAAACGCTGTATGCAGGTTTTAAACAGATTGCATACCGTTGGAGGCGGGAGGCATTATGGAAGCAGTTCTCAGTATCTCAGACTTTGCCTAGCTGCTCGGGTACGCGTGATGCCCACTAGTTTGCATTTTGTGTGAGAACTCAAATCACTGATCTGAATGATTGGGCGCATACGCAGTTCATTCTATGGCACTTCCTGTGTGTCTCTGCAATCTCGCAGAACACTGAGATGTCACATGGCATCCAGTACTCTGGCTCTAAATGCAGCATGAGGCGGCAGAGAAGGATATGTCTGTAGCTATATGCAAAAGGCACAGACCTTCCTCTCCCTGCAGCCAGCCTAGCATAAAACAAAACACTTGTGGCAGTGATATTTTCCTGGAGGTGGGCAGGTGCCTACACTCCAATGCTCATATTTTGTATTGAGATAGCGTTGTACACATAATGTATGACTCACTTGTGATTTTTACATTGTACTTATTGACTTTAGCAGAAATCCATACAGCAGTTTGTATCCTGCATGTGAGATATGGTTGTCAAATCCCTAATTATTCCATTGGGAAGAATCTGCACTTGCCACATTTCACTGAGAAATGTTTGTTTTTGATCTGGGTAGTACAGTGATCTCCTAATTACTCATTGCAATGTCTTCTCTCCCATGATGCTTTGCACAGAGGATACTTTGGACTTAAAGGAAATTGCACTAAGTGCAGCCAGGAATGTAAAACGTGCGCAGAAGGTGGCACTCTTTGTTTGTCGTGTCATGGCCCAAAGGTGCTAGAACAAGCCACCTGTAAAACCTCTTGTTCTGTTGGTCACACGGATATTGATGGAGTCTGTGAGCACTGCTCTACTAACTGCAAGACATGTGCGGATAAGGAGATCTGCACAGGTAACAATATCATGCTTTAAACTATTAATAAAAAGAAAAACTATGTATGTTTCCTATCCATTTCTGCACAAAATAACTGATACTCCCTGTTACACTTTAATCTTGTCCTATTGTACCTTTTCTTATAGAAGTACAAGCGAAAACTACAGTGACCAACTATGGAAATAAAGTTTTATGTACTTTTCTAAAGACGCATGTCATGTTATACTATGACTGAAATGCTTTACTAAGGATCACAGAGACTGAACCAGCTGTCTCTCACTGATTACTAGGTCCACTGTATTTATTATGTTAGATGTAACAGACCTCATAATGATGGAGTCGGCTGTAAACTATTGTGTATTTGTAAAGATCTGCTAAAGAAGCAAAAGTTACTGAATAAAGCAGCTCTTTATGGAGCCCAATGCTGTGGTATGTTGTGTTTTCTGTGTACACTCTCTTGCTGTCCTTGACAAAAAATACCCACCATAGTTATTCTCTGGGGCGTATCTTGCCTGTGAGTGACAGATGTGCGCTGAACTGGCAACACACCTAAACGAAATATATGCGAGAGGTCGACAGCAGCAGAGAATCTGTGACTCTGATGCCGAATTTGCTGCTGCCATCGGCCTCAATTATATATTTTGTGTATTTCCAGGGTTTGTGTGCTGTCTGTCCAGAGAACACAGACACAGTAAATACAGCGCGGGATCGTACAAGGTGTGCAGCACATACATAGTACACATCAAAAATACGCCTGGATATTCTAGAGTTGCATCATGATAAGGCTATCAAAAAGATAATGCGGTAGTTCACTAAAATACGAGTTCATCTCATCATATTAACTATACATTGTGCAAATACCAAACCTGGTGAGACAGCCCCCGCCCCCCCCATCCCCCACAAAGCAAACTTATATTGGGAGGAAAGATCAGGAAAGAAAAAATATGGTCATATAATTTATAATATGCAAATAAAGCCTAGCTATACCACAGTTACTTATAATTTTATCTGTTGGCTGGTTCTCTTTTAGAGTGTATGGATGACTATTTCCTTTATGAGCACAAATGTCAGTACTATTGCCCTGATGGATACTATGATGAAGTGGGAAAGTGCTTACAGTGTGATCTAATGTGTGCAACATGCAATGGGCCAAATTCCAATGACTGTGAGAAATGTTCCAGCCATAACTACTACCTTTATAATGGCGAATGCTTTAAAACCTGCCCAAAAGGAACCTATTATGAAACGGTCACTGAAGATTGCCAAGGTTGGTGTGGATAGAACTGTTTTATGATGTAATCATTTGTTTTATTATTTTGCAAGTATTTAGCAATTCTGTCATTATGAGTTTTAAATATATTTTAATTATGTGAAACATGAATTGACTTCTTTTTTCAACCCACTCCAGACTGTGATACAACATGTGAAACCTGCTCTAACTCGAAGACCTGTGACAAATGTAAACATGATTTTTATAAAAACAGCCAAGGTGACTGTGTGTCACATGGGGACTGCTCTCTCTACGAGTACCTATTGGAGCACAGAGGCTGCCGGCCTTGTCACAGGCATTGCCTGAGATGTATGGGAGGCACTGAAAACCAGTGCCTTAGTTGCAGAGAGGGTCAATACCTTCTCGGTAAGTAGACTGCATCGTTGTGCTCAAAAAGTTATTTGAGGAACAAGTGTAAACATTTAAAAAACATACATCTACCATATACAAAATAATTCAATATATGTATAGCTCAGAAACAATTTAGATTTACGATGGAAGACAAATGCTGACTTCCTGGCAGAAGTGATTGGTGTGATCCCTCCCCACTGATTGGTTGTGCGCACACACCAATCACAGAGAGTGACGGTCATTGGACAGTCTCTCTATACTGTCATGGAAGTCTTTGCATTTGCAAAGACTCAAGGAGAATATTTTTTTAATAATGCATATATTCAAATTACAAATGCAGACAATACATGTTAAAGGCAGAGCAAATGATCATGCTATATCAACAATGATGACATATATGAGAGGCACAAGGGAAATCCCCATGCATCCAACATCTTACACTGGAGAGAGAATTTTCCACCAGTAGATAAATCATATTAGACATATAGACTAATGTCATTAATTAACCAGGATTCCCAAATTTCTACTATTCAAAATTATGTTATATTCAAAATGTATTTGGACCTTTATCTCTACCTAGGTTTGAATGGAATATTAATAGGAATTTGTGGGGATACATTTATTGAAATGGAAAGTATTTGTACTATTTTCTGTGAAAATAAAGCTCTTGGCACAAGATAACCAGGATGAAGTAATTTTAAATACAACTCTTGAATGTTTTTACCCACGCAAGCTCATCCTTTATTCAGCAAGGCGAGGAATCACGAAACATTGTAAAACAGAAGAAGTGTCTTACACTGTTGGAGAGGTCCTCATAAAAAAGTAAAAAAGCATCTTAATGTCATTTTCACCCAGTTTTATAAATGGGCAACAGTTTCTGGGGGATTTGTGGGAGTCATACTCTGTCATGTAACTCTATGGGCGCTATTCACGGTGAGTTGCAGGTAAGTTAAGGTGAGATGAGGGGAGTCAAGGTTAGAGGCAGGGCCGGACTGGGAACAAAAACCAGCCCTGGAAAAAATTTATATACCAGCCCCATCGCATAAGATTTTTAAACCAGCCCATAGCATAATATAATTTTTTTATTCATAGAAGGGAAAATCATGCATTTTAAAAAGCACATCTGAACAGTGTATTATTTATAGATAAGACTGATATATAAGCCTGTCTAGGGCAATATATATACCTCCAGTATGTACACAGAGTTATATGAATTGCCCTGTGCAGAGGTATATATCAGGGCAGTGTGTGAGACATATCCTGTCTCTCGCATATCTGTAGCATGTCTCTCTCTGTCCTTTCTGTGGTGTCTCTCTCTCTGTCTTTTCTGTGGCGTCTCTCTCTCTGTCCTTTCTGTGGCGTCTCTCTCTCTGTCTTTTCTGTGGCGTCTCTCTCTCTGTCTTTTTTTTTGTGGCGTCTCTCTCTCTGTCTTTTCTGTGGCGTCTCTCTCTCTGTCTTTTCTGTGGCGTCTCTCTCTCTGTCTTTTTTTTTTGTGGCGTCTCTCTCTCTGTCCTTTCTGTGGCGTCTCTCTCTCTGTCTCTGTCCTTTCTGTGGGGGTCTCTCTCTCTGTCTTTTCTGTGGCGTCTCTCTCTCTGTCTTTCCTGTGGCGTCTCTCTCTCTCTGTCTTTTCTGTGGCGTCTCTCTCTCTCTGTCTTTTCTGTGGCGTCTCTCTCTCTCTCTGTGTCCTTTCTCTCTCTCTCTGTCCTTTCTGTGGCGTCTCTCTCTCTCTCTGTCCTTTCTGTGGCGTCTCTCTCCCTCTCTGTGGCGTCTCTTTCTCTCTCTCTCTCTGTGGCATCTCTCTCTCTCTCTCTCTGGCATCTCTCTCTCTCTCTCTGTGGCATCTCTCTCTCTCTCTCTGTGGCGTCTCTCTCTCTGTTGGGCAGAGGCGTTGCTAGGTTTCCAAAAGATCTGGGGCTATAGCCCATAAGACTTTTTTAGTTTTTTATATGGAACCATACGGGCACTTACCAATAAGTAAGCTCTGAGCTTCATGCCAGTTTTGTAATTTAGGAGCCTTCACAGGGCCGGTCCTTCAATGGGGCAGCTGCCGCAGGCAGCACCCTGGCAGGGGCGGCACTTTGCTGCTCTATGCAGCAGTCTTTTTTTTTTCTTGTGTCCAGGGGAGCTTGATTGAAGGAGGTCTCAGCCAATCAGGTGAGACTTCTCAACTCTCCTGATCGGCTGAGAGTTCCGAAGCCTCCCATGATTGGCTGAGACCTCCTTCACACTGAGCTCAAAGCAAAGAGATGCCTGCAGCAGGTAAGTTAAAAACCTGACAGTGTGTGAATGAGTGTGTGTATGTCAGTGTGAGTGTGTGCATGTCAGTGAGAGTGAGAGTGTGCATGTCAGTGTGAGTGAGTGTGTGCATGTCAGTGTGAGTATGTGCATGTCAGTGTGAGTATGTGCATGTCAGTGTGAGAGTGTGTGCATGTCAGTGTGAGCGAGAGTGTGTGCATGTCAGTGTGAGCGAGAGTGTGTGCATGTCGGTGTGAGCGAGAGTGTGTGTCAGTGTGAGCGAGAGTGTGTGTCAGTGTGAGCGAGAGTGTGTGTGTGTGTCAGTGTGAGCAAGAGTGTATGTATGTCAGTGTGAGCAAGAGTGTGTGTATGACAGTGTGAGCAAGAGTGTGTGTATGTCAGTGTGAGCGAGAGTGTGTGTATGTCAGTGTGAACGAGAGTGTGTGCATGTCAGAGTGAGAGAGAGTGTGTGTATGTCAGTGTGAGCGACAGTGTGTGTATGTCAGTGTGAGCGACAGTGTGTGTATGTCAGTGTGAGTGTGTTGTGTGTGTTTGTATGTAACTGGCTGTGTGTGTGTGTGTATATGTATGTAACTGGCTGTGTATGTGTTGTGTGTATCTTTGTAACTGTCTGTGTGTGTATGTAACTGGCTGTGTATGTGTTGTGTGTGTATGTATGTAACTGTCTGTGTGTGGTGTGTGTGTATGTAACTGGCTGTGTATGTGTTGTGTGGTGTGTGTGTATGTAACTGGCTGTGTATGTGTTGTGTGTGTATGTATGTATGTAACTGGCTGTGTATGTGTTGTGTATGTATGTAACTGGCTGTGTATGTGTTGTGTGTGTATGCATGTAACTGGCTGTGTATGTGTTGTATGTGAATATTTATGTAACTGGCTGTGCATGTGACGTGTGGGACACATTAAGGAATATTTTTTTTATTTAAAAAAAAAACAAAAAAACTTGCTGACTGGTGTGTGTGTGTGTGTGTAACTGGCTGTGTATGTGACTGACTGGATGTCTGTGAGGTGTGTGCATGTGATTGTCTCTGTGTATGTATGCTTTTCTGATGTGCCATTGTCAGGCTCCTAAATTTTTTTGCTGGCTCCTAAAACTAAATACAAATTGTCAAGCCCTGATATAAACATAAATCCTTCCTATGCTGTTTGGCAGTCCTGTAATAAAACATGTCACACATACACATAACACACATGTGTGACGTTATTTATTACAGGACTGCTAAACAGGATAGGAATGATTTATGAATATATATATATATAGTATAAATCATTATGCATATATAGCATAAATCACTTATTTACATCCACCTTTGTGTATTTAAGCTATATATATTGTTGGTTTGAGGTTCCTTATTACAGGACTGCCAAACAGCATAGGAAGGATTTATGTTATATATATATATATATATATATATATATATATATATATATATATATATATATATACACACATATGTAACATGAATCATTCCTATGCTGTTTGGCAGTCCTGTAATAAGGAACCTCAACCCAACAATATATAGCTTAAATACACAAAGGTGGATGTAAATCAGTGACCCCAACCCTCCCCTCTCTCCACCATACCCAGAGCTTACCTGAGTGGGAATAGACCTGCTCTGTATCTCCCACAAGGTGACAGCCAGTAAGGATATCTTCAGAGCTGCTTCACTGTCCCACATGGAGCTTCCTTCACATGCTGTCATGATGCTGTGTAAAAGCCCTGCACTGATAGGATGCTCAGTGATGTGTCAGCCAATCAGTGCAGGGCTTTCACACACAGTAATGATGCTGTGTAAAAGCCCTGCACTGATTGGCTGACACATCACTCAGCCTCCTATCAGTGTAGGGCTTTCACACACTGTCTGTGTGATGTCAGGGGGCGGAGCTACACGGAGCTGCAGAGACTTGGGGCTTTGATCATTACATTAGGGGCTTCAGCCCCCTTAGCCCACCCCTAGCGACGCCTCTGCTGTTGGGTATCTCGCTCTCTGTGGCGTCTCGCTCTCTGTGGCGTCACGCTCTCTGTGTGTCCTTTCTGTGGCATCTCTCTCTCTCTCTGTCCTTTCTGTGGCGTCTCTCTTCCCACCTTTCCCCTTAGTGTCTTTCACCCCTTTCCCCCTGTAGTCTTTCACACCCTCCTCTTCCCCTGTACAGTCTTTCACACCCTCCTCTTCCCCTGTACAGTCTTTCACCCCCCCTTCCACCTCCCCCTGTAGTGTCTTTCATCCCCCCCTTCCACCTCCCCCTGTAGTGTCTTTCACCCCCCCTTCCCCCCCTGTAGTGTCTTTCACCCCACCCTTCCCCCTCCCCCTGTAGTGTCTTTCACCCCCCCTTCAGTGTCTTTCACCCCACCCTTCCCCCTCCCCCTGTAGTGTCTTTCACCCCCCCTTCCCCCCCTGTAGTATCTTTCACCCCCTGCCCTTTATGTCTCACTCACCTTGCGTTCTCTGCTCCCCATCCCGCCGCCGGAACTGCTGCTGCAGCATCCGGCGGCAGCAGGTGAATTTCTTAAAGCGGCGACGGCCGCCGAATTGCTTAAAGTGGCCCACCGCCGCTTTAAGCAATTCGGCGGCTGTCGCCGCTTTAAGAAATTCGTCTGCTGCCGCCGGATGCTGCAGCAGCCGAACTCTTAAAGTGGCGGCCGCCGCCGCTTCACTTTAAGTGGCCAAGGCGGCCCCGGGGCAGGCGGCCCACCGGGATTTTTCCCGGTATCCCGGTGGGCCAGTCCGGCCCTGGTTAGAGGAACATTTTTTTCTCACCAATTTAGCTATACATTGTCCAGTGACAAAGCTAAAAGGTTTGCTAACCAGTGGAAACTCACCAGATTTATCCAGGATATTGTACTTACTACTACAATGCAGTTATCAACAAAACAGAGATCTTTGCTATTTCAGGCACAGATATCATGCTTCATTGTGATAGATCTAATGAGCATTCTACATGGTAGAATAAGTAAGGACGCCTGTTGTGAGTGTTTGCATATTATTGCAAGCTCTGTCCTGTACAGTAAAACTTTTTTGCCCTTAACCTGGTCTTTCCTCTAACTTATCTCCAAGATAAAATCAAGGTGATAAAATATCTTTATTGAAAGGATTGTCTATTTTAGTAAGCATCATTTACAAAATAGCAAATCATGCAGCTCTTTTCGTTTAGTTAAATCCAATAATCAGTTATAAAATGTACAACCTTTTTTTTTTTTGTACAACAATGATCAGGGTGAACTTCCAGTATATATAATTATATATAAAGGAAAATAAGACATATAAAGTACAATGCTTGTCATACTTCAGATATCAGTATGTTCAATTGGTAATGCACTCACATATATTAGTACTGTATATAAACAGCTTGTCATATACTTCTGATGTCTTATACACAGAAGAAACACACACAAGGATATAAAGAATTAATATATATGTTCACAGCTCACAAACAAGATATGTGTTTCACCCGAATCGGCCTTCGACCGGGCATGTGGTCAAAGCCTAATTTGAGGGAAACACGGAGCATGTTTGTTAGCTGTAATACATTTTGGATTAGCAACAGATGAACTTACATGTAAGATCTTTTATATGCAATGATGATCATGTTACTTCATATATACTGATTGAGATATTCTTCTTCATATGTGTGTTCTTTCTGGGTATAGGAAGACATCAGAAGTATATAACAGTTCACTGAGCTCACTCATCCACATGGTTTGCTTTGATTTAATCATAATTATTATGTGTATACGTGGGAAACATATTTTGATCTGTTGTGCTGCTGGGTTGACCCCTGGTGGGTCAACTTATGTATACATTATTTATAAAATAAGCAACATAAACAGAACTTATATATTCACTAAAATAAGAATTTCTTTGTGAACTAATAAAGTCATATGTTCTTGTCCAGCCAAGCATCTGTTGTTCCCAACGTATATTTCTGTTCCCAGGCTCCACCTGCTTGAACAGTTGTCCAGCTGGACACTACACAGATGATGATGAAAGTCGTTGTTTGCCCTGTCACAGCACCTGTGAGACATGCAGCGGAAGAAGCAGCACTAACTGTCTGTCTTGTAAAGCAGGCTGGTATTTGCTTGGGCATTCTTGTGTTGAGGCCTGCATTCAAGGGTAAGTTCCAGTCACCATAAGTCAAGTTATATGAACCATCTCCTGATTTATTTTTTAAATAATATGCTGTTTTGAGACATGCCAAAAATAAAGAACAAAGACTGAAGCTTTAAAGGGACAACTTTTTTTAACCCTTGTTTCCTTAAAAGAAGCATGTGTTAAAAAATGAGTGCCCCTTCTCCAGATTAGAGCTGATCAGAAGACTGGCACGCACAGACAATCAATGTGGGGACATCTAAAGGAGGTTAAGATCCCTTCTGTTGATGGCAAGTAAAAATGAAGGTCTTTTACTGTGTTGGCAGTCACCAAATAGATCAGCCTGTCTGTTTCTCAGGGAAGCACGGTGACTGCCTGTCAAAGAATAAGCTGGTTTGTACCATTAAAAGAACATGTTGCATCCTTGTACCAGGGCCACTAAACATATCACTCATGGTTTTATACTAGAAGTTAAAAAAAGGCTTATTGTCTCACATTTCTCTTTAGTTTATGGCTAACTCATGTGCCCTACTACCTTATTTTTATTATAAGCAGTGAAATTAAACTTGAAATGACCTTGGGATATGGAGATTTTCAGAGAATAAAAGCAAAAAACTCCGTTTTTTTCCGCAAAGCGTTAATATCACACAAAGTTAACATTTATTGCCCAAGTAGCACAGAGTTTATGCTCTCTGTGTTGTGAGTCTGTGGCTCATGAGAGTCATGTGACTCCAGGAATCCAAGGGGCCAGAGCAGGACGTTTTTGTTTTATTGGGCTGATTATATGTATATTTATTTAAAAATGTCTGATTCTTGACAAAAATTACCTGAAACAGAAAATATTTGAAAAACCAGATGATATTGTAGTATTAGACTGATTATGACCCAGGAAATATGTATGTTCCTTCCAAGATATTAAGAACCAGTCATTTTATTAATAGGACAAAATATTGAAAATTAGATTTTAATTAATTTTTTCATATTTTCGAAGTACTAGACTAGACGATTATAAATGGCTTGGCGGCAAGCCACAATAATGCAATTGGTAGTAATCTCACCTTCCCAAGTGCAGCTGCCAACACGGCGTTTCCTTACAGTCAGACATGAGAAATGAATGGAATGCAAATTGTTCAACACACATCCAGGAAGGAAAAAATGAAATTTAATGAAGATTAATAAAATCCAAAGGTTTATTTGGTCACATAAAATAAACAGAAAAAATGCATCTTTGTGTGATGCATGTAGAATGCTTTGGGAGCATGTCAATCACCTGTCACAGTGTGCATATTTTACATGTTGTGTATGATAACAAAATGTCAAACTTACACTTTATCACCTGAACATTGTTTTTACTGTGCATGCAGAGCATTAATACATAATTGAAAATTATCTATACAATGTGTTGGCAAAATCGCAAGTAAATGCCTAAATTAGGAGAAAAATGTGTTTTAAATGTATCTGTGTAGTCTCCTGCTTATGACATCACCTGTGGCATGATATGCAAATTACACATTTCCCATTGAAAAGCAGTTATTTGTGCCCAGGGGCGTACCTAGAGCATTTGGCACCCAGGGCAGATCCTGTATTTGGCACCCCTCCCCAACTTTAAAATGTAAAAAACACCCACACCTGTTTTAATGTTTTCAAGAATATATAACTTGTAGAATTTGTAAACAGTATGTCATGTTTGTTGGAGGTGGGAAAGGGGAGGGAAGGTTATTGAAATTATATAGTACTGTAAATTGTTAATCCTCTACTTATGTATGTTTGTATATTTTTTTGATATGTATGTAAACTGTCAACTTGAAAAAACTGAATTTATACCCACAGACTCACACTTACACACACAGTCACGCATACTCACAGACTCACACTTACACACAGCTGCAAACTTACACACACAGATGCACATTTTCTCACACAGACTCACACAGTCTGACCATTAATATGCCACAGCTAGTATGCCCATTAATATGCCACTCTTTGCCCATTAATTTGCCACTGACAGTTTTTCCATTAATATGCCACTCTTTGCCAATTAATATGCCACAGTCAGTACACCCATTAACATTCCACTCTTTGCCCATTAATATGCCAAGCCAGTATGCCCATTAATATGCCACCGCCCGTATGCCCATTAATATGACACTCTATGCCCATTAATATGCCACAGCCAGTATGGCCATTATTATGTCACACTCTGTATGCCCATTAATATGCCACATTTTTGAGGCGAAAGGGAGGGTGGGGTTTCCTCATTGCGAGCTGTGCACTGTCGGGAGACTTAGGTTCCTGACACTGCTTGTTACAGAGGTGCGGATTACAGGGTGGAGGTGCGGTCTGCTAATGCACACCTTCCTATTGATCGTGGCTCTATTAGACCCTGGGCACCCCAGCCAGTAGCGTCCCTGCAGTGAGTGGCACCCAGGGCGGACCGCAGTCCACCACTGATTGTTCCACAGGTGTTGCCATAAGCAGGAGTCTCCACAGACATATTTAAAACACAATCTGTTCTTCCCTGTTCTCATGTTGTCATTTGTGATCACCTCTCATCCTGGTTTCTTCCTATCCCCTTCCTCCTTACTGCAGTCTATTAAATATACAAAAATAATTATGTTAATTGGAGAATAAAAATAGGTTTTCCGATAAAGGTAGATAGAAAGTTTAAGAATAATGTTCAGACATACTACTGCTACCCACAAAATGTTTGTCGGCACTATGCTCACAGAGTACAGATGAAAACTTGATAAAACCAAATACTGTTTATTGGGGTCCATAGTCCCAGTAGATAATGAATATAAATATGTCACCAAAACCAAGCCACAGATCAGTCTTAGGAATCTCTGCATGCGCTTTCTGTATTTTGCACATTCTTGTGCTTTTTCAAACACAGCCTCAAGATTGAGACATTAAAAACTCTTAAAATACACACCCTTAATTCATTTTAAATTAAGGGTGTATATTTATAATTGAGGCAGATTTTGAAAAAGAACATCAGTGTGTGAAACACATAAAGCATTTGTCTCTGTGAATACACAGTTCCACTGATCTGTGGCTTGTTGTAAGTGATACATTTATATTCATAAAATCTATTGGGACTACAGTCCAGCATAAACAGAATTGTTTTTTTTTATCAAGATTTCAACTTTATTCTGTGACTGAAGTCTTGACAAACATTTTGTGTATATGTGAAGTGGATGCATAATTAATCCTTTTCTGTTTCAGCACCGGGTAAGAAACCACCAAGCTTGTACTTGCTAATAATTTGTTTGGACTAAGCCGATGTTTCGTTATTGATACTACTTAAACCAGCAGGTGTTGAGATTAATCTAAATCTAATTGAAAGGTCACTTGGAATAAACAACTGAGCTTCGTGAGAACAAATTAAAGATCATGGATAACACTAGACTTCACAATTAATGCCCCAATCAGCATGAGTCAATTGTGTTTTGTGTAATATCCAATTCTATGTTTGGTTATGTACCCAATGCTGGTGATTATTAACATTATTAGATGCACTGTTCTGTTTGTGGACAATGAAGTCATCTTTTGCTTTGTTTGTTTTTCTCTCTGGTTTAGATACTTTGCAGACAACACCACAGGCAAGTGTGAAATGTGTGACAAGAAATGTGAAACATGCTCCGGTCCAACTCCTTGCGACTGTTTATCCTGCTACAAGAACTTCTTCCTAATGCACAGTAAACGGCAGTGTTACAGCTCATGTCCAGAGTCCTATTATGAAGACGAAGCTCAGAGAACATGTGGAAGATGTCACCCGACTTGCAAAACCTGCACTAGTAAGTACCCTGCAAACGTTTCTAACCAGTGGCATATGATCCACTGGTGGTATGAAACTAATGCTGCCTATGCAAATCTTATTTATCAAAAGAAACAACTGTAGCAACACACTTGCATAATATTAATCAGCAGATAAAATAAATTAACTCTACTTTTTATGGAAACTTGTATTTGGTATCTACAGGTTATACTCGAAAAATTAAAATATTGTGCAAAATTTCATTTATTTCAGTAATGCAATGTAAAAGGGGAAAGTAATAAATGAGATAAACGCATTACATGCAAAGCAAGATAGTTCAAGCCGTGATTTGTCATAAGTGCGATGATTATGGCTTACAGCTCATGAAAACACCAAATCCACAATCTCAGTAAATTAGAATATTACATGCAATCAATAAAACAAAGAGTGTACATAGAACAATATCGGACCTCTGAAAAGTATAAGCATGCATATGGACTCAGTACTTGGTTTGGGCCCCTTTTGCAGCAATTACTGCCTCAGTGTGGCGTGGCATGGAAGCTATCAGCCTGTGGCACTGCTGAGGTGTTATGGAATATCAGTATGCTTCAACAGCGGCCTTCAGCTCTTCTGCATTGTTCGGTCTCATGTCTCTCATCTTTCTCTTGGCAATGCCCCATATATTCTCTATGGGGTTCAGGTCAGGCGAGTTTGCTGGCCAATCAAGCACAGTAATCCCACAGTCATTGAACCAGGCGTTAGTGGTTTTGGCAGTGTGGGCAGGTGCCAAGTCCTGCTGGAAAATGAAGTCAGCATCCCCATAAAGCTTGTCTGCGGAAGGAACCATGAAGTGCTCCAAAATCTCCTGGTAGACGGCTGCGTTGACCCTGGACTTAATCAAGCACAGTGGACCAACACCAGCAGATGACATGGCTCCCCAAATCAACACAGACTGTGGAAACTTCACACTGGACTTCAAGCATCTTGGAGTGTGTGCCTTTCCACTCTTCCTCCAGACTCTGGGTCCTTGGTTTCCAAATGAGATGCAAAAGTTGCTCTCATCAGAAAAGAGGACTTTGGACCACTGAGCAACAGACCAGGTCTGTTTTTCTTTAGCCCAGGTAAGACGCTTCAGGCGTTGTTTGTTGTTCAGGAGTGGCTTGACAAGAGGAATACGACATCTGAAGCCCATGTCCAGGATCCGTCTGTATGTGGTAGCTCTTAATGCACTGACTCCAGCCTCAGTCCACCTTGTGAAAGACCTCAACACATTTGAATGGCCTTTTCCTGACAATCCTCTCCAGGCTACGGTCATCCCTGCTGGTTTTTCTTCCACACTTTTCCCTTCCACATAACTTTCTATTAATGTGCTTTGATACAGCACTTTGGGAACATCCAACTTCCTTTGCAAATACATTTTGAGGCTTTCCCTCCTTATGGAGGGTGTCAATGATGGTTTTCTGCACAACTGTCAGGTCAGCAGTCTTCCCCATGATTGTGATTCCTACTGAACCAGACTGAGAGACCATTTAAAGGCTCAGGAACCCTTTTCAGGTGTTATGGCCTACTTAGCTGATTATTGTGGGACACTGTGAGCCTAGAATAGTGCACCTTTTCACAATACTCTAATTTACTGAGATTGTGGATTTGGGGTTTTCATGAGCTGTAAGCCATAATCATCACACTTATGACAAATCACGGCTTGAACTAACTTGCTTTGCATGTAATGTGTCTATCTCATATATTTGTTTCCCCTTTTACGTTGCATTACTGAAATAAATTAACTTGTGCACGATATTTAAATTTTTTGAGTATCACCTGTATATGGCACAGCAATTTGGCCATAGAATATCATAAGTTTTAGTTTGACTTTTTGGTGAACTGTATCAAGATAATGTTGGTTGTGGGCTCTCAGTGACACAGATATTTCCCCTGTTTGTCTTTGGAGCGTTAGTGACCCAGTGCTTCTATACATCATTTCTAAAATGAGAACAAAAATCTATAGTTTCATATGCAGTAAGCACATATATAATTCATACTACATATGACACCCCAAGAGTTTACTCATAGGCCTTATCCTCCAATTTGGAAATGAACAAGCAGATTCATCAAGAAGAATGTCAGGGTGCAGACAGTGATGGATAACACAGAGCTATTTCGAATGTTTTTGGGAGTTATGTACAAATATACATTGTGGGGCACAAATCTAAAAATAGAGTATTCACCATGGTAACTAAACAATTATCCTGATAATTGTGCCACTTTTAGAACTCACAATTCCTCTTACAACACCCAGTATGTGATGAATTGCATGTGTTACCAAGATGTCATCTGCAACACAATATTCTATTATAAGACACATTAGAGGGGTAGTAGAAAAAAGAGCTGTTTTCATCACTCTAGATTCACTATAAGCCTGTGATCTGACTCCACCAATCACACAGTAAATCCACGGTAAAAAATAAAATGTTTCCATCAAATAATCAATTTATAAAAAATGTCTATTCTTTTCACACAGGTTATGGGGCCTTTTCGTGTATATCCTGTGTTTGGAGCTATCAGTTAACGGGAGGAATTTGTCATTCACAGTGTTTAGCTGGCGAATTTAAAGTAAAAGAGGTATGCTGGTTAAAAATATTAGCTTTATCACCATTTTCTACATTTCTGCTGATGGCTATGCAAACTGTTGGTCACCTTACATTAAATACCCAATTAATGACATCCCTGGCTGTCTTCAGAAATGTCTTGTAATAGTATTTACTCATGCTGGCATAATATAAACAAAAGCTAATAATAATAATAAACTTCAAGTTAATCATATAGTTTTATGAGGCAGCATTGTACTTGACTTGTCTAAATGCAATATATTTGTTCTGTTAAGGATCCTGACGTGCAATGTGATAAATGCCATGATAGCTGTGTGGAGTGTAAAGGACCTGGACCTCTCAATTGTACCGTATGTCAAGCTAGTATGGTTCTCTATACGGACGAAAGCAGATGTGTGCATTGCTGCAGTGCCAAACCAGATGATTCAGGAGAATGTTGCGACTGTACTGAAACACTGGGTAAGGTGACTGCTGGTAACAGTATGCATATAATGGCAACAATAAATAAAACTGGAGAGTTTAACTCTTGCAAGGTTTATTATATATATGGAAATACATGTCAACATTCCAAATTAGAACGGTCTTTCCAATGAGAGATAAGTACAGGATGAGACGTGCAAGGTGGAAGACCCCTGCATTGACAAACATTACATTGCATTAACATTTATTTAGGACTAGCCCAGGAATATACATTATACTTGGTACTGAGCATAAAAGCAAAATAAAGACTTCTATAGACAAACAAAAGGTAGAGTGTCCAAATCATAGGATTTACAAGGCAGTTATAGTGCAGATTTTTACAGTGCAGTTCCTCCACGATCCTGCACTCACACATTACAATATGTATTTAATGTAGAACAGTGATGGAGTAGAGACCTACATCAACAAACTATCCGTTCTTGAAGTACACGCTAGGAACGACACCCCACAAGAAATATAGGAGATGCAGTGAAAATATTACATTTTTACAAATGTGAGCAGGACATTGAAAGAAGAAGCTGGTAGACTTTCACATTTACAAATGTGGTAGGATGGTGAAAGATAGATGGAAAAAAATAGTTAGGTAAACAATACACTATGGAGGTGAAGCTGAGAGGATTGGTTTTCCACTGCTATCCCCAACTGACTGAATACAGGTTTGCAATCTAAAGCATCTGTAATGCTAATTACCAGCTTTGAAATCATGTGTACATTATGCTTTATCAAACAAATCCAAGGGTGGGCCCTTTGTGTTAGTTAATCAGTCTTGACTAGCTTTTAATATGGCATTTATGGGCTAAGTATGAAACAGGTCTGGAATGAGGGATGGGTCTGATATACACACTAACTCATGTTCATTTAATTGTGCAATCAAGGAACTTTCTGTAGTGTGATTACAGAGAGGAACAACACAAAGCAGAGTGAGACGGATGCTGTGCCTCTTACTTATTCAAACAGATCTTTGCTTTTTATAGGATTAGTAGGACTTAAATATAATATAAAATATAACTTGATAAGAAAAGAATTACATGACTATGGAGAGGAAAAACTAACAAACCACCTTTTCCTTAAAAAGAATAGTCAACCCATAGTTTTTTTTAAATGGCCTCCCCATCCTCTGACAATGGCGCTCCAGTATTACTGACAGGCTGCATGTGTGAGCATAAATGTGGGTCCACAAGAGTTCTGTAAAGAATGTGTTTGTACATACATCTATACACACACTCCCAGTGCATGTTCATGTGCACTGCCACTCACTCTCTCTGCCTTCATCATAATGTTCATTAACTTGGTCCATTAAGATGAAAGAGAGGGGTGGCATAAAACACTACAAATCAACGAAAGGCTGTGGCCTCCTTTTATAAGCCCCAGTAAAAAAAAAAAAAAGTCATTAGTTTTATTTACAAATTAATGACTGTTTTTTTGACTTGCATAATAATTCCATTCGGGGTAAGACTGCAAAATCTCTAAGTGTTTATAATTATATCATTTAACAGAACTTCATGTCAAGGAAAAACATTCAGACACAAACCATTGATAACTACTGAATGGAAAGGACACATACACATCCCCAGCCCTGCCCCATGGCCTAATCTTTGTCCAACCCAAAAGGATTATACTTTCCTGCAACCATACCAAACTTGTTTTGGTTCGTTGAGGTTTTCAACTCAAAACCATTAACCCCTTACCGACCTTATGACGAGTTAACTCGTCATAAGAGCCGCAGCGTTAGCGACCTTATGACGAGTTAACTCGTCATGCAGTCTAGCCGGCGGTGCGCTCCGTGGGCACCGCCAGCTAGTCTGCAACGGGTCCAGGACTAAGCCTCGCACCCGAGGCAAAGCTCCTGGACCCGATCGGTCAGTTTCCGGCCATGTGATCGCGGTGATTGCTCAATCACCGTGATAACATGCAAATTAGATGGCAAAGTCAGTATGTTCACACACTGACTTTGCCTCTAATTCACTCCCTGTGCTTCACGTTCTTATAGTGAAGCACAGAGAGTGACCTGTATGTAAAAATAAATTAATTACATACACATAGGGGGGGGGGGGGAATTAACCCTTTCATTGCTGATCACAGTTTTTAACTGTGATCAGTTTCCTTCCACTTTATGGCCCTCATTTAGTTTTTTTTTTTAACAGCTTTTTTTATTTTTACAATTTATAAAGTTTTTTTGAATAAATAAAGGTAATTTTAATTAGGATAAGTGGGTTAGTGTTGCACTAGTTATGTAGCTTATTATTGGGAAAATAATGGGGAAAAAAATTTTTTTCCTCAAAAATTTCCTCTTTTATATGTATTTTTTAATACTAAAATGTAAATCATTTTTATGTATAGGGTATCAAAAGAAAGCTCTAACTGTCCTCTAAAAAACAACATATAACTTGTATGGGTACGTTAAATGAGAGAGAGGAAATTTATGTTTCAAAAACCGCGTATTGAAAATTGAAAAACGCTCTGGTCCTTGGCCCAGGAAAATCCCTGGTCCTTAAAGGGTTAAAATAAACATGAGATGGCTAACCCTTTCCAAGCGGCAGCATCCTTTCATTTATAGCAATATAGCAATATAGCCATTCTCTAGAAAATTGCCCGCAAACTGCTTAACTAATAGAAACAGTAGTAAAAGGTGGTTCCTCATCACATATGTATTTCCCAACAGGTAAAAGATGGACACTTTTATTTCTCATCACATATGTATTTCCCAACACGTCAAAAGTGGACACTGTTATTTCATATCACAAATGTACTTCCCAACACGTCAAAGGTGGACACTTTTATTTCTCATCACATATGTACTTCCAAACATGTCAAAGATGGACACTTTTATTTCTCATCACATATGTACTTCCCAACACATCAAAGGTGGACACATTTATTTCTCTTGTGGTGGCATACCTTTTAACATTTTTCCTGGCAACGCGGGATGTTGGCGGGCATGGCTTGGGAGGGAAAGTACCAGTGATTCTACTGGCACTAAAATTTACCCATTCACAGTATTAATTCTGTTGTCCCGCACACCAGAGAAAAAAATCATGATCCCTGTATGGTGGTCCTGAATCGGTACTACGTCACTTAAAGTTGGGGGTGTCTGCCATGGATTGGACATTACCATGAAGTGTTAAATTAATTAATAGTCAAATGATAACTATTTATGTAGTTTGGTAAGCTTTTTTTTAGTGTGTGTTTTATTGATATATATAAAGTGAAAATGCAATAAGACTGAATTGAATTGGTACAAATTGATTTATCAGGATATATCTTTCCTTGTTTACCTTACAGAGGAATGTGTCTTAATGACAGGGCTTTTGGAAGACAACAAAGGAAATAAGAAGACTTCTCTTTTTATTGTTACAACTATCTTGTTGATCCTAACTATTGGAGGGATCCTATTTTTTTGGCGGAAATCAAGGGCAAAGGTTAAGTCTGTCGCCAAAGCAGGATATGAAAAGCTTCCAGATCAAACAAAATCATTCCAATCTTTTAAGAGTAACAGAGAAAGTACTTCTAGCTTTCAGAGGGACCAAGTGATTGAGTACCATGATCGTGATGAGGAAGAAGAAGACAATGATGATGATGACGATGATATCGTTTACATGGGTCAGGATGGAACCGTTTATAGGAAGTTTAAATATGGACTTTTGGAAGATGATGAGGAAGATGATTTAGAGTATGATGATGAAAGCTATTCATTTAGATAGTGCATCAGGATATAAATGGTTTTATTGTCAATCATAACATAGGAACCCAAAAATCCACATATGTTATTAAATTATAATAAAAGGGAAAGCCATTGTGTATGTTCATTATAATCCCCTATATTATTGGAATGGAATCTTTGTTGTACTTAAATAATGTTACGATGCTATTTAACTCTAAAACACATCCTTTAACAGTGTACCATATTTTTTCGTTTCATAATGGTGCCAGTTTGAATAAAATTCTCTTTTTGACTGTTGCATACTTGAAATAAAGTTCTCCATTTCATGGGTTTACTTATTAATTCCTATTGTACTCTAATTTGCAAATCCCCCTGGGTTAACAACTGAATGGGATAGAGATGAGCTGGCATCACTAATAATGCTAAACATTACTAAAGGTTGAAAAAACCTTACTAAATACTTTGATGCTTATCACTTACAACACATTGAGAGTTCTGTATAAAACAGTCACATGTGGAAATACCACCTAGTAGGTAACAATAATCGCACTATTACCGGTCCTGCACCCCATGTATAAAAATTCAGGCAATAAAAAAACCTGAAAAGTGGTTCTCTGCCAAGTCCATTTCGGTGGAGGCAGTAATTCACCTGCACACAAAAATGTACAAAAAACAATGTACAAAAAAAGGAGAAATCACCATTATACATAACAAACTACAAAGGCTTCCCAACACTGGGAAGTCACTCCGCCTTTGACGTGATTAAATATCATTGACAAAGCCAATCAGCTTTGTCAAGAACGCCATATGATTGCTGTGATTGGTTATCACATTGATTATCTTCTCCAGAAGAACTCTGAGCAAGCTCCCAGGTCTCTGCCTCGTTTCAAGACTAAGTCCTCCTCTGGGAGCTGGGTGCGAGTACAAGCGCTGCTCAAATATATTGGATGTATATTCAAGTCTGCATGGTCCGCAAGGACCATATTGGAAATACAGTATATATATATATATATATATATATATATATATATATATATCGATCCAAAGTACCAGCACTCTGCACAACTTTAGTCATAAGTATATAACATGCCTGGGTGCAATCCGCATCAATACATATAGAATCCAAAATAGGTAAAGAATGCACTCACAGGACTTCTGAAGACAGTCAATAAGGTTTTTAATTCAGGTAACCGTCAGCATCACTGGTAGCGACGTTTCAGGCTGTTAAGCCCTTTGTCAAGCATATATATATATGTCCATTTGCGGGAACGGGCTAAAAACTAAAGTTGACAGTCAATGAATATAAATAAGTGTTCCACATTGCTGAAATTAAATATATAGAGTTGGAGCATGGAGCGGAAGAGGAGGTTTAGACTAACCAGGCTAAAATCTGTTTAATAATTATTTTCTCCTTATCCTTCATCTAGTACAACTCATATCCTACTAACAGTACCAGACTAGGAATAAAAACCAGCCCTGGAAATAATTGCATACCAGCTCCATAGCATAACATTATGTTTTTGTTCATAAAAGGAAAACCATGCATTTTAAAAGCACATTTGAAGAGTATATTATTTATAGATAAGACTGATGTATACCCTTAGTTTATACACAATGTTATATGAACCCCCTCTGCAGGGGAATATGTCAGGGCTGTGTATAAGAAATAACCTTGTATACATAATGGGGGCAGGACTATATATTAGTGCAGTGTGTGAGATATAACCTTGTGTACATACTTGTTGGATATATTGACTTACCCCAGCACCCAGATTGCACTCATAGGAAGTACCCCATTGCGTACCCCAGCACCCAGATTGCACTCACAAGACTTGCCCCAGCACCCAGGATTTACCCAAGCATGCAAATTGTACTAACAGGACTTGTCCAGCAGTGGCAGATCCAGAGTCTCATTTTGGGCAGGGCACTGCCCATGTCAGTCTGTGTTTTCCTCTCCCCTCCCCTCCATGCCTGTCTGTCTCTCTCCACTCTCTCCTTTCCACTCCCCCCTCATGTGTGTAGCTGCTGCTGAATTCATAAATCTTTAAAACAGCCATGTAAATATTGTAAAATCTTCATTACAATGTAAATAGGGGCATTATGGGCACAGTAAGAATATCAAGTTTTTTTCTACTTCAACCAATAAAGCGTAACATTTGTAAACACCTAATATTTCCTTCATGCAGTTTGACCAGTTTCACCATTTAAACCTTTATTACACTATCTGTCAAAAAAGACCAGGCAATATAAAAAACATATAAGTTTATTTTAATTAAAATTATAATAATTATAATATGCATTTAATACAAATTGCATTCATCAGATGTAATAACCCTAAAGACAGAAAACAAAAAAACAAATACAACAATTTCCTTCAAATGTCTAACTTTCTTTAGATTTGTTTCTCTGACCCCGCTCTACCCCCACCATATTTTTTTAAAGCTTGTCGGTAGTGGCAAGAGATCTCCCCTCACCAGGTTTTCTGTCAGCAGGTAGGCAGCTTGGTCAGCAGGTATGTATGTATGTATGTATGCCCAGGCACACAGTCATCCTCCCATACTCCCTGCATGTGTTCTGAGGTCAGAGCATCGGGGGTCACATGACCTGCCGGTGCTCAGTCTTCAGACCAAACAGGGAGTGCGAGAGGCAGCATGGTAGGATGTTTGTGCGCCTGTGCAGAGCACAGACATCCAGATACCTACCACTAGACACCAGGATACTGAATAACAACTGGGGGTGCAATGTGATTGCTGGGGCCTACCCAGGGTGTGCAAGATGATACTATGGCAAGGGATGTGGGTGCAATAATAAAGGAGTGCAGGAGAAACGGAGGTGGGGGCCCAGACCATTTGTTCTGTAAGGGGCCCCACAATTTCTTATGGCGGCCTTTCATTCACATAATATGGTGTCACTTAACAGATACGTTTTTTTCTATACAGGGTGATAATTGAAAATGACTATCAAGTTTCTCTTTGTAGCTTTATCTCTATGCAACAAGCATAAAAGTAAGGGCAACAAAGCTGGTTGCTGAGACACATCAAAACTCCCACAAGAACCATCAAATGTTTAAAACACCTCTTACCAGCAAAGCTCTACAGTTACTGTTTAAACCCCAACTTTTGTGGACAATGTCTCACTTTAAAGCTACTATACCAACACAGGTATTTAGGATTGCTTATAAAGTATTACCTTCAGAGGCTCAAGCAAATAGAAACTACAATTAAAAGTTGCACTTTTTCATTTGGTTGAAAAGATTTAATTCACTAAAGAATATTACACACTGAGACAACATATAGTGAATGCTTAAACAGGGAGTAATACCAAAATTAGAATAAAATGGACACATTTTTAAAATCTTCTAATCATGTCTAGTGTAACATGCATTACATAGGGAAGAAATTAATCAAATAGTTCCTGCAGAGTCTGCTTGAGGGCAGGTTTTCTGGAGATCCTCCAACCACTGGCCTGTTAGACTGTCAGTTTAACGATTCAGAACCTGTTCACAGAGGTCCATTGACAAGGCTTTGCATGTTTGACTGACAGTCTGACAGACTAATAGGGGAGCAAGTTTGTTGAGCAACGCAGCCAAGAAGTTATGCTCACTAGCACAAATCCCAGGAGGCAAATCCCCTAATGATTAGTGTGTTTTAATGGTGTCATGATTTAATATAGACTATTGTATTAAGGATTTTTAAATGTTGGCATTATGACCAAAGAATAAAATATGTAATAATATTTTACATACATATGCACTATTTTACAAGAATGTCTGACAGCATTGGATAGATCTATAACACTTTCTATTAGAGGAACAAAAAAAAAAAAAAAAACTGTATAGTAAACTTTTTAACTGGTGATTAATACATTTTCTAAAAGGCTGTGTAAGCAGTTCCAGGAGCCAGTGTTTGTACTTTGACTTAACACTACAATTCTGATTTATTGTTAACTTGAAAAAAGGCAACCGTAGAAACTGAAGTCAGGGTCCTGAATGTATTGTTTTTTAGTTATTAGCTTAATATGCCAGAGCTAAATCATCAGGGCTTACAGATCTCTAGATTTAACCTGTCATTACTTTGTAGTTTTCAGTTCAAAGTACAAGCAAACTATGCACTGTCACTGAGTAGAAGTAGGTCAGCCAATGTATGATAGGTAAACTTAGGGGACAAAGGTGGAAAAATGAGAACTAGCATGTTGTTCTGTGGAGACTTAATTTAGAATAATGGATGTTGTGGAAACAAAACTCAACTTAATTCCATATTTTCAGTTTTGTACTCAAACTATAGGACATAAAAGTAGTAGGCCATTCCATGTCATAGTGGGATGTTTAACGATTTGATTGTTAGAATGATTAACAATATATGGGCCCAATTTACTATTTGACCAATAGCCATGGTAAGATGTGGTTTATGTATTTGACAACCATGTCTGTGTATAAAAAGGACTTACCGTAAGTACCCAAAAATAACAGAAGACAGCAGTCCAAAAATACCCAAAAAAAGGAAATAGAGACCCTGGTTATCGGAGTTTGAGCATGTACATCAGGATCATACAGGAAACCTAAAATGCACTTTAATCTCCTACAGAACAGAATCAGGGAGGGTGTTTTTATAGGACCCCAGATCAGGTAACTGCCTTGTGATGAAAAGGTCAAGCTTTTAGAATAGCTGTCATTTAAGAGGATTTGCAAGGACTTTTTAGGAAAGCACAAATCTGAAAACTACCAGAAAATTGTTAAAGATCTGTTAAATCTGTACAAAGCTATGTGGAACAACATAAAAAATAACTTTTCATATTTTAGATATGAAGCGGTATCAAGGCAAGTAGAGTATACTGGTATATTGATGGACACTGAAGAGGGATGTTATTGAGGCAAGATACAGGCATAAATCTTAAATTTTAGAAGTACATTTGTACATATATTAGGTGTAACAACCTTTTTGAATTGTATATTATACAAGTAAATGTTAGTTGCTTTGACATGTTATGCATGGGAAGAGCCTGATGAAAAGGAGAAAGTGCGGGGAGCAGAGAAGCTATATCGGAAAAAAACCTCTCTTTGGGATATTTTTTTTTACATTACAGCTACAGGACTTTGTTGTTGTATTCACAAGAACCCTGTCCAAACTCAAGACTGGTAGCTGCTGTGATTTGATTCCGAAGACCTCACTAAACTTTTTGAAGATGAACAACCTCACTAAACTAATTGAAGATGTTGTTTTCATTATATTTAATACTGTCTTCACACATCATATGCCTGGTTCCTTCCCTCTCTTGCCACATGGAGTGTGTACTCTTTGGTACAGCCTGTCACCTAGAATCCCTCTGATGCCGATGGGGAAAAAAACACTGATCTTTGTCAATGTTCTTTGATTTTAAGGCAATGTATGAATATAAGGCTCTGGTGTACAAAAAGGGTAGAAAAGTGTTCAATGGCACTCAGCAAACCTTTTGTCGCAAAGTACAGTAATAGAATCCACATGATGCTTCATTCAAATAAGTGTAGTTTATTTTAGGTTAACCACTGCAGGTCATGTTTCCCACCTATAATGCTTACTAATGAGCTAATGTGTCTAGTTACAAAAAGATCTTAGATACTTTGTTAATTACAGACAAAAGTGTTTAATCATGTGCATTTCCAAATATGAATTGCAATAAACACAACTGCATGATGCAGGAAATTTAGCAATATGTATCTTTAAAATTCACACACTAATTCACAATGTTATGAATTTCTTGATACACCTTGCTAATTTCCCTACATTGTGCAGGTATTGTTATTGCGGTTGGCCAATTGGTTAGGACTAATTTACAAGTAAGTATAAGAATGCACTCCAGAAGTGGTCAGTCCAACACTATATTTCATTACAGAGTATAACTCAAAAAGGTTTCTTGGATTATAATTTGATTATTTTTGACAAACCTAGATAATATTGTTCTTTTATTTTGCAGTTGTACTCATTATAGCTGGATAATTGGTGATGTGTTATACAGAGGGATGTTACTATTGGACACATGTACAAATTACTAGTCACCTTAAAGGATTTCTCTAGTGACAATATGGTTTACTGTGTTTCTGTAGTTGTGCTCATTATAGATGAACTTATTTTAACTAAGGAGCTCTGCAGTACAAAGGCTTGGTATTAACAGACCAGTTTAGTATGGGCAATTTTTCTAATAAACTAACTTATGATTCTATTTTCCTATATATACACACTTCAGTAGGTTAGTTTTATGCCATATCACATTATATTACTGAGTATACCTTAATAGGCTACACAAGATATACCATTATGGTTATTTTGTACTCATTAGCTTAACAACTCTTTATCGAGACTGGACATTAAAATGACAATGATTATTTACAAACCCTTTTCATCAGATATTATCTGCTGTACTTTACTACCCAGTCTGACATATATAACTATTTTTGCATACAATATGTTTATTATTTGTAGGGTGGGATCTTTACATTATAGTTATTCATATGTAGGGGTTCCATGTTTGCGAGATTTGTTTTAGTTTGCCATACATCACTATATGATAGAATAAACATGCATTCATCATATTACTGCATTTGATTTTAAATTTTTTTTTAGTCTTTGAATTTATTAGATATGGACTTATTTTCACAGATATTAATTATGCTATTTCATTTTCGAACATTTTACAGGATATTATGTGGTATGTTGATCATTATCACCCCCTTACTTAATATTTTGTGTGTTGAGGTGGCAACAGGAGTAAATATAATCAACTTAAAGGATGAAGACATGTCATTTCACGTATAATTAATTTATTTTACAATTATTTTTATACACCATTTCTTTAAATATGTACAGTTTTTTCAGTCTCACTTGTTTACACTTTTCATTTTTTTTTTTTTAATTTCCTTCATTCACATTTGCAGTTTTGCAATTCAGATTTTTCCTCTCGAGTTTCTGTAGATTTAAAATGTACTTGATTCCTGTTGGACTTTGCGGACTTCTCTCTCTTTTTTTGTAACTATACACATTAGCTTATGAGTAAGCACGATAGGTGCAAAATGCGTGGTAGTTCATGCCTTGCAATGCTTAATCTGAAATAAACTACACTTTTTTCAATGACGCTTTGCTACAAAAGGATTGCCGAGTGCCGTTGAACATGTTTCTACTTACAAGCATATTGCTACATGAGTGGTCTGAGTCCTGTGTCCTAATTCTACATAGCACCGTTTACCTGCATTGCTAGTTTTGCCCAGTGGAAAGACGCCTGGCTAATTTTGTGTATAAAAAGGATACACAACAAGAGTGGCTATAGCAGCTAATTTAGCACCCAATTGCACGTTTTTTTCCACTGAATTATACAGTATACATTATCCACTCTGCATTTCAGTTGGAGTCTTCTTTCTTCACCAGGTTTCGTTGTGCCTGGTCTATTTCACAAGATGATGAACACCATATGTCCTTTGTCCCTAATTGCCTATACATTCTGGTTTTGACCTGTATTACACAATACAAAAGGGGTGATTTATTAACAGTATCACATACTGGTGCCATTATAGAAACACAGAATGTGTCAGCGGATCAGAACCATTCGTCCATCTAGTCTGACCAATTTTCTAAATACTTTCATTAGTCCCTGTCCTAATCTTATATCTAGGATAGTCTTATGCCTATCCCATACATGCTTACGCTCCTTCAATGTATCAACCACTACCACTTATGTTGCAAGGTGTTTCCATGTATCCATTACCCTCCATGATATTACGTGTAAACCTTTGCTTCTCTCATTTAACACTATGTGCTCTTGCTGTGGTTTTTCTTCTTTTATACATAGGCATGTGCCCCTATAAAGCATACATACTTACAGCGGCGCTGAAAAGCACCTGATTATTGTCGGAGAACCTAATAGAAACTATGTTTTGTGGAGGTTATTCCCCCCGCACTATGAAGTGGAGAAAGATTGATACATAACCTCCAAACTGCTAAAAGCCTGGAATGGAATTTGGCATTAACATATACATGCTGGTGTATTAGGTGCCAAGCTTTGGTAAGATATAGTAGTCAAATACCAGAATATGACATAAGACAATAGTGCAAACAAACAAACAAACAAAAAAATTTGAAAAAACAAAAGGAGCCGCAATTATCCTTGTTTTAAATATGTACATGTACACTATAATCATACAAGAAGATAAATCTAAATGTGCATTTTTATCTCCTACGGAACAGAATATTTGTTCAAACAGACATATATACTCTAGTATCATTTATAAAATTGATATCACAAGTTTTAAATAATAAAAATAAGCCTTTAAATATGGTTCTTTCTGCATAACCCGTCCATTATGAAGAGCAATACTGGAGAGCAGTGCAAGACTAAATTTTCTATGAAGTGGTCAGAAAGCTTGAGCAAGTCAATGACCGTTCATTATTTTGTTTGTTGTAGTGGTGAAATAGTTATCTCTGAGTTCTTTGAATTCTGGAAGGTCCAATTGTTTCTTGGCTTCTTCGATGTCACTACGAATTGCAGAAATAAGGGCATCTGTAGGTTTAGGATAGGGACACAAAACGGATTAACAGAAAACACAGTAAGCTTTAAATACTACACCAATTTGAATAAAAAAAAAAAAAAAAAGAAAAATTATACAATATGCACTTTTGTGATTGACGGCCTTAATGTTTACAAATCACTGCCCTTGACAGATGTCATCAATGACCAGAGCATGACAAATATTTGTACAGTTTAGGAACCTTAGAAATAAATGGAGTTGCTTGGACTCTTGCATAAAACGATTCAAAACATTAGGAGCCATGACTGAGATTTGTCAAGCCCAGACATTACATTCGGTTCTAAACTGATGCTAAAAAGGTCACCGGCTCCTAGGAGTAATTTAGGCAAGGCATGTAAAGATTATTCTTTACATGATACAAGTCACACTTTTAAAGTAAAAGTAATTTAAAAAAATAAAATGTTTTTCAACTTACCTAACGAGTCAAAACTTTTTTCTGGTCTGATATAGCCAGCAATGACTATACTAAGTATTTGTCCATAGAAGTCATCTTCAAATTGATGGATAATATGGGTTTCCTGACAAAACAAAAAAAATAACAATAATTAAACATAAACATTTTCATTCAGAGAAGTTAAAAACTTGTTTGCCGCTAGTCAATACCCATATTCAGCTCCATTATATTAAATTGTGAAAAGAAAATAATGGGATTTAAGGAGTGCTTGAAGGAGCGCCCCAGCAATATTTATACTGGGAAATATATTCTGTTCTTATATATCTGTTTTTTGTCTATGTATATTCAATTGTGACTAAAATATATTTCGTCTTAGTCTCCCACTGAATTTATCCATCTTGACTGATTTCATTTCTCATGACATAGGACAGTAAAACCAGATGCACACAGATTCATTTTGCTGGATGAGTAAATGGGCAACATGTCATATCAGACATATCTTCTATCCAGCTATTTTTGTAAATCTTTCCAAATACACATACAAAAAAGAAGCCAATTCTGTGTATTTAAGGTTGCACACTTGTAGTACACTTTTTAAAGATCAATAAAATGAAACTATGTATATAGGATTTTTTTTTACATTCAAATGGAGGTTACAAAATGTATAAATGAAACAAAGCTCCTTAAAATGTGGGTGTACAAAAGATATTTCCCGCTCCGATACATACAAAATCTTTCAACATTCAAGTCAAAACATATATTTCTTACCACAGACTTTTTGGTGTTTTTGTAGAAAGGATTCCAGCCGATACTCATAACAATCTTATAAACGTCACCACTTCCAACACATCCCCAGCCATAGTAAATGCCAGTATTTAAATCAGTGGGAAGATCATCCACAACATGTTCAGGAAAATTAGCTACAAATAAAAAGTGTACAAATTTTAGTTATATACAGGTAATAAAATATATACATTTTTAAAAATAGGAATGAAAGCATGATTTATAATCCTGAAAACAATGCATTGTCACTTATTGAGTTCATTTTTGAGTTAATATTTGCAATATTCTCTAGGCTAACCTTTAATGTGTGTGAGCAAATACGGCTCATAGTAACATAAAACATTTCACTCTGCTGATGTTGACAGAGTAGAGTTCCAAAGTACAAGTGGGATATAACAACAAGTTTTCCAAGAATATATATCTTTTTTTTTTTTTTGTAATTTTAAAATAATTGATTATACAGACAGATATGCTAACAGGAAGGTTTCCTCTGTAATAGCACAATCAAGCAAAAAACCTTGTGAGTGTCTGCAGAGCGGATACCAACCTCTAAAACCTAGGCATCCCACTGTGGTCCTCTAGCCGTTTCTGGACTACAACTGCAATTATACTAGGAAGCAAATAGAGAATTGTGAGATTTGTAGTCCAGCAGCAGCCAGAGGGCGCCAGTTGGTCACCTAGGCCTTAGGACATGATCGCACAAACCCATTTTTACCCATGACTAATTTTCTCTAAAAGTTACTGTTGAGATGTCCATCTGCTGAATATGCACATGGTACGTCAGGATCAAAGAATAAGTGCATTGTGGTAACATAAGTAAAAAAATATAATTCTATGAATACTTTCTTTTTTCCTTAGACTCTAAACAGAGTGTAGCAATACACATATGTGAAACAAATGTGTGAAAAATATCCTTTTCCAGGAGACATTTTAACCCCTTGGCGACACAGGACGGACTAGGTCCGTCCTGTGTGCCGAGGCTTTAGTGACACAGGTCTTTCAGTGCTCTAATGGTATTGTAACGATGCTTCCGTGTGGAAGCATCGTACAATACTGAAAAAAATGCCCGTCGGCATTTCGATCGCTCCGGAGAGCGATCGAAATGCCGGTTTTAAAGGAACAGACCCTTTAAAACGCGGGAATTTCAAAAACGAGAATAGGAAGCGAATTTTTCGCTTCCTATGCTCAGTAAGTGTTTCTGATTGCCTCGCAAGTCGAGGCAATCAGAAACACAAAAAAAAATGCACGATCTTGGTCACTGGGTGACCAAGATGGCGCTGCCCTTCTAAGGGCAAGAGCACAGGAGGCAGGAAGTACCTGCTTCCTGTGCTCTCTGGCTGTCACACGATTGCCTCTTCACAGAGGCAATCAGTGACTGACAGGCAGTGGGGATGTTCTGCTGAACATCCCCACTGACTGGTCAGATCAATATTAACTCTATATTGATCTGACCAGTTATGATCTGTCTCCCTCTCCTCACATTTTTTTTTAGTGAGGGAGAGAGACAGATCAAAGTAAGTAAAAGTAAGTAAAAGTAAAAAAAAAAAAACAATAAAGACACAACACACGAATAATAAAACAATAAAAAAAAATTTATTAAAGCAATTCCCTGCGTTTAACCCCTTCCCTGCCACTGATCTTGCGTAAGCAGTGATCGTGCACATCAGCGCATTTATTTTTGCTGTTTGTGCATTTTTTAGGGGTTAATTTTTTTTTGTACTGTAATTTATTACAGTACTACAAAGGCTCTTCTAAGAGTTATTAACCCCTTCTTTGCCGTCGATCACTGCTTACGCAATGATATTGACGCCAAAGCAATTTTTATCTGTCTGCGTATTTTTTTTTTTTTTTTTTTACACATACCCGCTAGAGGATTACATGTAAAGTAAAAATATTTGAGTTTTTTTTTTTTAAGTTGCCTGAGCGCATAGCGATCAGTAACAGCGAATTAGTGGCAAAGGCGGTTTGGTGATTTCTCAATTAAGCTCACCATTCGCCCTGGTCAGATCAAAATTGGTCGGATCAATATTCACAAAAATTGATCTGCCTCCCTCTCCTCACTTACATTTTTGTGACGGAAAGAGACAGATCAGTATTAGTGATATAAAATAACATTTTATAAAATTGTCAGGTTTTATGAAAGTCTTTCACTGTGTATTAACCCCTTCCCTGCCATTCATCACTGTATAAGCAGTAATCTTTCACAGCAACAGTATGTTTTGCTGTCTGCACTGTTTTATGGATTAATTACTTTGTACTGTAATGTATTACAGTACTAGATAGGCTCTTCTAAGAGCTATTAACCCCTTCTTTGCTCGAGATCACTGCTTACGCACTGATTCTGAGGCCGTGGACTCAGGGTTCGATTTTGACCCTGGTCAGCTTTCTGATACATCATCTAGTGATGTATCGGTGGCTGCTGAGCCCTTGCCACAAGGAGTGATGGGGGTCTACCATTGAAAAAATATATGGTTTGGTGGGGGTAAATTACATTGGCTGGCTTAAAAGATATGTCCCATATAGGACACGGACGCAGGTTGACTACATGTCAAAATTCCAAGTTGGAATTTTGAGATGCGCATCTCACAAATGTTGCCTTCTAGCCAAAAAACAAACCAACAAACCTATGCATGGGTGCTATCCCTGTACTCGGGAGATGTTGCTGAACACATATTGGGTTGTTGTTTGGCAGTGACATATACTGAAATCTGTGAATTCATGCCTGAAGTACAATGTATGTGGAAAAAAAACTCCCAAAAAAGTACTACCACACACTTTTACAAAGGCTGGTGGTAGAATTAGTACCTATACAGTATTAAAATACCACCATTTGAAATACCTTAGGATGTCTATATTCCAAAAATATATGGTTTGATGGGGTACAATTCATTGGACGGCTTCAAAAATGTTCCAAATGGAACATGGGTGCAGGCTGACTACATGTCAAAATTCCAGGTTGGAATTGCGCACCCCCTAAATGTGGCCTTTTAGCCCCAAAACAAACCAACAAACCTATGCATGGGGGGTATCCCTGTACTCAGGAGATGTTGCTGAACACGTACTGAGGTGTTGGTTGGCAGTAGCAAATACCAGAATCTGAAAATTCCTGCCTGAACTACAATGTGTGTGGGGAAAAAATGACATCCCAACCCTTTGACATAGGTTGGTGGTAGAATTAGTACTTGGAAAGTGTTAAAATACCACAATTTGAAATACCCTAGGATGTCTAGTTTTCCAAAATATATGGTTTGATGGGGTAAAATACTTTGACAGGCTTCAAAAGTGTCCCAAATGGAACATGGGCGCAGGCTGACTACATGTCAAAATTCCAAGATGGAAATGCACCCCCCCTAAATGTGGCCTTTTAGCCCCCAAACAACCCAACAAACCTATGCATGGGTGGTATCCCTGTACTCAGGAGATGTTGCTGAACACATATTGGGGTGTTGTTTGGCACTGACACATAATAGGATCTGTGAATTCATGCCCGAAGTACAATGTATGTGAAAAAAAATTACTATCCATAACATTGACATAGGCTTGTGGTAGAATTAGTGCATGGAAAGTGTTAAAATACTACCATTTGAAATACCCTAGGGTGTCTAGTTTTAAAAAATATATGGCTTTGTGGGGTAGAATACACTTTTTGGCTTCAAAAATGTCCCAAATGGGACATGGGCGTAGGTTTTCTGGACGTCAGAATTCCAAGTTGGAAAACCAAAAAGCGCACCTCTCAAATGTGGCCTTTTAACCCACAAATAACCTAACCAACCTATACATGGGTGGTATCCCTGTACTCAGGAGATGTTGCTGAACACATATTGAGGTGTTGTTTGGCACTGACATATAACAGGATCTGTGAATTCATGCCCAAGGTACAATGTATGTGAAAAAAAATTACTACCCAAAACATTGACATAGGCTGGTAGTATAATTAGTGCATGGAAAGTGTTAAAATACTACTATTTGAAATACCCAAGGGTGTCTAGTTTTAAAAAATATATGGCTTTGTGGGGTAGAATACACTTTCTGGCTTCAAAAATGTCCCAAATGGGACATGGGCACAAGTTTTCTGCATGTCAGAATTCCAAGTTGGAAAACCAAAATGCGCACCCCCTAAATGTGGCCTTTTAGCCCCAAAACAAACCAACAAACCTATGCATGGGTGGTATCCCTGTACTCAGGAGATGTTGCTGAACACATATTGAGGTGTTATTTGGAAATACCCCTTCACATTTTAAGGTAATGTTTACCTAAATTGCAATCTATGTGAAAAATTTAAAAAAAAAGGTTTTTTGCTGCAAACTTTGGCAAAGATTGGTGGTAAAATGGCTACATGAAATGTGTCAAAATACCCCAAGTTAATTGCCCTGAGTGGTTACAATAATAAAATATGTACATGTTGGGGGTCATTCATAGATTTAGTACAGAAATCAGTGTTACAATGTCACTATCACTAATTTTGAAAAAAAGGATTTTAAAATAACTTTGCACTACTTATAGTTCTGGCCCTGTAACACAGGGCTTGACAAATTTAATTTTATTCTAGGAGCCAGCAAAAAATTTTAGGAGCCAGACAATCACGCAAACATACACGCAATTCATAAACACACACACACCAACCCTAGTCACATATACACCCCACACACACCAACCCACGTCACATATACACCCCACACACCAACCCACTTCACATATACACACACACTTCACATATACCCACCTTCACATATACACATATATACCCACCTTCACATATACACATATATACCCACCTTCACATATACACATATATACCCACCTTCACATATACACATATATACCCACCTTCACATATACACATATATACCCACCTTCACATATACACATATATACCCACCTTCACATATACACATATATACCCACCTTCACATATACAACTCCCCCCCCCCACATATACATCCCTCCCCCCCTTCACATATACACCTCCCCCCACACTTTACACATATATACCCCCCTTCACATATACACCTCCCCCCACACTTCACATATATATCCCCCCCCACTTCACATATACACCTCCCCCCACACTTCACATATATACCCCCCCTTCACATATACACCTCCCCCCACACTTCACACATATATACCTCCCCTTCACATATACACCTCCCCCCCCCACACTTCACATATATACCCCCCCTTCACATATACACCTCCCCCCCCCCACACTTCACATATATACCCCCCCTTCACATATACATCTCCCCCCACACTTCACATATACATCCCTCCCCCCCACTTCACATATACATCCCTCCCCCCCACTTCACATATACATCCCTCCCCCCCACTTCACATATACATCCCTCCCCCCCACTTCACATATACATCCCTCCCCCCCACTTCACATATACAACTCAAACATACACAAGTTTTTTTTTCCTTCTTAACTTCTGAGTGCTGGGTGTCGTCTCTTGACAACCCAGCACTTAGCCGAAAGAGCCATGAAGATCGGCTGCGGCACGAATGTTTCCCCTCCCTGCTGCCTTACCTCATTGTTGGGGAGGGGGAACATTCGTGCCGCAGCCGATCCTCATGGCTCTTTCGGCTGAACACGAACACACGTGTTGCGCGAGGGGGCGGAGCTTGCTGTCTGTCCCCTCGCGCTGCAAAAGACGGATGGCAGCGGCAAGGGGAACATTAGGGCAACGGCACCCGGGCGCCAGGCTCCATTTCCAGGTTGCCATGGCGACCTGGCGCCCGGGGTTTGTCGAGCCCTGCTGTAACATGAATAAAAAAAAACAAAAAACATAAAACATGGGCTATTTCTGAACTCAGGACATATATTAGAAACTATTTAGCAGTGTTTTTTGGTTGTCTCTTGTACATGAGTATAAGATTTTTCAAATAAAAGTCATAAAAAAAAAATTTTCTTCATTTCTTTGCCATATTTTATTATTTTTTTTACATCAAATTATATGCAATTATCAAAACAATGGTATCAAAAGAAAGCCCTTCTTATAATGATAAAAACGATATATAGTTTGTGCGGGTACACTAAATGAGACAGAAATAAATTACAGCAAAACACAAACACCTCAGAAATGTTAAAACAGCCCATGTCACACCAAGCGTCGGACAAGCCAAAAAAGTCATGTCACTAAGGGGTTAACCCCTTCATGACTGGACGTGTCAGTTTTTTTTAACGTGCTGAACAATGGCTATATTAACATTTCTGTAGGGTTTGTGTTTAGCTTTCATTTTCAGTCTCTTTTATTTATTATACCCACACAAATTATTAATATTAAGGATAAGAAGGGCTTGTAGATATCTCATTATTTTGAGAATATACTAGAATTTATAAAAAATAAAAAAAATTAAATGTATGTATTAGTCCCCCTGTGATCACTGTGATTTGTCGTCACAGCAATCATCCCTCGGTAGCGAGCCATGTCATTTGCAGTGTGACTACTGTACGCCAGCACGCATACTGCAATAATTTCTGCATGACATGCCAGGCGTTAATGGACAACTGTAGTGCTCACTTTAACTTTAGAAATGCTTTAAACATACAATAACAGAGGAAATGTCATTTTTTTCCCCCCTGTACCCCTCCGTTTTTACATTCCTGGGATATGTCATTTTCGGTCAGGATCAGTGTTAATTTCGCCCGACTCCCTATGCCTGCCTACCCCCTGGAACAATGCCCTGCAAACTGCGGAGGAAAGTGGATACTCCTCCATCTCATTCTACTGGAAACTTAGTTGACTAAAACATTTCAGATGACTATAGTCAAAAGACTGACTAAAATGAAATCAAAATTTGCTGTCAAAATTAACAATGACCTGGACGAATGGGGGCGATGATGCGAGTCCCCAGTTCTCCACAGCATTGTACATGCATGGCGCCACTTGTTCTCCACTCTATTGTGTGGCCGTGCGTTATTATGGTGGCTACGAATCATCAATGAGGCATCATGAATACGCAATACTGCAGAGAACCACCGGGGACGTCCATCTTCGGTTAGATCTAACCGAAGACGACAGTGCCCAGGACTGCAAAAAACAGAGGCTTATAGGTTAAAATAAAAATGACATTTCGTATAATATTGCACTAAAGAATTTATTTTACCACTAATCCTATTAAACGCTATTTAAAGTAAGTTAAAGTGAGCGACAAACAGAATACTATATTTCACAAAATGGCAGCGCCAAGTCACATATATTTTATTAAATAGTCAAATAACAAAACAAAAGACATATCTGAAATCAACAAAACCTTTTCATTTTTTTGGTGGGAGTGTCACTTTAAATGCACAGGTTGTAAGTGGTAGTGCCCCTTTAACCAAAGTATCCCTGTTAAGTGAGTATTAACACTGACCACTAATTTCCTTGGCAGCTATAAAGCCTAGAAAACATTAAATCATCACTGGGGACGTGGGGGGTTGGTCTCTGGGGTGTTTTTGATTTACATGGTTTAAATAACTGAGAATCTTATAACACAGGGCTTGACAAATTTATTTTTATTCTAGGAGCCAGCAAAAAATTTTAGGAGCCAGACAATCACGCAAACATACACGCAATTCATAAACACACACACACCAACCCTAGTCACATATACACCCCACACACACCAACCCACGTCACATATACACCCCACACACCAACCCACTTCACATATACACACACACACTTCACATATACACATATACACCTCCCCCCACACCTCACATATATACCCCCCTTCACATATACAACTCCCCCTTCACATATACAACTCCCCCCCCCACACATATACACCTCCCCCCACACTTTACACATATATACCCCCCCTTCACATATACACCTCCCCCCACACTTCACATATATATCCCCCCCCACTTCACATATATACCCCCCCTTCACATATACACCTCCCCCCACACTTCACATATATACCCCCCCTTCACATATACATCTCCCCCCCACACTTCACATATACATCCCTCCCCCCCACTTCACATATACAACTCAAACATACACAAGTTTTTTTTTCCCTTCTTAACTTCTGAGTGCTGGGTGTCGTCTCTTGACAACCCAGCACTTAGCCGAAAGAGCCATGAAGATCGGCTGCGGCACGAATGTTTCCCCTCCCTGCTGCCTTACCTCATTGCTGGGGAGGGGGAACATTCATGCCGCAGCCGATCCTCATGGCTCTTTCGGCTGAACACTAACACACGTGTTGCGCGAGGGGGCGGAGCTTGCTGTCTGTCCCCTTGCGCTGCAAAAGACGGATGGCAGCGGCAAGGGGAACATTAGGGCAACGGCACCCGGGCGCCAGGCTCCATTTCCAGGTCGCCATGGCGACCTGGCGCCCGGGGTTTGTCGAGCCCTGTTATAACATGCTCGTATTTGGAGGAAAAGTTAACAGAAAATGGGAGCACATTGCAGCACTGCTCTTTTGTCTATTTACCCATTAGTCAATTTTACCTATGAGAATATTTTGTTCCCCCATAAGTCTCAAAATGTTTGTTGCTGTACATTTTGGTATTTGAATTGTCATTGACTTTACTGGATTTGACTGACTAACTGTATGCACTATATTTTCCCTGCTGTGAATAAAAAGATTAAAAAAAAATAAAAAGTGCATTTAATAATTTCCTGGAAAGAGATACATTATTTCATCTAAAGAGGAGGACCTATATTATTAACAGAAGTATATTTTATGTGTATCTGGAAATTGGGACAAAACACACACAAAAAAAAAGGACAATTTATTTTTGTTCAACATTATTCACTGAAGTGTAGCTTTTTGGATTCAAATGGGTACCAGTGTACAGTGAGACTAATTATTAGGGGTAAAAGTACCGTTTTGCAATCCCCAACTCTCATAACAAGTTTCACACAATTGTGTAATTTCTCTAATTAGCTGAGCTTTGAGAATGACAGCAACAAACCGAAAGATAAAAAAAAAATATGTAAAACCAAACACCTTACTAATCAGTAATTATACATAATCTGCAAATTATGGATTTAATATGGCTTAAGAAAACAGGTAAACAAGCTATCAAGTTAAGAAACATGAAAAATGAGTCCCGTTATAAAACCCTGCCGGCCATCATAAAGAATAGAGGAATACTGGCCTGGATGCTCTACTTCAATCACAAGATAGTTCAATCACAAGACATTCCCATACTTTCCATTTAACACCAAATAAAATAACATAGCATGTAATTGGAAATAAAAGAATAGTACAGGATGAGCCAAAGCTTGCCTTTTTTCTCGGAAATCCCACATGAATACAAAGCATAAATGGCTGAATGTAATGAAATGTATTTGATTAATTTAAAATAATGTTTGTGCCATTTTCCAACATCACCATATGCAAATAAACAATTCAGAATAATAACATTTGCGTATCTTCAGCAACAGAAAACATTTTTATGCACTTCATCCAAACAGCTTATCCATTTTAGGTCAGGTAGTCGAGTGTAAGTACATCATTTCATACAAGCTAAAACCTGATTGACCTCTTCATGCCCAATGATGCTTTGATTTTCAAGGACCAAAGCTCCAAAATGGGGACTTTTTGTTCCTCGCACAGACCAGAGGATAATCAGGAGCCAGGGACAGAGGCAGAAACTCAATCAGGGTCTTTACCTTCTTAAATATTGCGAGACGTCACAACATCACTTGTGATGTCACAGAGGTGTGACCGAACCTAAAAATTCAGGCAAGGCGCAATGTGGATAAAAATAAGCGGCGCTCACTTTCAGCGTCTATTTCATTTATCCTGTCAGACTGAAATAAATAGACTGGCTCCTAGATTGGTATACTTGACACCTAAAGGCTACAATTACTTGTCAAGCCAAGTTCTTAAACATGTCAGTTTATTAAAAGTAAAAATATGTGCATGTCACATATATTAGAAACATGTACACCATTCAGAAAATAAGCTGGGTGACTTATTAAAACATCAAATGTAAACAAGGGACATGCCAATTAAAAATGAATACATTTTGCTTTACAAAAGATAAGTATGGCATCAAAAGAAAGCCATACATTTTCTTAAAAACTTCCATGGTTTGTATTAAGAAGAAAGCAAAACTGCAAAAATGTGACAATGTAGAAAAATGTAACACATAACATTATTTGCTTATGGGTTTCAAAACTGTAGAACATCTGCTGACAGTACTATTTGGTGATGCAATAATGAGCATGGACAATTTTAATAAACTTTTTTTTTTTTTTTTTTTTTCCTTCAGTAGGCACAATTTATGAATCACGTTCTACACTCTAATTTCCCTGTAAGCACGGTTTAAGTCACTGTTATTATAAAGTAGTGTTTCTCAACTGGTGCGTCCTCACCCAAAAGTGAGTCACAGACATGTATTTTGGATTCATCAAAAAAAAAAAAATCTAACTTTTGATTTGGCAAAGGGATAAAATTTAAAAATTCATCTAAGATGGGTCAAGTGACGTTTGGGCTTCATGCAGCAAATAAACGGCAGTGAGTGTTGAATGTACCCATCTTTTGTGAGAGTGGCTTCTCAGTTTGGGTCCAGCTGAAGACAAAATCTAACAGAATGGACACTGAACATGACCTCAGAGTTGCTTTGTCTACTATTATCCGAGATTTTGAGACACTTATCAGAAACATAAAGCATCCCCTGCTTTCCCATTAGTTGTTATAAGTCTCATAAGTTTCAATGGCTTTTTAGCTTAATAGCGCTTTCATTTTTACTTGCACAGGGATTACTGCAGTACTTTTTTGTGAAGAAGGCCTGTTTTTTTGTTTGTCTCATGTTTTGAACAGTGCATAAATCACGGCTCGACAAACCCCAGGCGCCAGGTCGCCATGGCGACTAGGAAATCAGACCTGGCACCCGGGTATCGTGCGCACCGCATGGTGCACTCGTCGCTGGGATCTTTTTTTTTTTACTTTAATCCTCCAGCGCACAAGGGAGCAGATTGTGTGCACTGGATGCCCACACTTCCTGCTCTGACACCTTGCGCACCGCACTGTAGTGCCCGAATGCAGGGCTGGAAGCAATGAATGCTTTTTTTCTGTAAAAGGCATAGACCAACGTGGACTGAAAATTCCCTCCTTCCCTGCAGTGAGATTTAGCAGCAGGGAAGGGGGACACATTGATAGATTTTTTTTAAAAATGCTTAAGATAAAAAAATAAATAACGCTCACTTGTATGTCTGACACTGCGTGTGCACGTGCGGGACACTGACACTGCGTGTGCGGCCGACTTTATGTGTGTGTGTGAGTGTGTATATGCTGAAAAAAGGAGAATTCCCAAAGGGAAAAGCCGGCTCTACCTGTAAAAGTTAGAATATTTTCTTTGTGCGGTGCTCCGGTATATGGGTGCTTCGTCGTGCTGTGAAGGCAGCAAGGTAACAGGGAAGAAATAAAACGAAAACGCCTGCACTCCTTTTGTCCGGTAAAAAATTTTTTAGTAGCAAAAATTTATTGAGTGGATATACCGATGTAACATGTACAAATATTTAAACGTGGAGAAAATACAAGATAGGGGAAAAAAAAAAGAAAAAAATCGCCTTACGCGTTTCGTGCCCCTGGCACTTAATCATAGGCCTATGATTAAGTGCCAGTGGGCACGAAACGCGTAAGGCGATTTTTCTTCCCACCCGTGTCTTGTATTTTCTCCACTTTTAAATATTTGTACATGTTACATCGGTCTCTCCACTCAATAACATTTTCGCTACTAAAAAAAAGTTGTGCAAGCGTTTTCGTTTTATTTCTTTTCTGTGTATATGCTGTTGTGTGGCTCCTAGATTTTTTTGCTGGCTCCTAAAAGTCAGTTAACTTTGTCAAGCCCTGGCATACATACAGTGTGGAATACTGTACAAATTGTTCTGTAGAATAAATTATGTTTCCGAAACTCAATTTTTAGGTCATGAGTTAATGACCAAGGACAAAGGTGGTTCCTGAGATTAAACAGATTGAGCATCATTGTTTTAAAAGATTCTATGAGGACCGGCTCTATTAAAATAATTCTCCAGGTGCCACACAGTATCTACCTCGCTAGTTATTACACCAGTTGATGGGTCTGAGTTCATTTAAAATACCCCCGACTATAGACATGCCGATTAGCCAGTACAAGTTGAGTGGGGTTCAATACAACACACACTTTGACAAGCACAATCGAACAGGTAACAGGAAAATCAGGCATTATCGTGGAGATGGTAAGACAGGTCGTTTTTCCAACTCAACTATTAATGCCTGATTTGTACAACGCACTTCGTGAATAGATCTCGCTTTCTTACGGACATCTCAGTGAACTTCTAATATCTAACAATCGTCGTCATCACCTCTCCTCCTCACCTGTAGGGATTCCTAGCTCCTTGGAGCCTCTGCCAAAGCCCTTCACCACCTCGCCCCGACAGAAGTAAGGTAGGGTGCCCATGGTATGACCTCTCACCCCTTTCTTTCTCGTGGTGGGCAGCGGTTGGTGGGGACTCACAGTTCGAGGGACCTCCACTGCTACCGCCGTGGCGTTTACCGGTTCATGCAGTTTGTGGCTGGCGGCGGGCAGCTGGTGAACACGGAAGCAGTCGCTGGATGGCACAGCTACCGCTGACTGAACCGCAACAGCAGCCGGTGATCCACCGGCAGATGAACCAGAGCCGAGCCGGCTTCTACAAGCTAGATGTTGGGACATCTCAAAGGAGAGGGGTGTTTACGAATAAAGAACTTGAAGAGGAAATCGTCTGCTTCTGACAAAATCTTCCAGATTCCCCTGTGGACTGTCTGCCAGTGAGGTGATCTTCAAAGAAAACGTCAGCAAGGGAGAGGCGGAGCTATGCCACTACAGGTTCTTCTTCACCTCCAGTAACCGTGACTTGCCGCTTACTATGTTTAGTCACGTGATTAGGCTTGCTGCATTCTGGGAGCAGTCTGTGTCGTCACTACATGGCGTTCATTCAAAACGTTTGCGAAATATCGGAGTTTCTGGTCGGCTTCCGTCGCTTGTCACCACTGCGCAATCTCATGCGGCGAGTCGGACCAGTTTCAATTAGAAACGGACACATTGATAGGATCTTTTAGACATGATGTTTTCTGCACCTCTTCCCTGGTTTCCGCAACAGACTGTACATACGTTTGCCAGTACAGAACACCGGCCATATATACCTTTTACATGCTGCCTTGTATGTGACAAGACGGAAACTAACAAAGTAATGTTTGGTGGAATCAGGGCCGGCCTTAGGGGTGTGCGACCTGTGCGAGCGCACAGGGCGCAACACCCCAGGGGGCGCCCGCCCGCCCGGTAAAAAAGAAAAAAAAAAGTTTAAAAAAAAAAAAATGCCGGTAGAGACACTGGCTGGGGGAGATCAAAAGATCCCTCCTCACCAGCCCTCTGCTCGGCATTCTCTGCTTCGTCCGGGGAGGGGGCGGAGCTAACCGGCTCAGCGTTGTAGCTCCGCCCCCACTCCGGGAAGCAGAGCAGAGTCTGCTTCACGGGGAGCCCCGGGCAGCATGAGATAGTGCTGCTCGTCTCCCCATGCCTGCATTAAGCATGGGGAGCCCGAGCAGCACCTTCTCTTGCTGCCCATGGCTCCCCGTAATGCAGACTGTGCTCTGCTTCCCGGGGTGGGGGCGGAGCTACACCGCTGTGCCGGTTAGCTCCGCCCCCTCCCTGGATCCACCTGAAAAGGTAAGGGGGGGGGGGGGGGGGGGGAGAGAGACAGAACAGGGGTTAGGGGGGGAGAGAGAGAGACAGACAGAACAGGGGGAGGGGAGAGAGAGACTGACAACAGGGGTTAGGGGGGAGAGAGACAGACAGAACAGGGGTTAGGGGGGAGAGACAGAACAGGGGGAGGGGAGAGAGAGACTGACAACAGGGGTTAGGGGGGAGAGACAGAACAGGGGGAGCGGAGAGAGAGACTGACAGAACAGGGGTTAGGGGGGAGAGACAGACAGAACAGGGGGAGGGGAGAGAGAGATAGACAGAACAGGGGTTAGGGGGGAGAGACAGACAGAACAGGTGGGAGGGGAGAGAGAGACAGACAGAACAGGGGGAGGGGAGAGAGAGACAGACAGAACAGGGGCAGGGGGGAGAGACAGAACAGGGGGAGGGGGAGAGAGAGAGAACAGGGGGAGAGAGAGAGAACAGGGCTAGAGAGAGAGAACAGGGGGAGGGGGGAGAGACAGACAGAAAAGGGGCAGGGGGTAGAGACAGAACTGGGGGAGAGAGAGAGACAGAACAGGGGACGGGGGTGAGAGACAGAACAGGGGACGGGGGGAGAGACAGAACAGGGGACGGGGGGGGGAGAGACTGAACAGGGGACGGGGGGGGAGAGACTGAACAGGGGACGGGGGGGGGAGAGAGACTGAACAGGGGACGGGGGGGGGGAGATAGACAGAACAGGGGACGGGGGGGGGAGAGAGACAGAACAGGGGACGGGGGGGGGAGAGAGACAGAACAGGGGACGGGGGGGGGGAGAGAGACAGAACAGGGGACGGGGGGGGGAGAGAGACAGAACAGGGGACGGGGGGAGAGAGACAGAACAGGGGACGGGGGGAAAGAGACAGAACACAGGGAGAGAGAGAGAGACAGACATGGCAAGGAAGAGGAAAGGGACAAACATGAGAAGGGAGAGATACACAAACATAGGGGGGTGAAAGAGACGGGGGGGGGGGGGGTGCCACGTGGGAAGCCCGCACAGGGCGCCGGAACACTTAAGGCCGGCCCTGGGTGGAATCCCTCCTTAATGTATTTACTTCTGGTCACTTATGTCTTCTACAATCCTATCTCAAGGTTTCTCCTGAAACCTTGAATATGCGCCACCATTGACTCCTCTGAAAGTGAATTGCCACTTTGCAAGTGGATGTCATCATTGTGAGCAGGTGCATTGGATATTCTCTAGTTGTGCTTGTGTGTACAATGCTTTCCCCATTATCTTCATAATGCAAAAAATAGGGCTCATTTGAAGGGACAATGTGCATGTAGAGCAAGGATATAAACCCTAAAACTATTCATAGAAACGTAGGTTTATTTCAAATTATGCCACAATCGGGAACCCTTTAATAATACTATACACGGCCCCCATTAATTATTCCAAACACGGGAGCCCTGCAAGGTGACTATATATATGTTTAACTAATTGCATTTATACTTATATGAACTTCTTAATATTATATTCAACTATTTTCATATGTAATAAAATGGTTACTGAAAATTTGTCCATTAATAGCCACTGATAATTTGCTCATTATAGCCCCCCACCTTCCCCAGTACTTACCTGGATGATACTAGTCCCCTGAAGTCTTCCCCGCAGCGTTTCTTCAGGAAACATACAGCCACCAGAAAAGGCTTGCTGTCATTTCTGGCAGCTGTGATAGCTGGGTCGGGATCTGCTGACTGCTGCTCGATTGTGACTGTCACCGTGTGAGACAGTCATGTAGGCTTTGGGCCTCCAGGAATGAATGGGCCCTGGGCAGCTGCTCTGTTTTCCCACGCCGGGCCGCCTGGTCCCGTGATGGTTGTATGACCCGTCACCCCATGATGGCGGCCCTGTCTGTACCCACATTGCAGGACTTAACACCACTTGGCTTGCACTCATATTGCACCCACACGATTTGGGCATGCCACTGTGTCATTTTGCCCCACAGAACATACCACAGTGTCACTTTGCCGCGCACAACATGTCACAGTGTCACTTTCCCCCTCAGTACATGTTGTTTTGCCCCCCAGAACATGCCATAGCATCACTTTGTCAATTAAAATAAGCCACTGTCATGTATTAATGAACATGCCTCTTAGTTTGCCCATTAAACTATTTCACAGTTTGTCCATTAAATATGCCACAGTATGACCATTAAAATATTTCCCAGCCAGGTGCCCATCAATATGCCACTGTTAGTTTGCCCATCAATATGTCACTGATAGTTTTTCCATTAATGTGCCACAGCCTGTTTGTCCATTATGCCACCGTTAATATGCCACTGTTAGGTTGTCCGTTAATATGCCACTTATAGTTTGTCCATTACAATTCTAGTGTTAGTTTTCCCATTAATATGGCAGTTTTTGTTTTCCCATTAATATGTCACTGCTAGTTTTCCCATGAATATGCACCTGTTAGTTTGTCTGTAAGTATTCCACAACCAATTTGCCCATTAATATGCCAATGTTAGTTTGTCAGTAAATATGCCAGTGTTAGGTTGTCAATTAATATACCAGTGTTATTATGCCTATTGCATACCACTCTCCTTCCCCAGTACTCACCTCCTGGCTGCTCCGTGTCCCTGGCCATTCTCCTCAGCTCAGTCTTCACTCTTGCACGAAGGAGGGAAATATTACCTTACTGACTGTCATATCCAGTGGTAATGACAATAAGTTTATTTATTTTGGGCAGGCCGAATCCAGCGGATACACAATATGCAATTGAGCTACTTTTCAATGGGAAATGTGTCATTTGCAAGGTGATGTCATAAATATGACACTCCATAGACAAATTGAAAACGAATTTTGCGCCTAATTTAGGCATTTGCTTGTAAATTTGCTAAAACAATGTGTAGATCATTTTCAATTTTTTTTAATGCTCTACATGCACAGGAAAACAATATTTAGGTGATACAGTCCCTTTAACATTTAAAAAAACCAACTTGAAAGCTAATGATATGAGCTTTAAAATGTACATTTCCTTACTGCAAAAGTGATTAAAATACAAATATTACAGCATTTTCTCCCCAGTAAAATATATCACAAATATATGAAATCATAACACCCACAACAACAATAAACTGAGAAGAACTCCTGCAGTCAGAATGAGACAGCAATTTGCTCTTGTCAGCTCTCCATGCTAAACTCCTTCCTTTGAATGACGTCAGGATGGGGAGGAGTTTAGCACGGAGACCTGATCGGAGCAACAAGGAAGTTGGAGACAGTATCGCTGCAGTACATGGCGCCATCACATCACCTTGCCCCTTAGGCTATCTCTGTGTAGGAGCACTTCTACTCTTTCTTATATGTAAGAGATACTATTTATGTTTTTTATTAAATGCAACACTCTTCTATAACTCTGTCCACCTTCTTCTCTTTTATGCTTGCTGAATTTTATTGCTGCTATTGCTGAGGAACCCTTTGAGGGAAAAAAATCACTGGTCTTGTCAAGACATTTGAGCATAAATTGCTTCAACTACTGTAAGGGTCTGTCCTAGTGAACATTCATAAGCATCTATTATTGCTCCATGACAAATTGCACTGTATATTGTCTTTTGTGTTTTTCATGTCATATCTGGGAAGTATATCATTATGTTATCCCTTTAGATATACACTTGTTTTCTCTTCACTTTCTATTTTTCATTCTTGACATAACTGTGGAGCTTTATATGAAATAGCAGCACTCACTGAAGGAAGTGGGATACTTTTTTAAAGAACCACACACAAATCGCGCTTATTAACACCTATCACCTTTTCAGAGGTAAAGTAGATGAACAGAGAAAGGCATCGATCTCTCTTTTGCTCCTTTCCTCATCTGTATTGTCAGTGATTCTGACAGAAATGTGATATGATGTCATACCAGGGCCACCATTATTCGGTACAACTAGAACCCCATTAAGGGGCCCAGCTGTCCTGTGGGGCCAGCTCAGATAGACAAAGTCTCCTTCGAATGCAGCTTGAGGATACACTTCACACTTCTTATGAGCAAGAACATCAGGGTCATGTGACCTCCTGGCGTTCTGGCTCAGAAGACCTATCAGACAGCATCAGAATATGTCTGTGCACAAACAGCACACAGACACCCTCCAGCTGCCCCCACTTCAATCCAGGGAGAAATGTCTGTAACCAAGTCCTGGGGTGTCAATGACACATCTGTGGGTGTAATGGCAAGTCCTAGGGATGCAATGGTAAGTCTGTGGGTACAATGGCAAGTACAGTGGGTGCTGCAGTGTTATGTGAGGGCAAGTCCAGTGAGTGCTGCAAAGAAGTGCAGAAAAAAGCCCTGTGGGTACTGCAATGTAATCCGAGGTGGCATGTGCTGTGGGGGCAGTAATGAAAGGTGAACAACACTAGAATAAAGGGGGACAGAGAAAGGAAATAAAAAATGCAATTTTTAATAAGATTTTTATTAAATATGTAAAACAGTTTACATATGAAAGAATATGTACAAGCAGCTTAGTAGTACCCTCAGGCAATGCAGAGGTCGCATCACCTCTCGGTCCTCCCACCGAACAAAACATATATAAAATTAAGATAACTAAGGATCTGCTGCTCGTTGAAAGTAAAATACTGGAAAAAAGTGTATTCTGAAAGGCATGCTTTATTCTGTTCATAGTGGAAGATCTTCACATGGTGGAGAGAAACTGCCTCTCCACTGGGTGAGGATCTCCCATTATATGCTAACATTATAACAGGTGAAGTTAAATACACAATTGGGATTATATGTATAAAAAAACCCACACTGCCACTTTGTAGTGCAGGAGCCACACCTCATCCAAACAGTGGTTTCTTTTTACATTGATTTTTTTTTTACATTGGCTGTGTTTCTAATGCATGCGACGTGGGTATCTGCTTTTTACATAGGCGTACATGCCGATAGCGCCACTATTTGCCTATATCGGCGTGTGCACCATCTTTATACATAACCCCTGATATTACCATGCATGGCCATTAGATGGCAACAACACACAGAGAAAGGCAGATCAAAACAGTGTCCTCTTCCAAAATAATAAAATGAATGTGGGAATCTGTAGATTAATTATATTAAAAGGTCTGATTTACATTTTTATATGTATTAAGTGAACTGATAAAAGAGTCAAAAATATTCTTCAAATCCTTGTCATCTTAGCAACAAGAAATGATCTTAATCAGTAAAGACATGCGAACAACTGAGTTAGGTAAGTACCAGCATGTAAACCCAGTCTTCCAAATGGTGTACTGAGTAATGTTACATGGCTGAGACAAAGTAATTCATTGACGGTTATGTATAATCAAATCAATGAATACAATATACGTCATAAAAGTAACAAAGCCAAACTATTATCTAAGGATGGCTGAACTATGTAAGCAGAGCGGAATTAAATACACAGGCACTGTTAGGCAGAGAGAGTAGAAGCGCTGTCCTCCCCACTCTAACAAATAACTAAAAACAAATTAAAGTCTTTGTGTGAGGTAGTTGAAAAGTGAGCAGAACATGTCTAAAAATAGCCACTATATGAGAACAAATTGGTGGCGTCTGGTAAGAACTAGTGAGTCTACTCAATAAAGAGAGAATTACAGGAATTTCAAACTTTAGGCCAATGTAACTAATTTGGAAAAAAATATCCAATGAGGCTAAATGGGAGAATTTGTCCAACTCAGCTACTTTAAAGATGCAGCACATCTAGTCTAAAGTCTGGCCTAGTATATATGTTTACACAAAATGACCTCATCAACATTAAAACTAGTGAATAAAGTAAAATAGATTGTAACAGCAGATAGTCCAGTTAGTCTGTCTTTGGCACCCCCATGGTCCAATTAACTATTTGGGTGGTTGTCACAGTCTCCAATAGTTAATTTACACTAACTCCCATCATGCTTGGCCCAGAATGAAGAGTAATATGGTTATTGAAATTATTATTAATTATTATAAATAATCTAAATATCATAGGTGGGTCATGAAACACAGGTGGGCCAACAAAATAATCACTTCCTGCTTAGTAAGCTTCATGATTAAGGACTGATATATTTTAATGAATGTACCACAAATTAGGTTATTTATAAAGAAGTCACACAAAGAGATGTGGTTAATAATTGTGATATTTTTCTATAGGTTTTTTTTTCAGGAGCCAACACATATGAAGGCCATATTAGATTTAGTGTTCACAAATGGAGATTTGGTATCAGATATTACTGTAGTTGAATGTTTGGGATCACCTGTTGGTTTGCTTTAATATAATAAGAACAGTGAACGAGTCACTCCACACAAAAGTTTAATTTTAGATATTAGAAAAAACTACTTTTCTAAAATTAGAATATGTATAAAGGAATCATTAGCAGACTGGAGTGGTTTAAATGGAGTCTAGGACAAATTAGATTATTTAAATGTTGCAAGAGAAAAAAAATTAATACACTACTGTGGTAGTCCGCAGAGTGGCCAAAAAGTTAGCATTTAATTATTATAAAAAAGTGATAAAGATAGACAGAGCTGTAAGATTAGACAGAAAGAGGCAAATCAAGTTATAAGAGTTTCCAAAGCATATTTTTGCTGAAAAATTTGCAACAGGGTTGATGTTCCTGGAGGGATGACTCAAATGGCAAATGATTTAGGTAAACTGTAATTAAAAATTAAGTTTTATTAGTATTTGTTTAAAAAAGCTTTTCAAACAACAACTCTTTAACAGTAAGCATTGTAATGCTTATCAACAGCCACTAGATGGCAGCCAATACATACAAATTGTGAACAGTACAGCGTAAGACATTTGATGGTGAGTTAAAATGATAGAGAAATGTATTTTTGCCTCGGGAGTGTCCAGGGCCACTGCTAGTAGTAGAACACTTGCCTAGACTGTATTAGCACAATACCTGTTAAGTACCCTGACCCATTAGTATTTTTAGATGCCCATAAACTAAAACAATGATCAGAGCTGTGGCAACTGATATTAAATGTCGATAAGTGCAAGATAATGCATGTTAGGCATAAAAATCCAATGGCAGAGTAAAGTCCTAACCTCAACATCTGAGGACAGGGATTTAGGAGTAATAATTTCAGAGGACATAAAGGTAGGTAGGCAATGTAATAGGGGTCTAGGACACTTGTTGGCCGTATCTTCATCGCTGACAGTTCAGCGCGGCAGTTAGAACACTGAACTGTCAGCAATGAAGAATAACGCGGCCGTTTCATCGCAGACGCAGCTATGTAAGAGCTGACAGTTCAGCGCTGAACTGTCAGCTCTTACAAATGTAAAAGTAAAACGAAAATACCCCCCCAATAAATGATTCCCAAATCCCAGTACTAAAAATAACCCCAATACTAAAAATAACCCCAATACTAATATTAACCCCAATACTAAAATTAACCCCCAAACCCTAATACTAACCCCCTAAACCCTAATACTAACCCCGACCCCTAATAATAACCCCCTAAACCCTAATACTAACCCCCGACCCCTAATACTAACCCCATAAACCCTAACACTATAATTAACCCCCTAAACCCTAATACTAACCCCCGACCCCTAATACTAAACCCCTAAACCCTAATACTAACCCCAACCCCTAATACTAACCCCCTAAACCCTAATACTAAAATTAACCCCTTAAACCCTAATACTAAAATTAACCCCGAACCCTAATACTAAAATTAACCCCCTAAACCCTAATTCTAAACCCTAATTCTAACCACCCTTAAACGAAAATAGGTAAAATACTTACCTTTAGCGAAGAAGTGTCCCGCGATGAAATCTCCAGCGACGATCTGTTTTGTGCTGCAGAGTCGGCGGTGAAGCGGCTGCGCGGAAGCAGCCGCGATGAAGAGTCCCATCCCCATGTAATAGAGCAGCAGGAAATGCTAGCAGAATTATTGGTTGCACAGGGAGAGGTATTAGCAGTAGAAAGAGGGAAGTGCTCATGCCATTGTACAGAGCACTGGTGAGATCTCACTTGGAGTATTGTACGCAGTACGGGAGACCATATCTCCAGAAGGATATTGATACTTTGGAAAGAGTTCATAAAAAGGTCACTAAACTGATTCATGGATTGCAGGATAAAACTTCCCAGGAAAGGTTAAAATGATCTTAATATATATATACTTGGAAGAATGATTTATTTGCAAATTAACTGGTTTTCAATGGGAAATGTTTAATTAACAAATTAAGCCACTGTTGATTTCAAACAGGAGACTCCGCGCAGACACATTTAAAACACATTTTTCTCCTAATTTAGGTATTTGCTTGCAATTTCGCTAACACAATATATATACCACTTTAAATATTTTTTGTATTCTCTCTCTATGAATCTTTGTCCATCAATATGCCACAGCCAGTATGCTCATTAATATTCCACAGCCAGTATGCCCATTAATATGCAACAGTCAGTCTGCCCTTTAATATGCCGCTCTATGTCCATTGATAAGCCATACTCAGTTCTCCCCCTCCTCCCCCATTTCCCTGTACTCACCTGTTTTCTGCGAGAGACAGCAGCCTTCCATGTTGCCTCTCTCGTGCTGCCCGTGCACTGATCTGAAGTTTGAGAACCAGAAGGTCACGTGACCTTTGCACAGACACCAAGCTGCCTTCTTGCGCTGAGATGCTGGTGAGGGGAGATCTTTTGATCTCCCCAGCCAGCCTCTCTGCCAGCACATGTTTTTTTTTTTTTCATTTGCTTTTTTTAAAGGGCCGGGGCTCCCAGGGCCTTCTGGGCCCGTGACAGGTGTATTGCCCTTCACCCTGCTCCTCTATCTATCCCATCACTGCAAAGAGAACTGTTACAACCCCTCCCAATTGCACATGAAACAACAAACTAGATACACAATGCTGTCCCATTGTGGCCCATCAGAGGGTTTGCTCTGATGGATCTGTGTAATCAGCCTTACAACATATAAATAGATATTGCCACACACATGTTTATATGTGATGATGGTGAGGTGTGATATGCCAGAGGAAAAGGCAATAGCAACAACCCTGCCCATCTCTCCAAACCCACCTTTTTGTCATGTTTAGAGATCTTTTTCAAATTATTTTAAATCTAAAGCTACATGAGAAATGTAAATTATTTTAAAGCAAAAATACATACTTTTCACATATATTAAACACATAAAAACTATGCAATATAACCACTAAAGGGATCTACCATATATGCACGGATATTCTTCCCTGAAATTGGGCCTCTGAAGACAGGACTGATTTATCAGGGCACATTGGGGACACATCGACACCCAAATTACGAGCATCCTTGTTTCTGCCAATGTGAGTTTGAATATGTTTGCAATTCAGAAATCATAGCCAATTCCACCGATATCTACCGAAAATGAATGTAGCCGAAACTTGCCGAAATGCACTTAACCGAAGAGGGAGCGTCAAACGCCTGACTATAACCTATGGGAGATTTCAGACACAGAAAAATAGACCAGAAAAACTGAAAAGAATCTGAAATCCTACCGAAATAAAAGTAATCCGCATAGGTAATAGGACCAGGTTAATAAAATCAAAACAATAGATAGGTGCAATCAACTCAAACCCAGTTACTGTCCAGGAATGTTTGCATAAATAATGAGTTGTCAGCACTGTATCTAGCGCTAGGCAAACAAGGCAAGTTCCTTGTTTGCCACAAATAATTTTTTTAGAAAAGCGTGCAGTATGACGGAAGATGTGCTGACAGATCACGTGACCCGGCGCTTTGACATCAGACACGCGCTGGTTCACGTGACCTGTCGGCATTCACCGCACGGGGAACTGAACAGGCAGCATGGTAGGGCACTCGAATGCCCACATTTTGTCTGCCTAGAGCAGTACAAAACCAAGATACACCACTGGCACTTGTCCAGAACACCATCTGAGAGCAGAATACATACATGTGCAGATAGACACATGTATATGTGTAAATGGAGCAATCTACAGATGATTAATGATAGTGTACCAATAGCAATGTTTCACTGTTATATTTCAGGTGTTCTGACATCAAGTGGCAGGTGAAGAGGAAGCTGTCCAGGCCAGCCGATGCTGCCGGAGCCACTAACAGCGGACCTCCTGAGCCGGCTGACCTGCTGCAATTTGAGCAGAAGCAACTGCAGGTCACAGGGCTTGAAGGGACTGTTGACACAGACTTGCCGGGTTTTAAGGATCATTACATTACATTAATATTTATTTATATAACGCCAACAATTTACATAGCTCTAGGTACTGAGTAGAAAGAGGGACAACATACCATGTTAGACAAAAATAACAGACTGATACACAAGGTAGGAAGAGGTAGTAAGATGGTTTAGTTGGGCTTGGTTTTAGTTACCTCTTCATCTGTCTATGGTTAGTCAAATACATGTGCATGTCACCTGTAGTAGAAACATGTGCAACTGATAGAGATTCATTCATGATAGAAGGAATTGCATGGAATTGGGAAAGCAGATTCTAAGTTATGGCCAGAGTAGCTAACTCGAAACATTCTCAATATCATCAGCTCTTCAGAATGATTCCAACTTGGTTACTATGGCCTTAACTTGGAATTCCTTTTACCATTACATGCAAATACCCCTTTCATGAATGAAGCCCACTAAAAATGTTGATGAGAAATGTTCTGCACCCAACTGCATATACTGAACATTAACAATGCATTCTTCTTCATCTCAAACAGACTTATCTTTACCACCTCCAGTACTGGTTCCTCCCACCATTTGCTGGCTCCTGATGTCCCAGGGATACACCACCCAAGGTAGAGACACATGTACAGCACATCATTCATGTCTTAAATTAATGCATATGTAGTTGGCTAGTCTGGAATGCAATCTATGTACATACTACTGTACATTCGGTCCACCGAAATGGATGTACAGTTGTATGAAATCTATGCATGCTACAATGACACAAATGTGTAAACCCTCATCACAGAATTAGCATGCTGTGAATTCAGATTCAGTATGGGCTTGTGTTATGTAACTGCTAACTAATGCTGTAAATAGGTAGGATAATTGCAAAGACAGAGTCAGATTGTTATAAGGTATTCATTTGTTAAGAATTTCAATGTACCATAGTTCAGAATTCAGATGACCATGCATGTGAACTGTAAGAGAATGTGATGCCAACATTCAGTATTGCAATATCCTAAACATCTTCCTCTTTTCTTGCAGATACATTTGTGGAGGTGCCAGGCATCCCCCCAGGGCAGGGGATCCCTGAGGTCATTATGAGCTAGTCACATCAAGAGCCTCTCCACAATCTGCTGATGACCCTCCAGTGATGGCATTGGATGTCTATGGATTTTAGCTTCTGACACAGACAAGGTCTGTATTCTCTAGGCAGGAAGCTGGCCCCCTATGCTCGCCATGGGTAAGAGTCACGGTGGGTACTGTGACAACATCCACTCCTGTCATCTGGCTGAACTACTACGCTGACAGACTCTGCACACCGGCTGCTTTGTGTGTTTTAGGAGAGGGAGGGGATTAGGACCCTACAGCTTCCTGCTCTGAGCTGTGCTTGTAAGAGAGCTTCCTTGACAAAATAAGCAGTCCCAGAAGAAAATCAAAAAGGGGAACATTTCCGTAAACCATAGAAGACAGGAAATGTAAATAAGGTAATTTAACAAACATTCAAGTACTACACACTATTACTTACAAACAAAAATTAAGGTAATGTCCCTTTAATATATACTAAGAAGAAAAATAGATCAAAATGTTTCAAGATACAAAACTGATGCTTGTGTGTTTTTCAGTATTTAAAATGTGGGTCATTAACATGGGGAAAAAACTATTTATTTTAAGAATGCATCTTATTATTATTCTCTTCTTATATTCGTGAAAGAAATAAAACCATTTTCTATTCCCCAGTTAAATCCGCTTCCTTTAGAATTTGTCAAACAATCCTTTGAAGTTTTTAGGAGGATTAAATGTCTAAAAGATTAACGATTGAATTCTTGAAGATTTTGTACCTCTGTTACATGAAGGGATTTTTTTGTTTTGTAAGAATTTTAGAACTATTTTGTAATATAATAGACAGTGAAGAGACTGAGATCGCAAAATTAGTCTTTGTATTGTTTTCTGTGCCATAAATACAGGTGTTGTGTATTCAGAACAGAGAATTATGTAGCTAAGCAAGCACACAAAATGTGCAGTACTATTGTAATACACCACAGGACATAGAAACTATAGTTCAAGCAAAATGTTACATTAAGATATCAATATAACACCGTAGGGAGATATATAAGCTGCAGTTTTAGTGTACAAAATTGTTTACTTAAAAGGACAAATATATATATTTGCTGTGTATTTCAATACTGTGGAGTGTTGTAAAAAGTGCATATTTTTTAATTTTGACATTCTTCTATATACATGCTTTTCAGTAAACATGCAAACTACATTCCTATTAAATACCATATTTGCTAAATTACAAGACATATCCACAAACTTGAAACATTTAGGAAAAAGGATTGAATATAAAACTATCATATAGGAAATTACCTGAAAATATTAATTCACATGCAAACAGTTTTTTCATATTTAATAAAATTATTGTTGGGAAAAAAATGCATTTCTTGTTTTTCTTTCCTTTTATTTGCCAATCTGCTCCCCAGACTTAGCTAATGCATCACCCAGACTTAGCCAATGCATGCCCCCTCACACTTAGCCATCAGCCCACTACACTTAGCCAATGCATCACCCAGACTTAGCCAATGCATGCCCCTACACACTTAGCCATCAGCCCACTAACTTAGCTAATGCATCCCTCCAATGCTCCTCCAGACTTCTTGGTGTCTAGTGGGGGCAGCAAGTGGATGTCTTGCGATGCGCGGACACACGCTCCGATGCTGCCCAACACTTCTGCTGGGACTTCTATGAGAAACACTTGGTGGTGACATGACCCTTGTGTTCCATCATAGTCCCAGTGGAAGAGCCGGGTATCCGCCTGCTGCCTGCAAGGAGGATCAAGCTCCCCTACAGATACGTGTTTTCTTCTTTTTTCATTATTGTTTATTCAAAACAAAATAGAGAGCAATTTGTTCATTAAGAGGTCCAGTTTTTGTAAAGATTCTGCAGACTATTCACTAAAAGGTGATTAGAAGGTGACTTGAGAAGAGTTTAACTTTTCATCTCACCAGTTTAGCCAGTTTAGCTATTTATTGTGCAGGGACAAACCTGGTGAGTTTACTGAGAAGGGGAAGCTGGTGAAATGTTCATCTCACCAGCAACTTACCTCTTAGTGACTGTTTCCAATCCAAAGATATTACCAATTGGGATGCAAAATAGCCTTTCCATGTATGCTCAGATCCTCCACATCCACAAACGCACAAACGGCAAGTTCCCAACAATGCCTCACAGCTACATCACAGTAAATATGATTTATTTGCTCTGTACAGTATTTGCAATCATACTACAGTGTTCCATGAGTGCTAAGAGGCTTCTATATACATTATTTGGGAAAATCCAAAATACTTCTGGTCCCACGCATTTTGGATAAGGGATACTCAACCTGTACTATAAATAACTATGCTTTTTGTTACTAACAACTACTGTCAAATATTTCCTGACATAGCTGAATCCCCAAAATGCAGTAGGGTCTACTCAATAAAGAGAGAATTTCAGGGAACTAATACTGAAAGTTCAAACTTAAAGTCAAAGTAGCAGTGTCCTATTCATCTGCATTGGAGAATAAAAATCCCCTGCAATTAGGTCTTTATTGAGTAGACCCTTAAAGCTAGTACAGGGCCCAACATACATTACAATCCTAAACTGATAGAAAATAGGGATGTAAGGGACCAAAAAAGGGATGTTGGATATGAATATAACATGAAAGCGCAATAACAATTGACCATAATGTAAGATTTTATTTGTATAAAGTTCATTTTGTTGCACTTTTGTGTTATTTTTCTGGGATTATTATCACAACACTGGCTCACTGGACAGACTAGTAAAAGGTTTTATTTTATTTTTAAACTTTTATTTTTTATTTTCATTTATCTGTTATAAGGACTTTCTAGATTGTATTTGGTTAGACATGTTCCGTTAGTGTACTTTCCAATCTGGCGGGCGTGAGAGCTCCAGGCAGAGTCTCTGGCTATTGTTTATTGTTGCAGTGACAGGTGGAGGCCGTCTCCGGGAGGTTACGCCTCAGTTTTTGCATTATAAATCCTGAAGATATTTGAAGCCACAGTGTTTCCAAAAGTAATTTCATTTTGTTTGTATTGTGCATACATTTACTCTATGGAGCATCGAAAGGGCGTGTGTTCTGTTTGCCTGTGAATCTAACTGTGTATATATTTAGTAAAGTAGTATTATGAGCAAACAGCTACTCACTCTTTTTTTCTAAATGCATTGACAGGCTTCACAAAGTAATAGGGGGTAAGGACAGGGAAATAAAACAGCAGAAATGCCTCATGCAGTTGATAGAGGGTGTCTACCTTACACCTGAGATATTGATCACTAAGAACCAGTAGGGCTCAAAACGTTGAGGGCATTTGAAGGGGGCATGATCTCAAAAGGAGGGAACCTTTAAACTTGTTAGGGACCAGGAGCCAGACAGAGCCAGAAAGTACGAAGCAAAAATCCTTTATTTATTATAAATATATAAAATGGGAAAAATAATCAAAACCAAATAAGGCGAGCAGTAATCAGGAGAATAGAGATCATGCTTAATCAGGATGAAAGTCAAAAGTCAGGAACCAGAAGGGAAGTCAAACGAACCAGGTAAAAACAGGATTTATTTTTTTAAGAAAAGGTAACTCAGTATGTGGTATCTCTTAGGGCTTTATAAAAAAAAATAATCCCTTTTTATTATCACTGCCATTACAGTGTATGGACATTCCATGCTGTCACTCTCTCCTGTCATTCCTTTTAGTATGTCGCTATAGAAGAGTGCATGTTTTAAACATAAAGCATGCATGCAGTTCCAACTATATCCATGCAGTGGCGCTCACTTTCCGCTTTACTACAAAGCAGTGCAATGATAGCAAGACAAAACCAACCATCCAAATGTGAAAGCCTGGCAGCAGACACTCTGAAATGACGCTCTTGTAACCTACCCTGGCAGCAGTAACACTTTATTAACCCTTCTAGAGATACAAGCAGTCTCTATGGCGGACGAAGGTGAGGGATTGAGAAGGAGGAGCTGGCAAAGGGGAGGTCCCTGCCTGAATGCTTAGTACGGGGCAGGGTCTTCTTGAGAGTTTTGGGCAGCAATGATCTCGGTGAGGTGCTGCTTTATATTTATAACAACTTTATATGTAGACGAGTCAGTCCGACAACACCACAGACGATGTGCACGAACCCTTCATGGAGGTACTGCAGGTAATCTTGACTTTTCACTGAGTTTTTGCTTTATGCGGTTTAAAATGCCCCGATGTAACGCTGATTTCAGTAGACTGTATATGACAGTGATGGCTAGCTTTTGTACTTCTGTTATTGAGGACTACACTTCAAATCATTCTCGGCCAGCCACAAACCGCTGCGCATCATAGGATGTGTAATCCAAAGCAACTGAAGAAGCAGAATTATTCATATTTATAAGTAGTTCTGCATGTCTACACTTAGTACCGGCACCTGCACATAATTAGTAATCCATCGGCCATGGTTACCTACACTCTTTGTGTGTTCTATGTTTATAATAATTATCAGTTTTTAAAAAAAGAAATGAGATAAATATATATATATATATATTTTTTTTTTAAATAAATATACAGCAATGCATTCTGGTGAAAAAATATCACTTAAAATCTACAGAATTTTGGATTTTTTTTTGATTTTTTTATGGCTGGTCAAATGTGTACTCTTGAGGGTATAATCCAGTTTGCTATTTTATTGTGTGTGTGTGTGTCTTTATCTTTGTCTCTATAAAGAGGTGTCAGGTGAGTTGCTTTTCATCTCACTATTTTAACTTGACAGGCTGTATCTTTACCATAAATAGAGACACATGGCACAGACGTAGTGGGTAGAAAAGGCCACAGCCATTTTATTTAATTAAACATGTCATTGCCTCCAACCTTAACATAACATGTCATAATAAATACAAATAAATATACAAAATTAGGCAATGACAAACCCATATATTCACACATATGTCATTAATGACATGAACCTCAAAATTAACATAATTGACCAATAACTTTATTAACCCCTTGGCGACACAGGACGGACTAGGTCCGTCCTGTGTGCCGAGGCGTTAGTGACACAGGACGGACCTAGTCCGTCCTGTGTCAAAACGAGCACTGAAAGCGGAGTTTTTCCGCTTTCAGTGCTCTGATGGTATTGTAACGATGCTTCCGTGTGGAAGCATCGTACAATACTAAAAAAAAATGCCCGTCGGCATTTCGATCGCTCCGGAGAGCGATCGAAATGCCGGTTTTAAAGGCACAGAGCCTTTAAAACGCGGGCATTTCAAAAACGAGCGTAGGAAGCGAATCTTTCGCTTCCTATGCTCAGAAAGTGTTTCTGATTGCCTCGCAAGTCGAGGCAATCAGAAACACAAAAAAAAATGCACGATCTTGGTCACTGAGTGACCAAGATGGCGCTGCCCTACTAAGGGCAAGAACACAGGAGGCAGGAAGTACCTGCTTCCTGTGCTCTCTGGCTGTCACACAATTGCCTCTTCACAGAGGCAATCAGTGACTGACAGGCAGTGGGGATGTTCTGCTGAACATCCCCACTGACTGGTCAGATCAATATTAACCCTGTATTGATCTGACCAGTTATGATCTGTCTCTCTCTCCTCACATTTTTTTTAGTGAGGGAGAGAGACAGATCAAAGTTCTAAAAGTAAGTAAAAGTAAAAAAAAACAATAAACACACAACACACAAATAATAATAAAACAATAAAAAAAAATTTATTAAAGCAATTCCCTGCGTTTAACCCCTTCCCTGCCACTGATCTTGCATAAGCAGTGATCGTGCACATCAGCGCATTTATTTTTGCTGTTTGTGCATTTTTTAGGGGTTCATTTTTTTTGTACTGTAATTTATTACAGTACTAAAAAGGCTCTTCTAAGAGTTATTAACCCCTTCTTTGCCGTTGATCACTGCTTACGCAATGATATTGACGCCAATGCAATTTTTGTCTGCATATTTTTTTTTTTTTTTTTACACATACCCGCTAGCGGATTACATGTAAAGTAAAAATATTTGAGATTTTTTTTTTTTAAGCTGCCTGAGTGCATAGCGATCAGTAACAGCGAATTAGTGGCAAAGGCGGTTTGGTGATTTCTCAATTAAGCTCACCATTCGCCCTGGTCAGATCAAAATTGGTCGGATCAATATTCACAAATATTGATCTGCCTCCCTCTCCTCACTTACATTTTTGTGACGGAAAGAGACAGATCACTATTAGTGATATAAAATAACATTTTATAAAATTGGCAGGTTTTATGAAAGTCTTTCACTGTGTATTAACCCCTTCCCTGCCATTCATCACTGTGTAAGCAGTAATCTTGCACAGCAACAGTATGTTTTGCTGTCTGCACTGTTTTATGGATTAATTTCTTTGTACTGTAATGTATTACAGTACTAGATAGGCTCTTATTAACCCCTTCTTTGCTCGAGATCACTGCTTACGCACTGATTCTGAGGCCGCGGACTCGGGGTTCGATTTTGACCTTATTCAGCTTTCTGATACATCATCTAGCGATGTATCGGTGGCTGCTGAGCCCTTGCCACAAGTAGTGATGGGGGTCTACCGATAAAAAAATATATGGTTTGGTGGTGGTAAATTACATTGGCTGGCTTCAAAGATATATCCCATAAAGGACACGGACGCAGGTTGACTACATGTCAAAATTCCAGGTTGGAATTGCGCACCCCCTAAATGTGGAATTTTAGACCCAATACAAACCAACAAACCTATGCATGGGGGTTATCCCTGTACTCAGGAGATGTTGCTGAACACATATTGAGGTGTTGGTTGGCAGTGGCAAATACCAGAATCTGAAAATTCCTGCCTGAACTACAATGTGTGTGGGGAAAAAATGACATCCCAACCCTTTGACATAGGTTGGTGGTAGAATTAGCACTTCGAAAGTGTTAAAATACCACAATTTTAAATACCCTAGGATGTCTAGTTTTCCAAAATATATGGTTTTATGGGGTAAAATACTTTGACAGGCTTCAAAAGTGTCCCAAATGGAACATGGGCGCAGGCTGACTACATGTCAAAATTCCAAGTTGGAAATGCACCCCCCCTAAACGTGGCCTTTTAGCCCCCAAATAATCTAACTAACCTACACATGGGTGGTATCCCTGTACTCAGGAGATGTTGCTGATCTCATATTAAGGTGTTGTTTGGTACTGACACATAATAGGATCTGTGAATTCATGCCCGATGTACAATGAATGTGAAAAACAAATTACTATCCATAACATTGACATAGGCTGGTGGTAGAATTAGTGCATGAAAAGTGTTAAAATACTACCATTTGAAATACCCTAGGGTGTCTAGTTTAAAAAAATATATGGTTTTGTGGGGTAGAATACACTTTCTGGCTTCAAAAATGTCCCAAATGGGACATGGGCACAAGTTTTCTGCATGTCAGAATTCCAAGTTGGAAAACCAAAATGCGCACCCCCTAAATGTGGCCTTTTAGCCCCAAAACAAACCAACAAACCTATGCATGGGTGGTATCCCTGTACTCAGGAGATGTTGCTGAACACATATTGAGGTGTTATTTGGAAATACCCCTTCACATTTTAAGGTAATGTTTACCTAAATTGCAATATATGTGAAAATTTAAAAAAAAAGATTTTTTGCTGCAAACTTTGGCATAGATTGGTGGTAAAATGGCTACATGAAATGTGTCAAAATACCCCAAGTTAAATGCCCTGAGTGGTCTAGTTTTCAAAAATATGTACATGTTGGGGGTCATTCATGGATTTAGTACAGAAATCAGTGTTACAATGTCACTATCGCTAATTTTGAAAGAAAGGATTTTAAAATAGCTTTGCACCACTTATAGTTCTGGCCCTGTAACATGAATAAAAAAGCATAAAAACATGGGCTATTTCTGAACTCAGGACATATATTAGAAACTTTTTAGCAGTGTTTTTTTTGTTGTCTCTTGTACATGAGTATACGATTTTTCAAATAAAAGTCATAAAAAAAATTTTTTTTTGCCATATTTTATTATTATTTTTACATCAAATTATATGCTATTATCAAAATAATGGTATCAAAAGAAAGCCCTTCTTATAACGATAAAAACGATATAAAGATTGTGCGGATACACTAAATGAGACAGAAATAAATTAAAGCAAAACACAAACACCTCAGAAATGTTAAAACGGCCCATGTCACCAAGCGTCGGACAAGCCCAAAAAGTCATGTCACTAAGGGGTTAACATAACCAAGGAACATATCCTGCACCAACTTGCTCCCCAGGGGTCCAATGTCCATTGAATCCACTGCCAGGCAGACCTTCTGCCCAGCCCACCAACAGGCTATGAGCCCCAGCTTAGCTCCGAACCTCTCCCGTAATCCATTTGAACTATGGCTGACTCCCGATATTCCAGCCATAGACCCCCCCCTAAGGAGCAAGTTACCGCCAGCTGTGACAACGAATATTCCGACAAGATCCATCCAATGCAATGCTGCATCTGAAACACAGAAGACAAGCAGCAGAACCCAGAAACAAGTATACATCCTAACAAACCCCATATTATATGGAGGGCAGGCGGGAAAATTCTGGTAGGCCAAAAAATATGAAGATTTTCCCCAGTGTCCAGACTTAAATACCCTCTGGTCCCCACCCCCAACTCCTCCCTTAATACTTTACCACCAATGGGTACAGCCTTGCTACAGCACAAGCTGTCAAGGCCCTCCTGCACCTAGGCGTCTCAGTGGGCTGCAAAACATTGTAGTGTACAAACCTGGTGACTTTCTCCTATTAAGCAAACTCACTGGAATTGTCATTGTGTTATGTATAGCTAAATGAGACTTGACCTGGATGGTGAATGGTTTAATGTGTGTAATATGTGAAGAAAATCATTGGACTAAGCAACTTCCTAAATGTCAAGCATTTATGCTAAAATGTGGGGTTGGCAGTGTTCATATTGAAAGTACATTATTTCCGGACAGATAACTGCCCTTATCAACACTTATGCTTATGATAAACTTTTAAACCCTGGCTGTAATTTAGTAAAATGTAAATCAGTCTTTATTTTTTTCCCCCTTACCAGTACTCACACCCCAGTAAACTTGCATTTAAAAACCTTTAAAGGACAACTAAAGTCTTTTTTTAACCCTTGGAGGAAGCAAGGGTTAAAAAAAAGTGTCCTGCTCCTCTGGAGTAAATCCGATGTGTACCTCTTATAGGGGATTACTCTCTGCTGGATCTCACAGCTGAGACACAGCAGCACTCCAGGTTGGCGTGTGCTCCGACAATCAGAGCAGGGGCTCATTTGATCGGGGTCTGCATTTAGCACGGGTTTTCTCTGCTAGCACAGAGAGACCCTTGTTTTTTTCATGGGATGAGCAGAGGGGACCTAATGTAGTCCCCACCTGATCCCATGCAAAAACAGTCCAGTTGCTGACCAGACAGCTGCCTGCTTCTCTTGGAAGTATAAAAAACAGAAAGTGATTGTGTGTCTTCGAATCAATTGAACAAATAATATGAATAACACACACATGACTGCAACTTCTCCCTAGCACTCCTCACAGTGCTTAAAAGCAAATATATTCGTTGTTTATGGAGTAGCACAGAATTATACATGTAAAGAAGTAAAAATATAACACAACTTGTGCAATATGTCTGATAAATATGGTGACAGATATATAATGTAGTTTATGCATTCACAAACTTGGTGCAGACTAAGTCCTTGAATAAGTAAAAATTAGAATCTCCTCTGATAATCCATTTATTGGCTGTAAAAACAGGAAAAAGGAAACCACATAGGGTAGTATTGCAAAAACGCCCATAAAAAGTGCTGGTAAAGCCACTTAGAGTGTGGGGTGGCTCAATGGATGAGTATAAAAAGCATATATAAAAACCAGGTATCTGTAGGTAGTAGCAGATAGTGCACAGACGTGCAGGCTATAAAACGGGTCTCAGCGCGTTTTGTCGGTTTGCAGTACCAACTTCCTTAGGAGAACAGAATCGTGGAAGTATGGCAGCTGCCTGTCAGAGGATAAACAGGCGTGTGCTATCAAAAGTATATGCCAGATTATCCTCACACTTGGGACAACTAACTTCTCACTCTATTAGAAGCACAAGTGAAAAACAAGGTTTAGTGTCCCTTTTAAGTTCAGATTCTTGTTTAGGATTGTAGACCTGAAGCATGCATTTTCCATAAACGTCCCTGAAGTAAATGGCAATGTGGTCACATAATCTCCCCCCTTCAGATATGGATAGCATAATTTGAATATAATTGTTCTTGGTACATAGGACCCTAATAAGTTCATAAACATCACATTAACATGCCACTGACCTTGCTGAAGCTATTGCATATTTAGAGTACACAGGATCTGTTTGGTGTTTTGTTGAATGTTCATATTATATATAGTCTTCATAACTAGACAGTCAAGGTTTGATTTTTTAACCTTATGGTATGCACATAATGTATAAACATCCCTGAACCATGAAGGATTGTGTTTTTTATTTCTTGTTAAACAAATGTAGTTTTTAAAATATTTTCAAAATCTGTGCCTTAAAGGGACTATCACCTAAATATTGTTTTTACTGTGAATATAGAAAATAAAACGTTATTGGTTATGGTCTATATATTGTGTTAGAATTGCAAGCAAATGCATAAATTAGCAGAACTTTTTTTTTTTTAAAGGGACACTCCCACCACTCTTTTGTTTTTGTTATGTGACTGTATTTAATAAAATATGTAACTAGACTGGGCGCTGCCATTTTGTGAAATATAGTTTTTTTGGGTGCCACCTCCTAGTGACTTCACAGCACAAATTTCTCACTTTGGGACTGGGGACACAGAATGCAGTCTATATGTCAGAATTCTGATCATAGATTTGCATTGAGTGGGAGGGTAGTGTAACTATTACATCACAAAGGGGCTGAGTTATCCTGTTTGATCAGGTTAATAAGTAAAAAAAAGTTGTACACAGCCACCTAGTCCTGCCCACTATGATACACAGGAGCCAGTAAGAAAGCAGGGGAGTACCATCATGCAGGCTTTGGCCATAGTTGTAAAGCATGAAGGGAAAATATTCACAAAATGGAGCCAGAAGATAAACTCCTAATTAAAAAAAAAAAAAAAAAAAATTGCATATGATTTATATATGTTTTTGTTTTAAATGACAAGGTTATCTATTTACATCTTATGTAAGTGGTAGTGTCCCTTTTTAAATGTGTCTCTGGAGTCTCCAGTTTATGACATCACCAGTCCCTTTAAACCGTTTAGGATCTGTAATTTGTTTGGATAGGCGAGGTCTGCATTTAATTGCATTGCAGGTTGTGTAAGCAGTGTCATACACGTAAAATTCACCTTCAAGCTATATTTGTTGGCTAATAGTTCTCTTTTAACAGGTTTGTATGGGTGGGACCGTAATGAGGAAGAAGACAGTTTGTACAATGAGAGTAAATACAAAATTATCTTTGTTTCATTTTAATGTCTAAAGTAATGGTTAGTTTAAACAAAGTTTATTTTTCTTTTGAGGTACTTTCTTTACAGATCAAACTTCCTGATGACCTTTTCCTAAATCTCTTTAGAGACCATAAGAGGTCTCCATACAAAATGTATTGGGATGCCTCAATTAAAAGGCATGGGGACACAATGGGTGAGCACCCACTTAGCTAAAAGAGTAGTACTTTGTTAGCCGTGGAAAAAACAGGGAACAAGTTTCCTGTAAGTCACACATCACCTAACAGTCATGCATGCATTATGCCATGGCTTGACAAATCCTGGGAGCCATGGCTCCTAAAATTCTAGAACTGGCTTCTAACTTTTTTGATTTTGTTTTCCTTGGCTCCTAAATAAATTCCAGACTGGCTCCTGAATTTGTCTGTCTGGCTCCTAAAGTTTACAGAAATTTGTTACATTTATTATTTATTTTCACATTGATGTTTGGCATGAGGAGTTTCCCGGCTGTGCAGCATGCTAATTTGTGTTTGCATACGCCATAAAACGAAGCCCCTTACGACATAAAGCATGCTTAAAGGACAACTGTAGCAAAACAATTGCATCAGCTGCAGACATTTTAAATAGAAATATTTTAATGAAACAATACAAAAAGCTGTCTTTGCTGTGTCAGGGTTGGACATTATTATTATTTAGATCTTCTTCTTTCATCAGACCTGAGGTAAATGGAACGCTGACCCAGGATTCTAAACATTATAAGGCGCAAAGAGAACTCTTAAATGTACTTTATTTGGATTCTTTCATTAAAGGATTTTAGTTTGATACATCTTCATTTAATGCAATCTTTCATTTAAATATTAGTTTGTTTTTCTCCAACAGTTGTCCCTTTAATGCAGTATGCTTCACCAAAATGTAATGTAATGTTACTCTTTTTCAGTGCAGACAGGATTTCACTTCCTTAACAGGAAGCAAGTGCTTTTCCTGCCGTAGTTGTAGAAATCCTATCAGGCTAAACCAGTTTTTGTGTCTGAGAATCAAACATATTCTGCACACCAAAGTATGAACAATCATTCGTAAGTGATACCTGATCCATACTTTTTTAAAAATATATCCAGTAACACAATTAAATAGGTGCTAAAGCATCCAAAGCATCCTTTAATCAGACAGAAATTCAATTCAATCAGATTTTTAAAGGACTTTATTGCAATGCTTCTAGGTCACACTGCTCCGTATAATTTGGAGAGCTCTTTGAGACTTCCAGGGTGTCTGGTCATGGAACTACGGCTCTCTTGCAGGCAGTGGCAATTGGCATTTACTGGTGTGTGTTTCTCAATCACGCTGGACACCGCCAATAGCGGTGGAGGAGATGATACTCTCCTTTGTAGCAGGAAGTGTGTTCAGTATCACATTAATCAGTGCGGTCTGTCACCATGTACCATCTTTATGACCTGGCAACCTTTAGACTCAAGGAGGCTTCCAAAAGAATTTTGAATGGTGTCCCATAGAAGGATCATTCAAAAATAACTTTGTCTGATTTTAAAATATTCTTCTTGACCATTTAGGCCCTCTTTAAGCATTTGTGGCTCAATATTCACTTTGATTGAAATGTTTCCCAAATTCTGGAGGAAAAGAAACATACCCCACGGGTTTAATTATCTTGCTAATGGAGAAAGATTTAACACTTTTTTTTAACACTAGCATAGATTTTGTAAGCACTCCAAGAATGCCCAGGACATCAATTATGTGTAATAATGTGTTTATTACACTACTCATAACAATGTTTCAACCTACTAAGGAGCTTTCATCAAGCCATAATAACCAAAAAACTCACGTGACATTACAGGGGCAGATAATTGCCACCAAAAGCATTTAAAGTGAAGACACACACAAGTTTATGAACACTTGATTTGTAACCTGTGAATTAACAAAAATCAATCAATAAATTTTTAATCCTTTTTAAGCAAATGAAATGCTTATCAATAAACAATGATGGAGGCAATATACATTAAAGGTGATCTGTGACAGCAAAAAAAGTTAGAATGTTTTTATTTTTTTATAATCCTGTATAACATGCATCTCTGAAATACAATATATCCATTTCAACTTCATGATATGTGAGCAGAGACTGACTGTATTTATAGAGTAGCTGTACCAGTAACTTGATATATTTTACAAACCTTCATATAAATAAAGGTGATTTCTTTTAAATGTTTTTACGTTAAAGAATATCCTTACGTGAAAATACAAGAACAGCTGCGTGTTGACCCAGATATTATATCCATGCATGAAGAAGCATTTGATCCCCTTCTGATTTTTGAACGTTTGCCCACTGACAAAAAAATGATCTGTTTATAATTTTAATGGTAGGTGTATTTTAACAGTGAGACAGAATAACGAAAAAATCCAGAAAAACTCATGTCAAAAAAGTTATAAATTGATGTGCATGTCAGTGAGTGAAATAAGTATTTTACCCCTTCGACTTAGTATTTGGTGGCAAAACTCTTGTTGGCAACCATAGAGGTCAGACGTTTCTTGCTGTTGGCCACCAGGTTTGCACACATCTCAGGAGAGATTTTGTCCCACTCTTCTTTGCAGGTCCTCTCCGAGTCATTAAGGTTTCGAGGCTGATGTTTGGCAACTCAAACCTTCAGCTCCCTCCACACGTTTTATATGGGATTAAGGTCTGGAGACTCCAGGACCTTAATGTGCTTCTTCTTGAGCCACTCCTCTGTTGCCTTGGCTGTGTGTTTTGGGTCATTGTCATGCTGGAATACCCATCCACGACCCATTTTCAATGCCCTGTCTGAGGGAAGGAGGTTTTCACCCAAGATTTGACGGTACTTGGGCAATTGTCCTGTCCCCTTAGCAGAAAAACACCCCCAAAGCATAATGTTTCCACCTCCATGTTTGACGGTGGGGATGGTGTTCTTGGTGTCATAGGCAGTATTCCTCCAAACATGGCAAGTTGAGTTGATGCCAAAGAGCTTTATTTTGGTCTCATCTGACCAACACTTTCACCCAGTTCTCCTCTGAATTATTCAGATGTTCATTGGCATACTTCAGACGGGCCTGTACATGTGATTTGAGCAGTTGGAGCTTGTGGACGCTGCAGGATTTCAGTCCTTCATGGCGTAGTGTGTTACTAATTTTTTTTGTTGGTGATTATGGTCCCAGTTGCCTTGAGATCATTAACAAGATCCTCCTGTGTAGTTCTGGGCTGATTATTGTTTGGAGAAAGTGGTTTTTTTTTTTTTTTTTTTTTTTAAATGTTTGCATTCTGTCTAATGTGTGTAAAATGACTTCATACCACCCTTGATTAACACGCTATACAAGAGAAATTTTCCAAGTTTCTGGGTACCAATAAAATGTCTCCCCTTTTTTTTTATATTTAACATTTTTGCTTTCACTAACTTGTCTCTAATCGTACCAATCGTCTCATATGCCATTAGTGGTAGAGTCAAAAATTATAATATGTACCAGTATTTATTTATTTTTACGCAATTTTCACTAGGAGTACTGTAGTTTGATACAATCCCCATCCAGTTTTTAATCTTATCCTATCCTTTTTCTGCAACATATCTGTCCAATTCATGTTTGAAGCAGACTCAAGTGTATCATTAATTAAACGTTTATGGATAACTACTAATCATACATTTAGAGGCCATCTCTTGTAGATGATGAATTTGTGTAACTCCATCTGGTACTATCTTCTTTATCTCTATAAATTTGGCTCTTGGGCAATTATGAGAATCTGTAAATGTTCCTATCTAACATACAGTTCTTTGGTTAAGTTATCAACTATTTTAAGGATAATGACAAGGAAATTGATAAAGCTGTCACTATAAAGCATTTGGAATTTTGATAGTCTGAAAATTAATGTAATTCCCCCAAAGAGCAATTACAATGGGTCCAGTGAACTGCAAGTACATAATCTATGCAGCTATACCAATTCCTTACATGTTTTGAATTTGGATGTATAAATCTCTTCAAAATCTTCCATGTAAATGCCAGTCTGCTCATGCATCATCAAGAAGTTAAAATGGATATCTTCTAATTCGGAGATACAGGTTATACAGATTGTTGCAGACACTATGATTTTAAACTTTCACAATGTTTTCATTTAATAATTTTTACACCATTTTGATGTTACATATCTCCTTTTATTGATGTATAGTGCATTTATCTTTCGATGTAGATTGCATTTGCTTAAAATGATTATAAAAATATTGCTCTATTTTGATTTACATGTAATAATCATGTTTTGCATATATTTGTGTATGTTTATCACTTTAAATACTTTTGATGATAATGATCCGCCCCTATTATGTCATGTGGGTTTTTGAATGTATACAAATGCTGTTTTGACGCACAGTCACTATTAGTGTTGAGCGGGTTCGTACCGAACATTACGGTTTTTGGACCCCAGACCCGAACACAGAAATTTCTCTGTATGTTGGAGTTGGAGTTCGGGGTTTGGCTATTTAATGGCGCGTTTTGAAAGGCTGCAGGGCAGCCAATCAGCAAGCGTTTGACTTGTTTGCCCTTAGAAGCTATCACAGCCATGCCTACTAATGGCATGGCTGTGATTGGCCAGTGCAGCATAAGACAAGGTCGTCTTACATTCGAGGTCGTCTTATAATCTGACCTCAAATCGAGGTCAGACTATAAGACTGGGATCCAGGTCCCCCCGCAGAGCTGCAGGGGACCTGGATCCCCCTCTCTAACAACAGGAGTATGTCTGCACGATGAACGCAGACCTCCCCTGCTGCTGCCCGGCACGACCGCCGGGACTTCTATGATGATGCCGGGTCCTTCCAGCTTCATCATAAAAGTTCCGGCGGCAGCAGGGGAGGTCTGCGCTCATCGCGCAGACATGCCCCGCTAGCCACCAGGAGAATCCTCCATTCTGCCCGACACTTCCGTCTATTATGACACACACTGACAAGGGGATGGAGGGGGGAGACACACACTGACAAGGGGAGGGAGGGGGGAGACACACACAGACAAGTGGAGGGAGGGAGGGGGGAGACACACACAGACAAGGGGAGGGGGGGAGACACACAGACAAGGGGAGGGAGGGGGGAGACACAGACAAGGGGAGGGAGGGGGATAGAGAGAGAAAAGGGGAGGGGGATAGAGAGTGACAAGGGAGGGGGATAGAGAGTGACAAGGGGAGGGGGGAAGAGAGACAAGGGGAGGGGGAAGAGAGACAAGGGGAGGGGGAAGAGACAAGGGAGGTAGAGAGAGACAGAGAGAGAGGTTTGGGGGGAGGGAGGGAGAGAGAGAGAGACAACGCTTTGGGGGGGGGGGAGGCCGCATTGGCACATAAAAGGAAATAAAAACAAGAAATGCATTTGTATAATATCAATTTACATATATACAAGTTAAACTTTTTTTCCTATATAGTAGTCTTATATTCAGGCTTTTAGTTTTTTTCCTAAAGGAATATACAAAGTTTGGGGGGTCGTCTTATAATCAGGGTCGTCTTATAATCGAGCAAATACGGTATAAGCTGGAGTCACGTACACGCACATCACATGAGCTCTTCTTAGTGTAGGGAGAGGATGCTGCAGCTGTGAGGGACAGATTTAAAAAAATTCTGGTGTTGAATCTGCAAACTACAGTGATTTTTCAAATTATAGTGATTATTTTAGTGGGTGCTATACTACATATTTGTACCCTGCCCTGAGCCCAGTGCCACAGAGAGTGCAGTGCACTTGCAACTGTATGTGTGCCAGGCACATGACTTTAATCCTGTTCTGTTAGCTCAGTGGGCAACATCTAGGCATTTTTAAATACTGCAATTTGTTGGTGTTAAATATTACATTTGCGTCCTGCACTTCATATCTGAGAGTCAAATAGAACCGTCAAATACTGTGCTTACAGCGTACTTTGAAAAATTCTAATTGTTTTGGGTGCTAAATAGTACATTTGCGTCTTGCGGTGCACTTCATATCTGAGAGTCAAATAGAACAGCTTACAGCGCACTTTGAAAAATTCTAATTGTTGTGCTAAATAGTACATTTAAGTCTTGCTGTGCATTTTTTGCAGTCCAATAAACAAAAAAACAAATAAAAAACAGTGTTGGCTACCTCCTCCTCCTTCTCCTCCAGCGTCGCTTCCACCTACACCGCCACGGTCACCGCCTCCTCAACCTATGGGTCACTTAGTATAAACTGAAAGATAATACCCTGCACTCCAACCCTCTCTCAAATAGATAATTCTGTTGATCCTCCTGGCAGACTTGCTTTAGATTTAGATTTATGTTCTTTCAAAGCTAAAATCAAGGATTCCATCTAGTGCTATTTTATGGCTCAGCTGTATTTGTAATTTGTATGTATTTTATGTTCTTTGAAGTTATTTCCCTATCCACATTTGCTTGCAGGGCACTTGTCCTACTCTTACCCACATTTTACTTCCTTTTGCAGCCATCTAGCCCTTTCCAGGACTTTTTTTAGAGGCATTTTAGTGGCCAAACGTTTGTGTCCCCATTGACTTCAATGGGGTTCGGGTTCGGGCACGGACCCGGACATTTTTTCGAAGTTCGGTCGAACCTGCCGAACCCGAACATCCAAGTGTCCGCTCAACTCTAGTCACTATGGCTTCTTAGCTGGTTACAACAGTGCCACAAGTGGTGCAATAAACACCTTTTTTCCATTTTATTGCATGTTCAGAATTGCTGATGTGTATCAGCTAAGTAGTCCATTATCACTAGAAGTGTATATTCATATTCTTAACTGTGTGGGAAGTAGTTAATAATAACCGAAGTCTTTAAAAAAAAAAAACATGGCATGTATGAGCATACTTGATTGTAATTGTCACTGGCTCCATAGACCGTGGTCAGAGTCTCCAGTCTGACATAAATTTGGAGATTTTTTTCCAACTACTACTTCTGCTACTTTTCCTACTACTCTGCTACTTTGGCCTTAAGTTTGAAATGCACCTGTCAATTAACTCTTTCATGAACAAATCCTTTCTTCAAGAACTGTACAGAGCAGGGCTGAATATAATCTTGTTTTGATTTAGGAAAACAGATAATTTTAAGACTCATTGACTCCTTTTAGGCTGCAAGGCCCTACAAGTTGGTTACAGTGCAAATTGTAGAACTCGGTTCATGGTCATCTCGGCTCCAATATATCTGCAGAATATACTCTGTGTCTGGATCAATAGGGGTTTGTGTGCTTAGGGAAAGCACCAAAATCGAAGTGGGCTTCTGGCCGCGCGTCTATCACATCAGAGACTTCACTCAGTCTACACATTTCGTTCTTGCCAAGCTTCTTGTGTGCCCACTATAGCACAAGGAGTTAAAACATTCCATAAAAACATAGTATATAACAGTAGTGGAGGAACATACGTCCGTTGAAGAAGCTTGGTAGATGATGTGATGGTGCTGATGTGATAGAGGCGGGGACATGGCAATATCAACACCTTCAGCATGAGCATGAACTGAGGTCTAAGTTTAATATAAAATATCTGATTACCATGTAAAGTCATTATTTGCTTCTAATATCTGGCGCCTCCTCTGCTCTCTTCTCTCTGTCCCTCTTACAATGATGGTTATATGGTGATCATGGTATGGTATTTTTGAGGCGAAGGCAGCAGGTATAATTTCCTGATGGTTATTTATTTATTTATTTATTTATTTATTTTATTTATTTACATCCTTAACCCCGGTCCAAAATGGCTCCTATTTTGTCAGGGAAACCATTAAGGGGAAGAACCCACACAATTATGGGACTGTATTTAAAATCATAATGTACATTATATTTTGTATCCTCTATGAATAATCTGTACAAATAAGATAAGTTATTCATCAATTTCTTATTTAAGTACTGTATACTGATTTTGGTGAATATTTATTTAATGGGATGAGCACCAGAGTGGTTTTGCTAAACTTACATATTTACACACTATTTATTATTATTATTATCGATATTAGAATTGGATTATGATTTTAGGCTCAATCTATTAAATACAAATAATTGCTTATGTTCTACAAATAGGTTTGTCACCCATCCAGTATTTTACTGGCAGTCAGATAAAAATTGTCTTGAGGCCAATGTTAAGTCTGTGGCCTGGTATTTCTGAAGAAATGACTGCAACACTATCGACAGAACAAAAGAAACAATTTACACTACCGTACAAAAGTTTGGGGGTTACTTAAAAATGAAAATGGAAGAAAATGCAGAAACAGCACTCCTGAGACCAAGTAGAATACAAAAAATATTTTAATAATAAAGTTTGTGTAAAATACGCAGCAGCATGTGGGGGTGATGCAAATTAGATAAAGCTTGATGCGTTTCACGTATCCAACGCATAGTCATAAGCTAAATACACATTGTAAGCAAATTATTTAAATGATGTGCAAAAAGTGATGTCATAAGAAAGGATGGCCAATCCGCTCCATGCCACACCCACATGCAGATGGAAATTATTTAGTTAATTGACTGCAAATCAGTAGGAGTGGAGAGAAAATAGGCGGTGACATTAAATACTTTTATAAAAACATCTTAAAAAGTGACAAAAGATACAAGTGAATTAAAAACAAAAGTACATGGTATCATAGGAGATATAAGCATGGGATGCAAGATTATATCAAATTTAGTATATGCTTTATATGTGTAATTTAACTGTATATTATGATGGCACCATTGAAAAAATAAAAAAATGCTAATCAAATTAAATAATGCTAATACAGATAAAATGCAGTATATTTGCACCCATGTTTATATTTCACAAAATAGAGATACAAATATAACAATGCCGACTGCAGAATTCATATTCGTTATATTCAATATATGTCTCATCACATGACAATTTGGCTAGGAATGTACCATTGCAGTTTCAACACTTACAAAATTATAGCACTGCATTTTCAGAATATTTCTAATATCATATTGACGTAAATAAATATATAGTGCGTTCTGCTTAAAGAAACATGACACATTATATTCCTTGTTGGACCTATTGGTTTGCGGGTGCCTAATGTAAAAATCCAGAACGATTCCCTACAACTTAGTTTCTCTAAGATCCCCTCCTCTTGGACCCTGTTTTAAACATTCCACAACTTGCACTTTAAACGGTAAAACACTTCTTGAAGCACATGAGTGAAAGTGATCACTGGCGTTGGAACCCGCGTCAGGGTTAATGTCACTCAAATGCTCTTTTATCCTAACTTTCTGCTGCTGAGAGGTGCGACCTACATACATGGACCCACACCTCTGACATCTGATCGTATAAATTACATTAGAAGTGCAGCGGTTGGCATATTGTTTTAATGAATATACCTACATCCAAAAATGTGGTTATTTGATTTAAACTGTCAATGTGAGAACACATTTAAAGGTGCCACTGATGTTAAGCCAAGTTCCACTTGTAAGAGAGCGTAATGGCCCAAAATGGCTAGGAGATAATATACCTTTCAATGTGCGCACCCTACGAGAGGAGAATTGAATCCCCCTTCCCCTGCTACCTGCTCCGGAACACCACAGCAGCTGAGCAGGTAAGAAAAATAATGTCTATCATGCCCAGCCAAGCTGGCATTTATGAGGGGGCTACACTGCCTATCATGCTCAGCCAAGCTGCCCTTTATGAGGGGACTGCACTGCTTATCATGCTCAGCCAAGCTGCCTTTTATGAGGGGACTGCACTGACTATCATGCTCAGCCAAGCTGCCCATTATGAGGGGACTGCACTGCCTATCATGCTCAGCCAAGCTGCCATTTATGGAGGGATTGCACTGCCTATCATGCTCAGCCAAGCTGCCATTTATGGAGGGAATGCATTGCCTATCGTGCTCAGCCAAGCTGCCATTTATGGAGGGACTGCACTGCCTATCATGCTCAGCCAAGATTACCTGTATGGGGAACTGCACTGCCAATCACTCTCAGCCAGCTGGCATTTATATGGGGGGATGGAATGATTTAATTACTTGACTGACATTATGAAGGGACTTGGCACCAACTTATAATTCTCTTGTATACGCTAGGATCTCTAATGCAACACATTGCCTGATTACATCACTAAACAGGAAATCACATTCCAATTCTTATTGGCTGCTGCAGAGAAAAATCCCTTTAGAAGCTGAAACGAATGAAGTGAAAATGGGCCTGTCCTTAACCTCTGCAAAGGTGGAATCAAACTTAGAAAAGGCATTCTGGGCACAAGGCAATCCCTTTAAACTGATAAACTCTCCTGTAGGGATATTATTTTTAACATGAACAGGATGGCAACTGGTAGCATGGAGTATTGTGTTTGCTGCTGTCGGTTTCTTATAACCTTTTGAGACAATGGCACCTTTCTCAGTCACCCCAGAGTTCAAGGTCAATAATCACTATACTTCTCTTATCTGATTGCATAGTTAGGGAAATATTCATAGAGTTATTAAGATAATCATAGAAAAGGGATAGTCCCTCTGGAGATCCACGCCAAATAAATATCAAATCGTCCATGTATCTCCCATAGAATGAAATATTAGATAGTATGAAATATTATATTTCATATATTATAATATTAAAAATGTCCTCGTCTTCCATGAAAAAATACATCAGTGTAGTTGTAAGATGAATGGGAAATACAGTCAAGACTCTGACAAAGTTTAGAAATAGATTTTGTTAATATAAATAATTGTGCCCTTCAAAATCTGGTTTCTGCATGAATCCTCCATTTGCAGCTATTACAGCCTCGCAGGCCTTTTGGCATTCTAGTTCTCGGTTTGTTGAGGTAATCTGCAGAGATTTTCACCTCATGCTTCCAGAAACACCCCCACAGTTTGGATTGGTTTGATGGGCACTTCTTATGTACCATACGGTCCAGCTGCTTCCACAACAGCGCAACAGGATTGAGCTCTGGTGACTGTGCTAGCCACCCCATTATAGACTGAATACCAGCTGACTGCAACTTTCTTAAATTGCATAGTTTGGAGCCATGCTTTGGGTCAATGTCCTGTTGCAAAAGAAAATTGGCTCCAATCAAGCACTTTCCATCGGTTATGGCATTGCAAATGGAGGACAGCCTTCCTTTTTCAAGATCCCTTTTTACCTTGTACAAATCTCCCACTTTACCACCACCAAAGCACCCCAAGACCATCACATAAAAAAGATGGGGCACATATAACAAGGGAGAAAATAAGGAAAACCAGAAACCGGAAAGAACAAGGATATAAGAAAAACAAAGGAGGAAAATCAAGCATGAAACATAACAAAAGAAACAAGCCAATGAAACTGGAAGAATCTGGATATAGGCTGGAATCCATTCATACGGGTAACTGTGTGACAGGTCCTGTGTACACTTCTGTAGATAGTCCATTAAAAATGAGCCATTTCCTGCTGCAATAGCGAAAGCCCCTTATCTCAAACTCTCACTGAGCAGTTTTCTCAGTAATCTGGAACAAGAGGAAGATATAATGGAAATTGAGGTATCTACAATACAGTCCTCAGTCCCAAGACACCTTGCAAACTGAACATTTAACAAGCCTTTATTGGCAATCATTACTACCTTTCCCTATAGGCACTGTATCCCTTTTTTCTAATGCTTGGAAAATCATTGTATTGTTGTGTTGATGCAAGCAGAAAGGGCTCTGATTGCATCATTTTTCCATCTGCATAACTTGGCTTTCTAATAAGTCTCACCAGGAGTGCGAACAGTCTGACATCTCGGCCGCTCACCTAATCCAGTAGTGAAAGCTGTTTTCCATGCTGCATTGCTTGGCATAGAAATCTTAAAGCCTAGACTTTGTCATAGTATATGACAAATAGGTTTGTTTTCCTCCAGTGGATTATACAGAATTGTTTTAAAAGCATCCTACACAAAACTGGATTGAAGTGAACGGATCTGGAAACAACTCCTATTTTTTTTTTTATTAGATTTTGTATAGTATAAATTACATATATAAAACACATGCTGCTGGAACATTTATCTTCAAATATAGGAAACAAATTATGGGAACAAACGATTTAATAACAAATATTTCTTATGTAGAGTTATAATAGCAGACAACTTTGTATTCTGTTATACCTTTTTGTTTTTAAAAGCTTTACACTTTCTAAAGCGCCTTTTTATTTGACATACCGTATTTGCACACATATATAAAACGAAGGGGTTCTATGGGGTAGCCTTACATTTTTATTCAAGCAGATACGGCATAACAAAAAAAAAAACCAGTATGCATAAGGATATAGGATTTCTTGCTGGTTTTAAAGGGATGATGAACATTCACATCGCGCAGAACCCCCTCCCCCCCCCTCCCCAACTCGCACTTAACACCATCATTATAACAAAATTAAATTATAATGAACACACTGACACTATTCAGTTGCTGAAAAAAGCCTTGGTCTTTTATTTAGTTTACAAACCTAATGCAACAATAACTTTGCTCACTTTAGAATTCACATAACTTGTAACCAAAAAATCTCCGGTCTTTAAACCCCAGAGATTTAACTCATGATTACAAAGCCACCTAGTCCTGCCCACTATGATACACAAGAGTCGGGAGTAACTTCTGACATCAGCATGCAGGCTTTGGCAACAGTTGTAAAGTGAAACTGGAAGATTTTGGATGATGATTTCATGGGAAATATTCTCAAAATGGATGCTGGAGAGAAACACCTAATTTATTTTTCCTTTTTATATGCAATTAATTCTATCAATATAAAAAAAAAAAACAATGGTATATGATTTATATATGTGTTTGTTTTAAATGATGAGTTTATCTAGTTACATCTTATGTAAGTGGTAGTGTCCCTTTAACAAACTCCTCATGTACAAGTGCTCCAATAGGAACGCTGACCGCGCAGACACTAGCTTATGTGTTGTCCACAAGGGTACCATGCAGCCAGCTGTTGATGCCCTTGTGACCTGCTGACCACCAGAAAAAATAGAATTAGATCTAAGGGCAGTGCAAGCTCACTAACAAGAATGCACGCAGCACAATTTACCCTCTCTACCCCACAGCGCGCACGTGTACATGGTAAATTGACCATGTACAGTCCTAAGTTGCACGCTTGGTGTCCATTTGTATGTGTATAAAATAGCATTTAATTTTTAAGGTGAATGACCTTTTATACTTTAGCTACCAGCCTCCATGCTTCCTTCCTTGTCGCTATGCCAGCAGTGTCTTTAGGTCAGGCTCCTTGTTCGAAGACATTACCAAACAAAAAATCCAATCCATATGTCTAATAAAAATCTAATTTTAAGAGCTTTCCTTCAGTTGTGCAGTTGGCCCAACACATTTAGGAGTTCCTTTTCAGTAATAATACAGTACAGCAAAAGTTTGTCACTTAGATGGAGTCACAGTCCTGGTCTTTGAATAATAAAGTTAGTTAAGCCTGAAACATGCCAAGAGATGCTTAAAAGCAATGTTTGCTTCTATAAGATCACTTTAAACATTGATTTGCTCTGTAAGTCATGCATTATGCCAGTACTCAGAAGGGTAAAAATATAATTGAAAAACTTACAATTACAGTGCACTGCTATTTTAGTATTGAGGTCATTTTTTCACAGGTTCACTTATGGTTTTTCCATACAGGTTGAGTGTCCCTTATCTGAAGAGCCAAAAACCGAAATGACCCAAAATTTGAAGAAAAAAAAAAAATTTCACATGTGGGTCAATTTAGATAAGGGATACTCTCCTCCCTGGCATCCCGCGGTGAAGCTCTTCTTTTTTTTTTTTTTTGCTTCACCCTCCCGGGCGCTGTAAATGAAGAGCCAGCGCTCATGGGAAATGTTGTTCCCAGAGTGGTGCAATGGGAGGGAGGGACTACATGTGACGGAAAGTTCATCTCGGCAGCACCATGGAGCAGGTTAGTTCACCGCCTCCACTGCTGGGAATAATCTATATCAACTAAATTCAATGTGTGTAAGTTGAATAAGTTGCTCATACTGAATTTAGGTAATGTAGATCATTTTTAGGGCTGGTGCTGCCGAAATGATCTATAATCTCACTGGTGAGACCTCACTTGGAGTATTGTACGCAGTACTGGAGACCATATCTAGAAAGATATTGATACTTTAGAGAGAGTTCAGAGAAGGGCTACTAAACTGGTTCATGGGTTGAAGGATAAAACTTACCAGGAAAGGTTAAAGCATCTTAACATGTATAGCTTGGAGGAAAGACGTAACAGGGGGGATATGATAGAAACATATAAAAACATGAAAGGAATCAATATAGTAAAGGAGGAGAGGATATTTCACAGAAGAAAAACTACCACAACTAGAGGGCATACTTTTAAATCTTTGTGCCTATAATTTAAGAGTAATATCAAGAAGTATTACTTTACTGAGAGGGTAGTGGATGAATGGAATAGCCTTCCAGCGGTAGTGGTAGAGCTAAGCACAGTGAAGGAGTTTAATCATGGGAAGGGCACAAGGCTATCCTGGATATAAGATAGGGAACTGGGGACTAATAAAAGTATTTAGAAAATTGGGCAGACTAGACGCACTGAATTGTTCTTATACACATTCAATGTTTCTAATCCATAAGTATCCGTTAACCAAAACGCTGCTGGTCCCGAGCATTTCAGATAACGGATACTCAACCTGTAATAGGAATCCCAACAAAGAAAACATTCTCCTAATATTCCCTATTTGCACTGCATTCTCAAAAGGTACCTAAAGGTTCTAGGAATTTTTCTTTGCCCGTGTAAGCATTGCTTTCTAATAATTCCCATGGCTCCAATTAACTAGACAATTTTGATCTCTCTTTTGCAAATTCAGTGTAGAGAAAACAGGTGAGTCAGTGAGGCATATCTGTCAACCTATATATTGCTTACACAGGTTGAGTATCTCTTATCCGAAATGCTTGGGATCAGCAGCATTTCGGTTAACTGATCATTTTGGAAGCGAGTGCTCATGGGAAATGTAGTTCCACAGGGCTGCGAGGTAAGGGACTATTGCGCTCGGAGTGGATCTTTTCAGCAGCACTATGGAGCAGGTAATTTCAGCAGCTCCACTAATATAAATGCACCACATTACCTAAATCCAGTGTGAATAACTTGCTCACAAGTGAGTGAAAATATTACCTGGAGTGCTCAGAAATCTGTAATTTTAACATACTGCACCATTATTGTATGTCATCTTTTTTTTTTTTTCCTCCTCCCTTCTATGTATCTCTTATGATGACCATTATTTTCACTGAGAGAATTATTGTACCTAATTTAATAGGGATAGCACACCATTTTACCTTTTTGAACATAGTTTTTTTTTTTTTCTTCTTCTAGTTTGATACTAGTAGAGTTGGCACTGCTTTTCACTCACTAAAAGGTGCAGTACAGTCACCTTTTCATACAATTTCAATGGGTACTACTGAAGTGCATGGAGTATTGTGAGGTTTTATGCAGATTTTTCTGGTTGGTGGCATGATGAGACCAGAATGTGTTTTTGTTAATACTGGACTGAGAGATTTCAATGTCTTTATTACAATCCTAGTTTTTTTTTTTTTTTTGTATTGTGTTTTATATGAGATTGGCTGTCATTGTACTTGGTGTAGTTTACCTGTACAATAAAATACCAATACAGGTAAAAAAAAAATCTGAGGAATGTGCTGTGTGCCCTCATTGACTTTTTATTATTGTGTGGAAATATGCCCTGGGTGGGGTTTTTGTAACTTTATGTTTAGGTTTGTTTGTTTTATAAGACACATGTTAAGATTAATCCCTTTACTGGTGCTATTAGTACACTATTATTTATTGGCACCATATTATTCCACCCTTAAATATAAAAATCAATTTGAGTGTGTGAAAAATGAAGTAAGTTGATGAGGGAAGTGCGTGGGGGGGGGGGGGGGGGAGGTTAGAAGTAAGAGTGACTTTGGGACCATTGTAGTGTAGAAAAGAGGGTCATTCAAATGGATTAAATTACTTTTTGGGGAGGGGTAGGAGGACAGAGTAAGATTTTTTTTTATTCATAGAAAGGTTTCCCTTACACTATACAGGGAGTGCAGAATTATTAGGCAAATGAGTATTTTGACCACATCATCCTCTTTATGCATGTTGTCTTACTCCAAGCTGTATAGGCTCGAAAGCCTACTACCAGTTAAGCATATTAGGTCATGTGCATCTCTGTAATGAGAAGGGGTGTGGTCTAATGACATCAACACCCTATATCAGGTGTGCATAATTATTAGGCAACTTCCTTTCCTTTGGCAAAATGGGTCAAAAGAAGGACTTGACAGGCTCAGAAAAGTCAAAAATAGTGAGATATCTTGCAGAGGGATGCAGCACTCTTAAAATTGCAAAGCTTCTGAAGCGTGATCATCGAACAATCAAGCGTTTCATTCAAAATAGTCAACAGGGTCGCAAGAAGCGTGTGGAAAAACCAAGGCGCAAAATAACTGCCCATGAACTGAGAAAAGTCAAGCGTGCAGCTGCCACGATGCCACTTGCCACCAGTTTGGCCATATTTCAGAGCTGCAACATCACTGGAGTGCCCAAAAGCACAAGGTGTGCAATACTCAGAGACATGGCCAAGGTAAGAAAGGCTGAAAGACGACCACCACTGAACAAGACACACAAGCTGAAACGTCAAGACTGGGCCAAGAAATATCTCAAGACTGATTTTTCTAAGGTTTTATGGACTGATGAAATGAGAGTGAGTCTTGATGGGCCAGATGGATGGGCCCGTGGCTGGATTGGTAAAGGGCAGAGAGCTCCAGTCCGACTCAGACGCCAGCAAGGTGGAGGTGGAGTACTGGTTTGGGCTGGTATCATCAAAGATGAGCTTGTGGGGCCTTTTCGGGTTGAGGATGGAGTCAAGCTCAACTCCCAGTCCTACTGCCAGTTCCTGGAAGACACCTTCTTCAAGCAGTGGTACAGGAAGAAGTCTGCATCCTTCAAGAAAAACATGATTTTCATGCAGGACAATGCTCCATCACACGCGTCCAAGTACTCCACAGCGTGGCTGGCAAGAAAGGGTATAAAAGAAGAAAATCTAATGACATGGCCTCCTTGTTCACCTGATCTGAACCCCATTGAGAACCTGTGGTCCATCATCAAATGTGAGATTTACAAGGAGGGAAAACAGTACACCTCTCTGAACAGTGTCTGGGAGGCTGTGGTTGCTGCTGCACGCAATGTTGATGGTGAACAGATCAAAACACTGACAGAATCCATGGATGGCAGGCTTTTGAGTGTCCTTGCAAAGAAAGGTGGCTATATTGGTCACTGATTTGTTTTTGTTTTGTTTTTGAATGTCAGAAATGTATATTTGTGAATGTTGAGATGTTATATTGGTTTCACTGGTAAAAAATAAATAATTGAAATGGGTATATATTTGTTTTTTGTTAAGTTGCCTAATAATTATGCACAGTAATAGTCACCTGCACACACAGATATCCCCCTAAAATAGCTAAAACTAAAAACAAACTAAAAACTACTTCCAAAAATATTCAGCTTTGATATTAATGAGTTTTTTGGGTTCATTGAGAACATGGTTGTTGTTCAATAATAAAATTAATCCTCAAAAATACAACTTGCCTAATAATTCTGCACTCCCTGTATATGAGGACAGTTGACTGAATAGAATAGTAAAGTTTGAGAGGAAGATAAAGTAGTTTCATTCTGAACTTTCTGATCATGCTAAGTGGTCAAATTGCAGTGAAAGCTTTTCAGAGAGAGATTCTGTGACTGGGAGGAAATCATGTGATAACGAATCCTCTTCCTGTGCCCAGAACTTCTGGATTTTTAAATGGAAAAAAAACAAAACGTGCTGATACATTATTCTGTCAGCATGGGGGTCGCTAAATTTGGCACCAGCTGCTTAAAGAGAATCCATGCTATCAATAGATTCAGAATATTTTGTTTTAAAAGACAATAGAACTTAGTTACCTTCCCAGTGTTATCGCGTAGTGATAAACTATTAATCCTCACCAAGTTTAGCTAGATTAGGCATTATGGAGTACATATTCTGGTATGCTGGACCTATTAACTGGTTTATTGTGGCCAAGTCTTTATACAATTGACAAAAAAATTACAAATTGCACAATTACTTGGTTTAGGTAGTTATAATTAAAAAATTATGTGTACAAAGTCTGAAATTTAATTACTTTTTGTTTCTTTTAAAATGGGCTAATTTTAGTCTGCCCAATATTTTGAAAACTAATATATTCCATTCACATTAAAAATCCTGATGTATGCATTTCCTTTTATTAAAATAGAAGGCTGGTCTTGGAAATATTTAAGTTTTGGCTCTTTTAACATGCAGAAATTTGATTTTAAAAAAATGAAACCCTAAAAATAGAGATTTGCTATAAAAAAATGTTTTAAAAAAGTTTCCCCTAATACATTTTATCCTGGTCTAACTTGCTAGAACAAACTTCTTATGTGTAACTCTTCAGCAAATTCTGTGCTACAACAGTATCGACATCTTGTTTCTGTCTCACGGACTGTCTTCTACTACAGTCCATCTTCCTAGTTCTTTATTTGAGCATTTACATACGCACCCCTGTCTCCTTCTTAACTGTCCACACTAGCTTTAGCATTCATGGACATGTTCACATTCATTACCACCTCACTGTGATCGTTCCTAACTGTTTGCCATAGGATTTGCAAACATTTTTGCATTTTCATTCCTATATATATAATATTCAGTCTAAAAGTCCAAGCAAAGCAATCCTCTGGAATCTGCCTATTCTCCTTCCAGGAATATGATCACTGTGATGACCAATCTGTCTTTGGTGTTAATTCCAACACAGTGGAAAGCAGAAATGTTGTAGTATTTGTTCACCTTTTTCCAGACAAATACCACTAACCAGTTTTCAACAAACACCACTGCCAAGATACCATTAACTTCTGAAATTAAACATCAAGTAAAATATCCTAACTTTAGGCAGTCAAGATGTTGTACACTATATTTGTCATGGTGCACAGCCAGACTGTGTTAGCTGATTGAGCAGCTAGGTCACCACAAAAAAAGTCCTTAAAAATAAATAAAAAATAGAACATATTGCGTTATTTTATTTAACCCCCCCCCCCCCCCCCCCCCATGAAGTCATATACAGGAAGCTGCTCAGATCTAGTGTCACAGTGTCTCATATTTCTGTGACCTAAGCAGGTTTGTTTTGTCCAGAAGGGGCTCTGTGCAGGATCTCCATTATGGGCCCCACTGAAATAGAGCATACATTGTGCATGTTTATGGACAAAAACTTCTTCCAGCGTTCATTGCTCAAGCAGAATCACTGTGCAGTAAGGGAAATGGCTTGTCTTGAAACAAATTGGGCCTTTTGTGACATTTGAAAAGTGCCACAAGATTCATACTTCTGCTGATTTAATGCAAAACTTAAAGGGCTCACCAAAAAATGAAAAGGTGTTTTATTTTTTTTTATTTAGCATTGTTGATTTCAGATAGGTGTTAGGTGTTTTTGTTATGTGAGCTTATTTAATAAAATATCTAACTAAACAAGTGTGACTGGGTGCTGAAATATAATGTATTTGGGTGCCACTCCACAGTGACTTTACAGCACTACCATCTCATTATGGAGCTGGGGACACAAAATGCAGTCGATAAGTTAGAATTCTGACCGTTGCATTGAATGGGAGGCTAATATAACTATTACATCAAGTACATCAAGGGGTGGAGTTATGATCCTGTTTTTCTCTTCCAGAAAGAGAGAATTTTTGTGTTGCAAGGCACATTAAAAAAAATGTGTACCTAGCCACCTAGTCCTGCCAACTAATGATACACAGGAGCCAGTAAGAGAGAAGGGGTATATCACATGAGATAATCATGTAGGCTCTGCCCACAGCTGTAAAGTGACACTTGCTGGAATATTTTGGAGAATGTTGCATCATAGGTCAAATTCAGAAAAAGGATGCAGGAGATAGATGCTTAATTTCATTTTTATTTTTTATTTTAAATGCAATTAATTTAAACACCGAAAAAAAACAGTGGCATGTGTGTTTGTTTTAAATGCACAGGTACTCTAGTTACAGCTTATGCAAGTGGTGGTGTCCCTTTGACAAAATGAGGACAGTTGCTAAGTTATTAAACAGAACAATAAAATGTCATGAGTGTTTGTTTTTTTTGTTTTTCTTGAAGGGCTAGGAATTTAACTAAGGCCCTCCAGCTGTTGGTAGTCTACCACTCCCATATTCCACAAGGAATGTCTCAAGATGGCAGAGAATTATAAGAGTATAAGGAAGTAAAAGGGGTAGGGCTGTAGTTGGATTCTTGTGTATGTATTCCCGTATGCAAGTAAACAAATATTGCAGGTGAATATTTGAAATTGTTCTATGGTAACAGAGAAATGATACAGTAGAAAATAATTTATAAATAGATCTGTGCATGGTAGGGCAGGAAAGACAAATGCACATATTTGTTATTTACAGCCTGATCTTTATATATAGCAAATGTCCTACAAACTGGAAGCTATAAATTACAAAAAATACTAATTCTCTCACCCTCATACACCCTATATTTTCAAACTACTGTAGGTTAATATAATTTGGGGTATTGTTTTCTTTTGCATAGCTATTAAACAAAAATACAAACGTAAAAGGAAGCTATAGTTTTTCACAGATAATTCCCATGTATGTGGCCCATATCCTCCTAATTGTGACCATGACTTAAACGCAAGTTACAACTCTCAACAATCCTAGAAGGCCTGCTGAACATAAGAGGTGTGCAAATATTGCAAATTGTGGGGTTATCACCAGGCATATTCCACTTGTATCCATTGGGATAGCCTTGCTTTAGGAATGTTATCCCATGATCCCTCTTTTGAAATGTGGTCCATTGGTGTAAGACCATTGTGGCTCCAAATTTTCATGTTTTTTTTTTTTTTGGGTCTGCTTAATAACTTTTTTTATTTTTTTTCCTTCTAGGGCTGTTTTTGCTTCACATTGGCAAGAATTACATTATGGTTGACATCTGATCCTTGATCATCTCTTCTATTCGAGGAAAGGGATTTTGGTTGCAAAGTTGTTGTTTTTTTTGTTGACATTTCAAGGCACCTGCTCTGATCTGAAATGCTGAGAAGAAAACTCCGTCATTGTCATGTGAACCGAATAAACCTTTTGCTCTTTACTAGCCTTTTGGCAGCAACCTTAACATTTGTGACGCACCATCACAAAAATGCTTTTCTTGACCATACCAGCAGCTTCGGGCTGACTGATGAACAATTCCGTATTCATGCGAACTGTGAAAAGATTATAAGAGGAGATATAGAGGAAATCCAGAATGCCAAATTGGATATGCTTACCGTCGACTACAAAACGCGACGGCAGAATCAATTGACTGAAAATGATTATATTAACATGACGAAAGATTGCGATTCCTTTACCAAAAATCGAAAGTATATTCTTTATCCACTCAGCAAGGAAGAGAAGGCATTTCCGATTGCTTATTCAATTGTAGTTCACCATAGGGTTGATATGCTCGAAAGACTGTTACGCTCTATCTACATGCCACAAAATTATTACTGCATTCACGTTGACCTAAAAGCTCCACCTTCTTTTTTGGACTCTGTTAAGGCAATTGCATCCTGCTTCGAGAATGTTTTTATTGCCAGCAACATGGTGAGCGTCATTTACGCATCATGGACTCGAGTTCAGGCTGATCTCAACTGTATGGAAGATCTGTATATTCATAATGCAAAGTGGAAGTACTTAATTAATCTATGTGGAATGGACTTTCCTATAAAAACCAACAGAGAGATGGTGGACATGCTAAAGGCTTTAAACGGAGATAACAGTCTTGAATCAGAAAAGATGCCTCTTCACAAGGAAAAGAGGTGGAGAACACATTATGAGATTGTGGATGGTGCCATTAAGAAAACTGAAGTTGCTAAAACGCCACCGCCATTTGAAATTCCAATTTTTTCCGGCAGTGCTTACTTTGTTGTTAGTAGAGCATTCGTCGGCTATGTCCTGGGAAACGAGAAGATTAGAACTTTTCTAGAATGGTCCAAAGACACCTACAGTCCAGATGAATTTTTATGGGCTACTCTACAAAGAATTCCAGAGGTTCCAGGTGCAGTTCCAGCTAATAGCAAATATGACATTTCTGATATGAATTCTATTGCAAGGTTTGTAAAATGGAAGTACCTGGAAGGGGATGTGTCAAAGGGAGCACCATATCCCCCGTGCAGTGGCATTCACATTCGTTCGGTTTGTGTGTTTGGTGCTGGGGACTTGCAGTTTATGTTGGGAAAACATCACTTATTTGGTAACAAATTTGACATTAGTGTTGATGGTACTGCAATCCAATGCCTGGAAGAACATTTAAGACATAAAGCCTTGCACCCAGAAAGAAATGTGTAAAGTGAAGTGCCTTTCATTCAGTAATGTGTTCCTATCCTCCATTGTGCAATACACTTGCAACAATATTATGCAGTACAATATGATGGTAAAAATGTCTTGAAGAGAATAACCTGAAAAACTCGGGGCTGTTCAATATATACTTGATTAGCCTGAAAAGAACTTGTTAACAATATTCCTTTTTTTGGGGGGTGGGGGAAGGGGGGGGGGGAATTAATTCTCAACGATCAATGTTTGACATATAATAACTTGTTTTATGCAGAGTTGACAGGCCTATTACTTATTTTCCCTAATCCATGCTTTCTAAGCTAAGGAACCATGTTATAGGGTTTGCAAACTCCCTTTATAAGGATCTGAGTTAGTGAACACAAGTGAATATATGTAGCAGAAGTCAACTCCATGTGTTGTAAATGGGAATATTCTACTCTGAAGACCACATGCTCTTTGTGGAACAGTATTGTGTGTGTATATATAATTCCCTAAAATATGGTAGTGTCCTCTTATATTTCAGCTGCAAGGCCTGTCAGTAGACTCTGTGAAAAAAGCAATATACTTCTCAAATCTTAGCAGACGATGGTTCTTCCTCCTGAAGTTGATAACCAGTTTTATGGGAAGGGTAGCGTGATTCTATTTTATATTGACACATTCTGTACTTGATTTATGAAGCAAAAACGTACAAGGCCTGTGTCTGTAACTTGACAGAATGCTAGGTTAAAGGATTCACATTATAGTGGGATAGAGTAGAAACCTTTTATTAGACAAGCGTGTTATTTGATAACAAAAAATCTATTTCAATGGCCAAATATTTCTATGATTTAATGATTGAGATATATCTGAAGTAATCCTTTGACCCAACACTGGAAAACATAACCATACAATAACTGCATGGTATGACCCACCCCCCATTTCTTCACATGTTATAATTTGTAGCACATGAGACATTAACTAGTAAGTTATTTATGCTTTTTTAACCATATGTGCGTAATTTCTAGGACATTCATGGCTGGGAAAAGGCAGGTGCATTCTCTCTAGCTGTCCTGCTGGTTTTAATCTGATGCACACTCCCTTTATCCCTAAGCCACATTTTGAGACAACCGCCCCCTCCTTACTTTCTGTGTGTGAAAGTTTATATTGAGCAGTCTGACAATATTTGCACTGAAGATGAAAACACAGTTTATATAATTGAAGACTATTGAAGTTCTAAGCTTATCTCTATGCTGGGCCATCTTCTCCATGGCTTGTATCCGTTTTAAGATAATTGAAATTAAACACGTGGCCTTATGATCTGCCTATCCTACATTCCTTTATTTCCCATTTCTCCAGAACTCTCAGCATTTTTGAGCATGATAAACATAAAGATATGATCCTAAAATTGTGGGCAATTCTATGCACTAGGTGGTATTTATTTTAACTAATATGTGCTTTGTTTTATGTTCAACATGGTAGAAGAATGGGTTGGAATGTTTGTTTGGATAGTGGACTCGGAAGTTGTACAAGGTACATATAATGTTTCAAGCAGGTGGAGTTAGTTAGCAAGCCTACATTAATGGTGTTAAACCGTTTTGGATTTTGTGGTTCATTAGTCTAGGGCGCTTTGAACCTTTTGACTACCAGGAATAGCAAAGAGTAAAATGAGCACAAGGCTTCTGCCATGCTGATAATGGAGTTAGCAGGCATAAAACTCCCCTGCTTACCGGAACATGTGTTTAAAATATTTATGTTGTGATTTTTCTTTTATTTATTTTATCTTTATACTAAATTTGTTTTTGTTTATTTTGTCTTGTTTGTTTACCTTTTTCTTTTTATTTTTTTTTTTCTTTTTTTTTTCCTTTTTCTTTCTTCAAAAAAAATGCAGGTAAAAGGACTGCTTTTCCCCCCTCTGGGTATAATGCAATTAAGTGCCTGCCTGATGTATAAACATCTACTTCTTCCTCTTCTTGTTTTTCTACCTATGAAATCAAGTTTTTCTGGTTATTTTGATCAACAAAGATTTATAGTCATTTTTTTTTTTTTTGATAATGATTTGTTTTGCTTTAAATGTTGGAATAATATTTATACTGATGTCCATTTGAATAAATTCATCTATGTAAAGATTTAAAAATATGGTTTCCCTTTATTTGCAACCACCATCAAGTCTATTACAAGTAAAAATAAAATGATTTATTAAGGACCCTGTGTGATGATTTGGGTGTCCATGAAATGTTACTGTTTTTCATTGGAAAGGGCTAGCATGGGTCTTACACATTTGTGACAAGCACATTGCCCTAAAGTAAAGGTCAGGTTTTCCGAAATTATGATGACCTATCTCCCATATCCTGTTACACAGCACCTTGATAAAGCAGCGACTGTGCTAAACCATTCACACAATGGGGGTTATTTAGAAAAGTCTCAGTTCCATATATTGAAACCAGTGGAATGTTCCTGATAATCAGATAACTTTTAGAACTTTGCACCAGAATTGAGTTTTAGAAATAACCCCCCATTGCATATGTGTGAAATCCAGTGGCCAGGATGGCAAGTAAAGATCATAGACTCATTTAGCAAGGTAGTTGGTGGTGACCGTGCAAAATGAGAATCTGTTTCAATAGGGCCTACCATTCTAATCTTAACCTATGGAATGATTATGCAGATGACACATTTCCCATTGAAGGTAGTTCCTTTGCACACAAAGCCCTGTGGTGAGGTCATAAACAGGAGACACCACAGACCTTTTAAAACTGTGATTCTGCTCACACAGTGTATTTTTGTTTTCTTAGCTCACAGTATAAACAAAATTTAGGTGGTGGTGTCCCTTTTTAAGAATGGTAAATCCCCATATTCTGTGGCAAGGTAAGGCAACCTTTGGCACTCCAGATGTTGTGGACTACACTTCCCTTGATGCTTTGCTAGCATTCTGGCTATAAGAGCATTATGGACGATGTAGTCCACAACATCTGGCATGCCGAAAGTTGCCTATCCCTTTTTGATGGATTCTTATAATGAACCTTTTATGAAGAAAAACAACTTGTGGATGACCAGTTCATAGGCTGTGAGCCTATGTTCCCATGTGCTTTTGGCTGGCTGAAAATGATGGTAACAGCTGGATTGCTGAAACAAAGCCTGTTATGATCATTCATCCATTTCACATGTTTCGTCATATGAAAGCAATGAATATAAACATGTAATATCTTGCAAAATGCAACTCTGTATTTAGCGTCACAACTAAGATAGGCATGCAGTACATGTTGTTAAAATAAAAGTTGGTAATTCACAAATGACGCAATCAGCTACCAGCTATCCTCCTCCAGGAATATAAATGGGGTTAACCCAAAGTAACTTATTTAGAATAAACATTTAATTGATAGAATATATGACACTACAAAAAGTTTAAATATATATACATACATACATCAGATCTACGCTTCCATTTTCGGAGTTGACAAGCAGGACTACTGCAACTGCCAAGCGAAGAACCTTTTAAGCTGCTGTTTTTTTTACACTTATGATGTGCCTACTGATTTTAATAATCCTGTGAGTCTTTTATTATTAAACTGCATGTCTGTGCAAATTACCATATACAGACTATGCTATGTTTTCCTTTTTTCTATCTCTCATGGGCATCAACTGCAATTAATATATTGGATCAACTTTTTTTGTGTGTGTGTATGTATGTATGTATGTATGTATGTATGTATGTATGTGTATATATATATTATATTATATTTGGTCTCAGCAGCACCCCGTGTAATATAATATATGCTAGTTTAGGTGAGTGCATTCCTTTTGGATTTGTGTGTATATTATATTATATATATATATTTGAACTTTTTTCCAGTGTCATATCTTCTCCCACAATGGGGTTATCTGCCTTTTACTGCACCAGTTATTTAAAGGCACAGTTATTTCTCCACTGCAGCTTTCCAGCTGAGTGGGTGTTTTGTTTCTGTGTAGTTATCTGTATAGGTCATATGTGGTAGACCTACTGTGCCCTTTTTATTCTGTTTGAGTTTTGGTATCAGTGGTTCTAATTCTGCGTGTGCACTAGTTGTACCACTACTTCTATATACTTAGTTGATAGGTCTTTTCCTCAGACATAGTAAAACTTAACTTTTAATGAGGAAAAACTATAAAATTACAGTAGGACAACAAAATATTAACACCATGAAGTGAAAATATATATAGATATACACAATAAATTACATAAGGTGGTCTCCAGGACAATCTCTCTAAAGACCAAGAGAAACTAACAAGGCAACCTTAATGTTTGCATTCTCCTGGATAAACTAACTTCTGAGTTGGCTATATTTAGTTAGCAATTTAGTAACAACCATTGTGATAGGATGTCAGAAGCCTAGTCTAATTGGTAACCACACTTGAAAAGGTCAACATGTATACTGCCTGACAACAAACTGCTATATACACCACAGTTCACAATCACTAGGCATCTCCAAATGTATTATTTATTTACTACAAAACCCTTACTACAAAACCACAAGTAAAGTATACACTGTGTGAGCAGAATCACAAACAAATCTAAATATATTCACACAGCTAAATAAAGATAAAATATGATTACTAGTCTACAGGCTGCATATTACATGATGCCCTGCAGAAAATATAATTCACATGTTTTCAGAGGGAAATCAGTTAAAGGACTACTCTTACTTGAAAATAGCCTTTTTTTCCCCGTGCATATTTAAGTTGTAATTTTCAAGTCAGAGTGCTCAATTTAAGTTTATTTGCTTAACATTTGTGAATACTAGGCTTGTATGTTATCCTGTTGGAATAGCACCTCTGTCTGGAGTTAATTTTGTGATGTAAAGAACATTGACTGATGCTATTTCCATCTTACTGCCTCTGTTAAGTAAATGCTTCTCCACAAGTATACTTTTTGCTGAGTCTGGTAAAAACTATTTGAATTTCAAATTCCTTACCTTGCTGTTTGTCTGACTCCCAACCCCACTTCCACTGTAACCTGAATTAATACTTTTACACTGTATGTACTCTAGACTGCGTTTTTTTTAAATAATGCATGACCCAATGATTTTTTTTTTTTTTTGTTTCTTGTCATGTACTTCATTGGTGAAACATAGAGATGTTCCATCTCTGTATGAGCCTTTGCCGAGCAGGAGGGTTTATGGTACATCTGTAGCACTGATGATAATTGGGTCCCAGAGGTTTTTGAACTTAATAAGGAACTACTTATACTGGCAGATAACAGTGCTGATGATGTCTATTGGGACAGCCCCATTTCTTACACTGGACTGAACAGGATTAAAACTCCTGACTCGCATGCAATACATTTCAATCAACAGTTTGTCTAAATTTAGACTACGTAGAAGACCCCAAACACCATTAATGTACTAGATACACGGTTTTGACTCATTCGGTATTATCTTGAAGAAACTATTAATGATACGTTACATAGAATATACTTACTTTGCCTGTATTTTTGTTAAATATTTAAAGCCTGTAAATCGTGTTTTGACATACAAATATATGTTGGTTTGTTTATGCTCTTAAAGCAAATTTGATTTCTGACTTTATTGCTTCAGTTGTAGAAGGTAAAATGTACTCTCTTCCATTGAGACACCATGTGACGTTACAGACCGATGAGCCAAGCAGTGCTACAACTTTATTTGCGTGCCTTCTTCAGAATAAGTGCAACGATTGATACCTGGAAAAGGTTCTGCATTTTCTTGAACCTCGATTTATAGGTATCTATAACTTACCAGGACTTGCAATATGTAGTATAAAGGCAATATATAAATTGTAAGCTTGTGGGCAGGGCTCTCTACATCATGGATGGATCAGTCTGTCTCTGTTTGTGTAATATAGTTTGTAATACCCTTTTATGCTCTGTGCCAAGTTCTGTGTAAATTATTGGCACTACAAAATAAATATTAATGTCATGTAATATATTAATATTTATTGCTTCCTTTTACCACCTACTTTAGTCTCGCATAGTGCACTATAACTCACTCACTACTCTCAAACTTGTGCTAGACTTACTTTTCAAACACTCCTGTCCCTATATATTTGGGTTACCATATGTCCTATTTCCCCCACGCTGTCCTCTTTTTGAGGATCATTTACTCTGTTATTTAAAAAAAAAATTCTACTTATTTCTGGGTTTGCAAAAAAAAACTGTTTTTGTAAATATTATCATGCAACATTAATCATTAACATGCTGCATGTTAAACTTAAAAAACAAAACAAACTTGCGATTCCGAATCATTATTCTTCTTGCTACATCTGCCACCTGTTGTTCCGGTGTATGCGCTTCTGGTGCAATGTTACTTCCGTGAAATAACCTGGTTCCCTTGTCTGAAGGTGCACACTAAGTCACCACTGACACAGACTGTATCATTAGGGGAGGAGGAGAAAGAGAGGAACATGTGCTGGGGCAAGTTCTGTGACTGCAATAGGTGCTGGGGGCAAGTCTTGTGAGTGCAATGGGTGCTGGGGGCAAGTGATGTGAGTGCAATTGTGATGCTTTGGCAAGACCAGTGGGTGCTACAAGTCCTGTGAGTGTAATCAGGGTACTGTAGCAAGTTATATTAGTGCAATGAGGTACTGTGGGTGCAATGGCAAGGGATGCAGGTATATCTCTTTTTTTTTAGTCACCAGGATATTTATTAACCCTACGCTGTATGATCATTGCCTATTAACTTGCAATTTTGCTGTACTCTTCAACCCTCTCTAAACTCTTAATTCACATCAATGAAGAAACCTTAGCCTTACTACTATATACATCCTCTCAACCTTCTCCTGTACAAACCTAGTTACCACTCTTTGAAACACCATCTTTGCATCAATCTTGATAAAATAGCACAACAACCATTCACAATATCCATCATGAACATTCTTGGGCATAACATGTTTTATTGGTTGTTTTTTTTTAATCAATAACCATTGAAATACATGCTCTAATACACCTGCCAACCATTACTGTTGAGGTTATTATTGTCTTTCTTGTGGCATTTTGTCTGCTCATTGTCAATATTTTGGCACACACTCATAACCCCATTTTTATCTAAAGAAGCATGAAAGTAGAGATAGTTGCTAACTGGGGAAGGGGCCTAAAGGGGCACAGTAATGAGACTCCACGTGATGTTACTTGGCAATGTGTGACACGGCATCACTGCGCTTCAGGCTACCTGGAACCGTGTGTCTGGAGCTTATTTCGCGGCATTTAGGCTGTTTTTGCCTGCCAAACATACGTAGTTTAAACACAATGCTGCCCATACACAGGGCAGATTCAAATATGACAGGACATGACCCTAAGAACGGTACTGTCCTTGCAAATTCAGTACTATTGGCAACTATGTGTAAGTCAACCACAAGCCTTTTGCTTCAATAACCGCTTGCTTTGCAACAGCATGTAAGAAATGGAGAGTGCCTTTAAAAATATTCTATTTAATAGATAAGCATATGCTGTGGGAAGGTCTGTGTGTGTGTGTGTGTGTGTAAGATAAGCTATTTGCTTTCACAATAGAACGTCATTTGAATACCATAAGAGTTTGTCATCAAAGGTTACAGCAGAGATGACTTTGTCAGATTTTGGAACAAGCACTCACCTCTGAAATCTTAATCTACTCTAAAGATATGTGAGACCCTGGGTGTTGTATAAATGTCCATTCTATTGCTTTATATGTAATAATAAAGTTTACATGGCGCTAGAACAGGGCTTGACAAATTTATTTTGATTTTAGGAGCCAGACATTTTTTTTAGGAGCCAGACAATCACGCAAACATAAACACAATTCATAAACACACACGCCTACTTCACATATATACAAACACACATACTTTACATATACACATATATACACAAACACCTCACACACACATATATACACAAACACCTCACACACACATATATACACAAACACCTCACACACACATATATACACAAACACCTCACACACACATATACACAAACACCTCACACACACATATACACAAACACCTCACACAGTCATATATACACAAACACCTCACACAGTCATATATACACAAACACCTCACACAGTCATATATACACAAACACCTCACACACACATATATACACAAACACCTCACACACACATATATACACAAACACCTCACACACACATATATACACAAACACCTCACACACACATATATACACAAACACCTCACACACACATATATACACAAACACCTCACACACACATATATACACAAACACCTCACACACACATATATACACACAAACACCTCACACACACATATATACACACAAACACCTCACACACACATATATACACAAACACCTCACACACACATATATACACAAACACCTCACACACACATATATACACACAAACACCTCACACACACATATATACACACAAACACCTCACACACACATATATACACACAAACACCTCACACACACATATATACACACAAACACCTCACACACACACATATATACACAAACACCTCACACACACCCACCTCACACAGTCTTTTCTTGGGGTTTCTCCTTGATGTGTCCCCCTCCCAGCTGCTTTACCTCACTGCAGGGGAGGGGGACATTCACACTGCAGCTTAACTCCGTTGGTCGGCGTGCTGAGTGCCAGGATGTCACGTGACGACACCCGGCACTCAGACACGCGTTGCGCGAGGGGGCGGAGCTTGCAGTCTGTGCCATCGGCCATCGGCACAGACTTTACCCCCTCGCCCTGCGGAAAAATCGGATGGCAGCGGCAAGGGGACCAGGAGGCTGACAGCACCCAGGCGCCAGGTCTAATTTCCTGGTCGCCATGGCGACCTGGCGCCTGGGGTTTGTCGAGCCCTGCGCTAGAAGCATGAGAGTTGGTAAGACCAAACTGAAGATGAAAAGCCATGTTGGCAGCATTGGACTGTGATTCTTCACTTAAATGTTTGCCCCTTTCTGTGTACATATTGATTATGGACTGGTTGTTTGTATAATGTGTACTTTTTAAGGTACATGCCAGTTTATTCTCTGACTGGTAGCCATGATGCTTAAGATGTATCAAGGTTCCGGCTGTTGCCTGAAAATAATTTGTACAGCACTCCAAAAGTGAAAAAACCACAGGGCATTTATTCAAATAAATGTTCAAACATGCAGCAGGAAGATAAGGAAACTGACAATCACATGACGTGTTTCGCTTGAAAACCAAGTATCAGACTGCTACAGCACCGACTTCGGTTTTCACATGCTGCCAACAGAGGGGACCCACACCAGGTCCCTCTGTTGGTGGCATGTTAAAAAGATGGTCTCTGTGCTAGAGATAGACTGGCAGGCCCGACAGATCCCAAGCAGATGCTCGGGATATGCCCCTGTCCTATTTGGCGGAGTGCATGCTGAGCATGTCAGCATGTGCCAACACCAGAAGAGCTCTGCCTCAGCTGGGAGGCAAACCTCAGATTAAACCTGAGTCGGATATACTCTGGGGTAGTGGTACTAAGTCGTTGACTTCTTTTAATGAAGTTAAATTAAAAAACAAAGTTTAGAGCCACTTTAAATATGATGATGATATACTGCTGGCGGTATGTTCCTTTTGTCTGTCATCTTTTAAAATGTGTACATCTCAGATATATAGTATAAAGTGCATCATACGTCACTACAACATTTTTTTATTTTTCACATCATGGTCAATCTTCTGAATTAATATTTCTAGAGAAAATAAGTTATTGATTTTGATGACTGTTTTTTTTCAGTATTTGCATGATGCTGATTTCTGCTTCCTATATAAAGAAGTTTGTTGTTTGTTTTTACACGTACAGTTTCTCTTACCTCCCACAAGTGGTTTCCTCTACATGATAAAGAGTCCTAAATAGAAACCGTTCTTGGCTTCAACCCAGTTTGCTGTTTTGAGACTATATTCACTCAGGCTGGACTGACTATGAACTGAGAGCAAGAGTAGCTCTATATATCTTATGATATGCCTCAGAAGAATAACCTAGCACAACTGAAGTCATGTGGATTATTTCTATAAAATACTACATGGAGATGGATTTACTGTGAGTTAACTGAAGAAGAAGAATTTGAATGAATGAAGACATTCATAGTGCTAGACCAGGGTTACTGGTGTGGAGAGCAAGCCAAGAAAACTCAAATTTCAGTTTCAACTATTGGCAGAGGTCCCATTTTATAGCATTTATGTTTGTCATATACACAGGAATTTGCTTTTCAGTTTACGGCTTTACAAGACTGAGGGGGGTATTCACTAGAAGTGAACTGATAAATTAACTGCAAAAAACAGCATTTGTAGCCCAGTTGGGTATATAGACGCTGGGGAATTTTTTCCAATTAAGCTTTTAATGCCTGATTTTGAAGTTCACTTGTCAGTCCAGTTTTAGTGAAACAACCCCATGATCCAGGTTTAATCCTTTTCAATAAAATTCTGTTCGATTTTATATTTTATTTGTTCATTTTTTTTTAGATGCATGTAACTAAATTTGCTTTAAATGTTGCTACAAAATGGTAATAAGTAATGTCTATATCAGAGTTTTAAAATAAACGCTCAAGTAGTTTTAGTGGGTTCATCACTTTTCAAAGGTTCTATACTGATTTTATTTGATTTACTGTACATATATGTATGTTTATTTATAAGTATAAATGTCTATCCTTGTATTCTCTCTCCACACATTACTTGTATAGCTGTAGATTTAAAAAAAATGTTTTTACATTGTACAGGAGATAATTGAAAACAAGTGCCATCTTAATGTTTTCATTCCCTGTAGTTTACCATGCATTCATGCAGCCTATTCCACTGACAAATGAGCAGGTGGATTCCTCTGCTGAATGCTTGCAGCCAATCAGAAAGGGGAATCTTGTTTCTCTTCAACTGATGTGTTGGCTTAATTTTAGCACTTTCTGCCATTGACTATATTTTCCACAATGCTCTGCAATAGGGTGATTTAGCATTATGGGAAATATAGTCAACATCTGGAGTGCCAATGCTTAGACATCACTGTTATAGCTATGCATGTCTATATTAGCTGTATAGGGGACAAACTGTAAGCAGTAGAGTTAGTGAATAGAGTGCATGACCCTTAACTAGCCTTATTTATGTGGGACAGTCTAAATTCAGGACCACTATGCTGCTGTCTGATTTTCATTCTCTGGTGTTTGGCACCAGTATAAGTGACAATGCTACCCCGCATGTGTGGACACACTCTCGCAAGCCAATGTTACTGGGGGAAGACAATATGTCGTATGAGATTCCAAGGCCATAGAAACCTGTTACATAAACATTGTGGCTCTGTCATAGAATTAGCAGAATAATAAAAGTACTATGCCAGATAACACTGCCATATGAATGAACAGACATTTAATAAAAAAGTTACTGCTGTCCAAAACCAGTGACTTCAAATATACTAATTTATATGTGATGTTAGTAAAGGAAGTACACAGAAAAATTATATTTTAGAATCTAAACAGTGATGAATATGGTGATTCAAGCACACACATCACATGCTCGTATGGTAGCCACCATTTTGTCCAAAATAATACCTGTAGGTGATTGCCTCCATAGACTTAACATTGGTCTTAAGCAAGTAGTTTACCGAACCGGCAGTAAAATCCCAACAGGGTGGCAACCCTGCGTGCTCTCGAAACCATCTTAAATATGTCACAGAGACCTTTGTTTCCCCCAATTAATTTAGCAGTGGAAGCAATGATCAAGTCAAAAACCTGCCCTCTTGTGAACAGGAAGAAATACATTTCTCTGTGAGGCATTTTTTGGTTTGTTTTGCCTTAATCAACATAGTTATTCTGGCATGACTGATATTATCATGGTTTATACAAACTAACAAAGTTACAATAACTATTTCTTAAAAAGGAAAATATTCCAGGAATTGTGATTTCCCCCAACTATTTCAATATTAGTTTTTCTAGGAAGGACAAAAAAAACTTCCCCTAAGTACATTTATTTAAACCATTATATCTATATATAAAGATTGCTCTTTGGCTTCCAGAGCAGACCTTCTAATTATATGTCATTGTGTAAAGAAGAAATTACAGGGAGGTCCATATGCTAAAGAGTATGTTGTATGCACAATTAAACAGACCTTTGGAAACATACACATACATGTTTATTCTAATATTGTTATATAGTGTTTTATAAAGAATATTAGAGAATAGATAGATGTACTTTAACTATATACATGCAGATATATATACACATACATTTATACATAAATACATGCATATATATACAAATACATTTATACATATAAACATAAATACATGCATATATAAACAAATACATTTATACATACATACATGCATATATAAACAAATACATTTATACATAAATACATGCATATATAAACAAATACATTTATACATAAATACATGCATATATATACAAATACATAAATACATGCATATATATACAAATACATTTATACATATATACATAAATACATGCATATAGTCTTGAGTTCTCCATTTCTGCATTTTTTGCTGGGATTGCACCAGGGAATTTAACTCCTTTTGAGATCAAGAGATTTACCTATTGTAGTATTGTCCTTTTGTACCCTGTACTCTGTATTCTGGTTTTTCTTTCATTCTTTTCTTTGTTCCTGTTGCTGTCTTCAGCCTTGCCTCTCCTGGCCTGCAGCATTGTGCATTTTGTTCGACAGTGCTATCGACAATGCCTGCTTCAGCTCCATTCCCAAACAAATATACAATTGTTCTAATGAGGGAAGGATTGGCATCTGTTTTATAACACAGTTAGGTCTCTCTGCTTCCTTTATGAGGTGCTGTTCATGTTTTTATTGCTGCAAATTACACTCGTTTAGTAAGCACATGGCTTTCATAAATATGCTAATCAAATCCATAACAGCATTTGAGGCTTCTTTTGCTACAGTAGCCTAAATTTACCAAACAGACTCTAAAGAGTTATAGGACCGACTTATACATTTAAAGAAAATCTACATATTATCGATGTGCAATTACAATGTACAAAGATCCCCATTCTAACGGAGACCTATGACTGACTTCCAAAAGAATTGTCAGCAGCAGAAGAGGATCACCAGGAGACATCGTGCAAAAGGTATTGCAAAAAAAAAAAAAAATTGAATAAGCCAGTTGTTTTTTTTGTATTACAGATTGCTTGGATAATGCAGTGGAATTTGTTGTTCTTTAGATCCAGGGTTATGATATTTTATCTTTTAAATCCTTCTAAATCCACTCAGGAAAAACACAAATAAAAGTACATAGTGTGCTGAAATAGAAAAAAAAATCAACATACTACTTTCCTAGTTGAGTTGCTCAATGGAACAACTGTTAAAAGAATGAGGCTTGAAATAGTAAAAAGAAAATTGTAACCTTAAATGGTATATTCAACATGTAATTATTAAATGGTATATTCGACATGTAATTATTAAATAATATATTAGACATGTAATTATTAAATAATATATTAGACATGTAATTATTCAAATGGTATATTAGGTATTTTAGAGATGGTTGTTTACCTGATCAAATGTAACATAGCTGTTTCTGCTTTCTGTGGTTTGTATTCTGTTCAAAAGCCTAAAATAAACAGTTTTATAAAAATTAAAAAAAATTGTGGCAGGTTCTGACAATAGACTTGTCGTTTAAATACACTTGTCCAATTTCCTATTTGCTTCTTTCCAAATGTTATATAATAATTGTGTTCTGTGTTCTTAAAGCTGAAAACATATTGATAAGAAATGTATGAAATATTGACACATTTTTTTAAAGTGAGTATCACAGCATTTCTGATTAGAAATGCTATATTGTCACTGGTTTTTATTGATGCTGACACCCAATCAAACAGCAACATTTATTTTGAATAGTTTGCTTTTGAAATGTTTCAACTCACTTGAAACTCTGAAATGGTACTCCCATTGAGGTGAAAATGTATTCTAAATTGAGAGCAACCCTTGTTTAGATACTCCATTTTATACAAATAGGGCTAGTCTGGCAAATATCCCATGGGGCACTTCGAGAGGTTGTGTGGCCTAGCAATTCCCAGGATGCAAATGTGAAATTCCTATTAGCAGAAGGAGAGAAGTCAGAGGTGCTCATAGTGATGTACCTGTCACTAAGAATGATTAGGATTTGTAGAAAATCCATTATCCCAGAAGATACAGTGAGCTCAGGTGGAGTTTTTAGGAATTAGGTAGGCTACAGATAGTTAGTTTGTTTAGGATTAGCTTGCATTTGCTAGCATTATACTATAAGGAAATGAATATTAAAGGAGGAACTGTAGTTTGGTATAATTGGAGGTGTTTAGGTATGTGTTTAAGTATTGAGAGTGCTCCTGTGATTGAAGACCTGGAAACTGGCCACAATAGAGAATATATTGGAAGAGCATTTGGATGCTGTGCAGTTAAAAGCAGAAAGCCGCTGGCAAGTAGGTAATCTGTACAGTGTGAATTAAAAAGCTGCGGAGTGAAAGAACCAACATATCTGAATGTCATGGGAATCGAAATCCAACAATCCTAAAAGTTAGACGTCAGGGGCATGGATCTCAGAAGTCCTGGCTCCTGTGATTGCTCAACCATTATAGTAGCACTTGCCACCGAAAAGGATATTTTACACCACACCAGTATAACTATTGTAAAGTTTATGACTTTATGAGTGCTGTGAATTGTAAACAAATCTATTTGACTTCACCTGCCTTAGCCACTTTATATGCATTCTCAATTGTGAAATATGTTTGTGTTTGCTAAGAGAGCATTATGAGTAATCTTTTGTTTGAGTGTGGTTTGCTGCTAGAATATGTTGATGGACTGTAGTTAACCAACATGCATATAACAACCAAACATGATTTGTCTCTAAACTTACTGTAGACATAACTTACTGATTCATCTTACATAGAAACATAGAATGTATTGGCAGAATAGACCCATTCGGTGCGTCCAGTCTGCCCAATTTTCTAAATACTTTTATTAGTCCCCAGTTCCCGGTCTTATATCTAGGATAGCCTTGTGCCTATCTCACGCATGCTTAAATTCATTGACTGTGTTAACCTCTACCACTTCCTCTGGAAGGCTATTCCATACATCCACTACCCTCTCAGTAAAGTAATACTTTTACTTTCAAACCTTTTCACCTCTAATTTAACAATATGTCCTCTAGTTGTGGTAGTTTTTCTTCTTTTAAATATACTCTCCTCTTTTGCTGTGTTGATTCCCTTTATGTATTTAAATGTTTCTATCATATTACATTACATTACCACTTATTTATATAGCGCCAACAATTTATGTAGTGCTAGGTACAGAGCATAGAAGGGCGCTACAAACTAAGTTAGACAAACTAGAACAGACTGGTACATGAGGTAGAGAGCCCTGCTCGCAAGCCCCCTGTTTCCTCCAAGCTATACATAGTAAGATGCTTTAACCTTACCTGGTAAGTTTTATCCTTCAACCCATGAACCATTTACAATTTAGTTTCAAAATATACACATGAAAATATTAACCCTTCGTAGTGTGGTCCATTTTTTTTTTATTCCCAGATTGCAAGTTCCCCAAATACCCTGAGCAACACCTAGAATAATTTGGTTTATTAAAGAGTATACATAATTATATAGGATATAGGCCTCTTGCCTATATCCTCCTCAATCCAAATCTCTAAAATCGAAATACATTGTATAAACTGTACTTTTCATGCTAAAATCACTATTTTATAAGGAATAAAAAAATTTTTGTACATTGTGCTAGACAATTTTCTATTATTTTAATTAGAATTTTGGAATATTTTAATTCTTTATTGGGGATAGTGTAGGAATGCCAACACTTGAGCGCAACAAACAGGTTTTTGTCCAGGCAAAGCACACACAGGGTTAATGGCAAAGGTAAAAGCTGGCAGTGTTTCAAGAAATCAGTTGGTTATTAACCAGAAGATAACTTGACCTTTTAAAAGGAAATTGTCCTTACACAATGAAGTCACTCTTTAAAAACCTTTATTGATGAAAGAGAGAACTGAATGGAAGAAGTTTTCCAACATGGGGATTGTGGCCTTAAATGGACTCTGTAAACCTCAGCATTGCTTATACTGTGCATGTAGAGAATACAAAAATGGTGAAGAATGAACTATACATTTGTATTAGCAGAACTGCAAGCAAATGCATAAATTAGGATAAAAGTATGTTTTAGACATGTCTGTGTCTCATGTCTAAAAGGGAAATAGAAGGACCAGGAAGTGGTCATGGATGTCCTGTATTGCACGCCAAAGTATACTGAAAGGTGACAAGATCAAACAGCCTTATAAAGAGAAATAGTACCACATTCGATCATATTACACATGCGATTCATCAAATGTCATTTCTATGTGAACTTATTTATACTGGTGAGACCCAATTCAAATTCATTTTTCAAAACGCAAATCAACAGTTAAGACCAAGAATGTTAATTTACTGATCTCTTAACATTTGTGTCCTAAGAGACATGATCTGAGTGAGGTACGTGTTAGCGTTATTTATTCTGTTATTTGAACTTGACTTCCAAGCAGGTATAGACAAAGTGGCAAGGTCTGTGAAGGTCCGTAGAACCTTCACAGACCTTGCCACTTTGGTCAGTAAATGTTGACCATGGACATTCCCTGGTCTAATCCCTGGTTCCAAGTCATTTTTAAATTGAGACTTGATGCAGTTCACTAATTTTGCAAAACAGGCACACATGTATGATGTATTAGAGGAGCAAGGAATTATTACTCACATCACTGAGCTCTAACTATTAACCCATCATTAACACATGTATCATGTTTGATAATTCACCTGATACTACACTGACTCTGGGTGGTCCAGCGATTAATGGAAAGTAGAGGGAATTTAACCTTATGCAGATTTGTAGCCATAGTTTTAATAGCCAAGGAATAAGTACAAAGACAAAGCAGCAGCTCAAAGGTGTTACGCAGCCTATGAAAAGCTCGCTCTTTGGGCTACTAAACTACTACCACCATTTTTAGTGGATGTACTTTATCCACTTACATCAGTGGATGAACAGTAGAATCAAGTGGTTATGGGGAAATCATTGTGAACGTATTTTCAAACCAGCTGCTGTTGAAATCACGAGTATTTGTTCATTATGATCTCAGGAAGCTCTTTGTGACTTATGGGGCTGGACTGAGAATAGACAGCAGCCTTGGAATTATTATTTTCTTTATACACACACCCAATAATATTTTGAGCCAGTACAGTGCTCACATATAAAGAGGGAGGTATAAAATACTATCATTTATAATGCAGTTAGCCAAACGTTGAAAGTGATACACTAGAGTATCCCATCAATAAATTATTAGAATTATAGTATCTGTCAGTATTTATATTGCCAGAAATGACCTGTAACTGGGTAAAATGTCTTGTGTCAACCTGGTCACCATGTCCAATCAATGCAAAGCAGGGGTTGGACATGGCGACACAGGGGGGGGGGGGGGGGGCATAGTCTAAATAAGCTCATGCACATAACACCATTTTCTCTTTTACAGAAAATAAACATTTTTCTTGTTCCCTCCCACCCATCCCCTTTTTTATTTCAGGTAGGTGGTGCAGGGTCCCTGAGGTAGGATGTCAGTGCTGGGGGTTGGTCGTCTGGGGTACGGCCAACCCTTGGTAGAAGTAGCTATGTGGCTAGCTGCACGGGCTCACCATGGGCTAGTCCCTGGCGAGCGGATTCTGGGCTACTGTGCATAATGGGACGCCAGTAGCCCAAGCAACCGAATTCCGCCTGCGTCAGATCCTTGGGGACCCCATCCTAGTGATCTAAGAGGTATACGGTGGCACGCTACTGCTCTGTGTCTCAGTGAGATATATATATTTCAGTGACACACGGTACATTTTTTGTACTCGTTGTAGTGCCGGATTTGTAATATGGTTTTTTAAGGACGTTAATGTATGTTTTTTTATTAAAATGCAGCTGTTTTTATTGGATATTCAGAATTTATGTTGCAGTTAATTCTTATAAATAAATCTGTGACCCTTTAGCCAGCAAGTTGTCTGCGTATTATTTGGGTTGGGATAAAAGGTATGCCATTCCCCTGTCAAGACAGAGATGTGGTACAGTATGGTTAGTTAGAACATAGTTTGCCAGAAACGCACAAGGTACAGTATAGCACATCATTACAAATAAGTAGCCATAATTAGATTGCCTGATATGATTAACAAAATATATAGTGGATAGAAGATTGCAATGCAGCCATGTCAGTCAGTCGCACAGGTAATAATGTGACACATAATGGAATGATATGATAAACATTATTACTGATTCTGGAACTGCCTTTGTAATTTATAATGAAGCTCATACTTATGAATTAACTATCTCAATTAAGACTCTATGTACTAGATAATTAGATTCAGCACATATAGTTCATCACATATTTTAAACTATTCAAAAATGTATTTATGTTTAAATAGGTGGTTTGAATCCCATTCCTGGGTAATGCCATGGGGGTTATGTGTACCCAATTTAAAGGTGCAGTAGGGCTCTCTTTTAGATAATATGACAAATCCATTACCTCCTCATTTTCTTCTTGTTCATGTTCTTTATTTTCTCAATTGTACTTCTTATTACCACAATGGACGTTTCATCATCATCAGTAATGTCATTCAGATGTTCTGTCATTAGCTCCTTTAGTGGTTTTATTGTGCGTCCCACATATTAAACATTGCACTTCCTACATGTGATAAGGTACACCACATAAGGTATATTACAATTCACGAACCGATTAATATTGAGGACATTCCCCGTCAGTGAGGTTCCCCTGTTTCACATATTGACAGCACACACATTTTTCTCCACATACGCACATTCCCAGAGATACAATCCTGTGTTCTCTTATGCCTATCCTGTAAAAACTGTCAGATAGCCATGACTGTAATGTGTTAGCCTTTCTTGCTATAAACTGAATTTCATTAGATAACTTTTTGTTGTACACTGGATCTAATTTATGAGCAGATGCATGTTACTTGATATTACTGATTTAACTATACTGGCTATAGTCTGTGCAATTATTTTTTCTTTTTTATTCTTTTGGCTGTACTGTATTGTCACTACCATGTGACAGCAGACAGCATGTCATATTTTTTTTTAGATTTTGCCTTTCTCACTATCTCCAGTGGTGTAATTCCTCTTTTTTAGTTTTATTCTTAGCTCCACTGATTGTTCCTCAAATGAACTTCAGAGGAGCAATTCCTTTGATGACAAATAAATCCACCTATAGGCACAACTCTAAAAGTTTGGCTAGGATGACCATTTGTACCATAGAAGAGAGTATTGACTGCAGTCTTCTTTCTATAATTCTCTGTTACAATTTTTAATTTATGGGGCCAGCATGCCTGCTAATCACAGTAAATATCAAATTCTTATTGCTTGAATACACTAGGATAGATGAAAAATACTCTTATGTGCCAGTGCAAATTGCTTACTTCTCGCTGGTTACAAACATGATGTATAAGTCTATAGAGTGTCCAGAAACTCATATATGTTCAAAACTGTATTATGCATCATGTATTAACTCACACATATAATATAGAAATACTGGTATGTATTGGAAGGGTCTAGGACACTTCTTCGCCACATCTTCATCGCTGACAGTTCAGCGCGGCAGTTAGAACGCTGAACTGTCAGCAATGAAGTATAACGCGGCCGTTTCACCGCGGCTGCAGCTATGTAAGAGCTGACAGTTCAGCGCTGAACTGTCAGCTCTTACAAATCTAAAAGTAAAACGAAAATAACCCACCTAATAAATGATTCCCCCCCCTAATAGTAACACTACACACTAAACCCCAATACTAACACTAAAATTAACCCCAATACTAAAATTAACCCCCGAGCCCTAATACTAAAATTAACCCCTAACACTAAACACTAACCCCATTACTAACCCTAATACTAACCCCTGACCCCTAATACTAAAATTAACCCCTAACACTAAACACTAACCCTAATACTAACCCCCGACCCCTAATACTAAAATTAACCCCTAACACTAACACTAAACACTAAACCCCAATAGTAAAACTAAAATTAACCCCAATACTAAAATTAACCCCCTAAACCCTAATACTAACCCCCGACCGCTAATACTAAAATTAACCCCTAACACTAACCCTAATACTAACCCCCGACCCCTAATACTAAAATTAACCCCTAACACTAAACACTAACCCTAATACTAACCCCCGACCCCTAATACTAAAATTAACCCCTAACACTAAACACTAACCCTAATACTAACCCTAATACTAACCCCCGACCCCTAATACTAAAATTAACCCCTAAAACTAAACACTAACACTAAACCCCAATAGTAAAACTAAAATTAACCCCAATACAAAAATTAACCCCCTAAACCCTAATTCTAACCAAACTAAAATCGGTAAAATACTTACCTTTAGCGATGAAATGTCCCGCGATGAAATCTCCAGCGACGATCTGGATTTATATTTTTAAGTCCAGTTCTTCACTCTTCTATGGTGCACTTGCAAGTTGCATCCACCACAATTTCAGGCACAATTCTAGTAAATTGCCCGTATTGTGAGGCCATTGTTATGGGATTCTGGCCTGAGAAGACATGTCTCTCTCTATCTATGGTAATAAATGTACATTATACTATCAGTGCATGCTCCACTGTCTTTCTGGCCACGAACAAAACAACCAGTACATTCAATGTAACTCCTACCTGAAGTTACCTTATGAAGTTTATACCTGGCTGAACCTCTACACGTTTTGGGGACAGGTTTATTTTAAAGTAATAAACCCAACATTTCTTCATTTAACACTATAAATGCTGATAGAATGCAACCCTTTGGATATCGGTAGTGGATGTTTTCATCTCCACAGTCCACTTTTAGTGGATAAATTCCAGTATCTTTCTGATGTTTGCTTGAAGTAAACTTGCAACATTAATTGAGAGATCACATTTCTGCAGAGCAAATATCCACAGCAGTACTCCCTCACATTCCTCCTGCACTCTGCTTGGCAACAGTGTGCACCACATTATGGGGGCTATTCACTAAAAAGGTAAGTTGCAGGTGAGTTAAAGTTAGCTATACATTGTGCAGGGATAAGCCTTGTGAGTTTGCTTAGTGGAGGAAACTCACCAGGCTTGTCCCTGCACACTGTATAGTTAAATTGGTAAAACAAAATGTTCAACTCGCCTTTTAATGAATGGCCCCCTATATTTTCGTGCACTATGTCATTAGATTGCATATATAGTGAATGACAAAGGATTCCCATGGGCATCAGTGTCATATAAGGAACAGATCATCTCTTCTTTAAAAAAATAAGTAAAATACTCGGCACTTGAATGGTTAAATATAACCTGGTGTTAAGCCTGCCATTTCAACCCATAACTCGTGGGTCTGTTTGGATTTTTGTGGTGTATTGCCTTCGATTATTATCATTTAACCCTTTCGAGTGCTGAATATTCTTTTTATTCCTATGATTTGAGTAGATGTTTTTCAGGTCCATCCACCACTCAGGTACTGGCTCTTTTGGAACATTTTCTTATTTTCTTCTGGAGTGCCAAATCTAAATGCCATGGGAGGGCACCTTTTATGCCGCCCCCTGAAAAGTGCCTCCCGAGGACTACACAAAGGAAGGCACAAATAATCATACTTTACATGTCTGCCATGCACCTACAGAGAAGGGGCGGTATCAGTTTGCATTTATTTTGCTACATCCCAAGAACAATCCTTAAACCCAGTTTATTATTGACAGATTGTGTTTAAATTATGGTAATTGGTGATGGGAACAGTCACGAAGTGAATTCTGACAGCCTGCCTGACTGGGGTTCTTGGAGGGGCCTGAGGGCCAAACACCTCCCTGTAGATTATGGACCCTGGCTTATGTACCATAACTCTATACGTTAAAATTGTTAGTTACCGTATTTATCGGCGTATTACGCGCGCCGTCGTATAACACGCACCTCATTTTAAGAAGGAAATTTCAGGAAAAAAAACTTACATTTCAAATAAAGAACTTTGAAGCCCAATATGCCATTTTAATATGCCAGGATATTGCCCCCAATATGCCATTTTAATATGCCAGCATATTGCCCCCAATATGCCATTTAATATGCCAGGATATTGCCCCCAATATGCCATTTAATATGCCAGGATATTGCCCCCAATATGCCATTTAATATGCCAGGATATTGCCCCCAATATGCCATTTAATATGCCATGATATTGCCCCCAATATGCCAGGATATTGCCCCTTAGTATGCTCGTTATGCCACCCTCCTCCCCCCCTTCCCCAGACCCCAGTACTTACCTCGTTCCTGCTCTGTCCCCCGTTGCTCTGAAGCTGCGTGGCTGTGAGGGAAGCGTTGTGAGCTTCCCTCCAGCCGCGCGGAACAATAAAGTTTGTTTAAAAAAAACACACTTTGTTGACCGCGCGGCTGGATGGGAGCGCACAACGCTTCCCTCACAGCCACGCAGCTTCAGAGCACTGGGTAAGTTTTAGATTTTTTTTATTTTCTCATTATATCGGCGTATAACACGGACACATCATTTTCCCCCTATTTTCAGGGAGAAAAAGTGCGTGTTATACGCCGATAAATACGGCAGTTATTTTCTGTTAGTGTATTGGTTTATGTGTAACATTTAATTCTGTGAGTAGACCACTCTGAAGGTTTATAATGTGACAGTGACTCCAATAATTTACTCCAACATCTATTGTTCTGGATTAACTGGATTAACTGGTAAACTGATTATGTTGTGTACATTACTGTGTGTATTGTAATTAGGTCTACTCACTCTATGTTAATTCCTATTTGGTTTGCAGTCTGAATGTCTAATGTTTTCCTAGCCCCAGTTAGTTGGAGAACTATGTTTAGTTCCATCCCCCCCCCCCCCCCCCCCCATTGTAAACTAATGTCTGTGATGTCATGTGTATGTCTTTTTATAAGTCTGTGTTGTTACACAAATAAAGGGTTGTTCAATTTTGCTGTACCTAACTGATAGATGTCCTGTCTATTTGGGTACAAAGAGCCAGGGTCCAGGAAAGACTTGCTGGGTGAATGCTGAGCTGTAAGTGGGGGCTAAGGAGGTGATTTCCCACAACGGACAGAGGGTCTACTACGTCGGGTAGACGGTCCGTCATAGGAACAACACCAAAAAGTGCCCTCTGATATAGGTATTGAAGATTTGGAAGATGCAGCTCAATTAATTTCCTACATTCAAGGGATATTTAATACATGAATGTGGGACTAAATACAGTCTGATATTAATCTGACATGTCTGTTTATGCTGATAAGATCCTGCTGATGTTTTTCTGTGCTAGATTTATGATATCTCTTTCTAGAGATTAACTCACCCATAAATTGCTGACACAGGAATTTCATGCTTACCACATGATGGTATGATAAATTTCCACACTATATACTATCACAGGCCAGGACATCTTGGTCTGGCAAGTTTATTAGGGATGGGCCATCATAAAAAATCCTGAACATACCTGAACAACAGTGTTTATTGAAAGCACTGTAACAATAAAAAACTTTATAATGATGTTATTAAATAATCTTGTTACTCAAAATAATCTAAAAATTGTTAACCAAAGTATATTATACAAATAACAAATGAGGAGGTGCTAAGAAGTCATAATTTAATATTCAAATGATAACCACCAATAGCAAATATCCAGGCATAAACAGATTCTGCCCTCCATTGGCTGGTGATTCTAAGTTAGCCATGGACAGGGTATAAAATATGGTACAGAGAATCATAAAAGCTGCTATCAGGAAGCCGTTACAACTTGTCTAGAAGGTCCATAAGCATAGGTTTGGTTAGAGCCCATTAACATTAAAGATGGCTGTAAAGTTAGCCTTACCTATGTTGCTATGCTGATCACCTAAAAGCAGGGGTAGGAACCTGCATTGCTCAGGGTGGACATTTACTGGGGTCTGTGTTGAACAATATTATGACATTCTATGGAATTTCACAAACCATGCCATGTACACTTTGTCTATCCCTGTCTAAAAGTCAAGAGAAACGAAAGAGGCAGAAGGAACCGGTGTTGATAACATTTGAATGTAGAATGACCGATATTATCTTGTACCATTCCTCTACAATAATGATATATTTTGGTTAGCCTAAGGGTCAGTTCATGAACAGGTGTATTCATATAGCTTTTACATCAGCGATTCCAGCAGTGCTCTGAAGGATGGTGAATTTTATTGGAGAATCCAATAAAGTAGTGCAGTTAGTTATTAATAGATAACCCAAGAGAACTGGCAAGTGATCTCTGCAGCAGGTATTTAAATACTGGTTTATAAACCACAAAACACACAGTCATCCAACTGTCACTGTATCATTGCTCATCCTGAGGCCAGCTTGTTTAACAAAACATGAATCCCACTTTTTGTGATGGCACCAGTCACAGCAGCAGTTGGAGTGTTTGTGGTATTTGAGTGTCATGTAAAAGCAATATACTTACCTTTTCCAGGACATAATCTGTGTCAGGGCCACCATCATAAATTTCAGGGGGCCATTACAAAAAAAAATTCTGTGCACCCAGCACCCCATGAAATACCCCATCACCCACATTGCACTACCAGGACATGCCCAATTACCCACACTGCACACCCAGGGATTGCCTCAGCACCCCCAGTGCACACCCGAATCATGCCCCATCTCCCAAATTGCACTCCCAGGACTTACCCCACAACCAACAGTGCACCAATATATTTTCTTTGTAGTAGATATTAGTTAGTATTGGACATAACCATTCAAATTAAAATCCACTACATATTAAATATTACTAAATATAATCAAAAAATATAGAGAAAAGAGAAAATAAATACTTTGTCACAAAAAAGGGGTGGTTCTCAGAAACACATAGGAGGTGTTTCTTAATGAAGTGACATACATAGTTAAATAGTAGTTTAGGTTGAAAAAAGACTTGCGCCCATCATCATTTTTTAAATGGAAACCTAAATACAATATTTTAATGGAAACCTAAATACAATATTTCAAAATAAGAGACACAATGAAATGTTTTTTTCCCCAAGGACATCTCTTTAATTAAACATTTGACTGAACAGAACATTTGACAATAAATTCAGTAGCAGTGCTTATGAGACAGTGCACAAAACCTTAACATGGCAGTGAAATAGTGTGATATATTGCAAGGGATGTATTCTGAATAATATACCTTAAATACTATGATAGGCTAAAGTTAGTGCGTATAATAATTGGGTGCTTAATTCAGATTATTTATTTTTGTTGAAAGCAGAAACAGATATACAGATGTTGAGGGTTTAGGGTTATATTTTAGGCCCCTCTCTTGATAATGGAAATCACTGAAATATACAGGGAGTGCAGAATTATTAGGCAAATTAGTATTTTGACCACATCATCCTCTTTATGCATGTTGTCTTACTCCAAGCTGTAAATAAATAATACACTTGGAGATGCCTAGTGATTGTGAACTGTGCTGTATATAGCAGTTTGTTGTCAGGCAGTATACATGTTGACCTTTTCAAGTGTGGTTACCAATTAGACTAGGCTTCTGACATCCTATCACAATGGTTGTTACTAAATTGCTAACTATATATTGCCAACTCAGAAGTTAGTTTATCCAGGAGAATGCAAACATTAAGGTTGCCTTGTTAGTTTCTCTTGGTCTTTAGAGAGATTGTCCTGGAGACCACCTTATGTAATTTTTTGTGTATATCTATATATATTTTCCCTTCATGGTGTTAATATTTTGTTGTCCTACTGTAATTTTATAGTTTTTCCTCATTAAAAGTTAAGTTTGACTATGTCTGAGGAAAAGACCTATCAACTAAGTATATAGAGGTAGTGGTACAACTAGTGCAGGGCTTGACAAATTTATTTTATTCTAGGAGCCAGCAAAATTTTTTAGGAGCCAGACAATCACGCAAACATACACGCAATTCATAAACACACACACCAACCCACGTCACATATACACCCCACACACACCAACCCACGTCACATATACACCCCACACACACCAACCCACGTCACATATACAAACCCCACACACCAACCCACTTCACAAATACACACACACACTTCACATATACACCTCCCCCTACACCTCACATATATACCCCCCTTCACATATACACCTTCCCCCACACTTCACATATATACCCCCCCTTCACATATACACCTCCCCCCACACATATACCCCCCCTTCACATATACACCTCCCCCCACACTTCACACATATATACCCCCCCTTCACATATACACCTCCCCCCACACTTCACATATAGACCCCCCCTTCACATATACATCCCTCCCCCCCTTCACATATACACCTCCCCCCCACACTTCACATATATACCCCCCCTTCACATATACATCCCTCCCCCCCACTTCACATATACAACTCAAACATACACAAGTTTTTTTTTTTCCCTTCTTAACTTCTGAGTGCTGGGTTGACAACCCAGCACTTAGCCGAAAGAGCCATGAAGATCGGCTGGGGCACGAATGTTCCCCCTCCCTGCTGCCTTACCTCATTGCTGGGGAGGGGGAACATTCGTGCCGCAGCCGATCCTCATGGCTCTTTCGGCTGAACACTCATACACACGTGTAGCGCGAGGGGGCGGAGCTTGCTGTCTGTCCCCTCGCGCTGCAAAAGACGGATGGCAGCGGCAAGGGGAACGGCACCCGGGCGCCAGGCTCCATTTCCAGGTCGCCATGGCGACCTGGCGCCCGGGGTTTGTCGAGCCCTGAACTAGTGCACACGCAGAATTAGAACCACTGATACCAAAATTCAAACAGAATAAAAAGGGCACAGTAGGTCTACCACATATGACCTATACAGATAACTACACAGAAACAAAACACCCACTCAGCTGGAAAGCTGCAGTGGAGAAATAACTGTGCCTTTAAATAGCTGGTGCAGTAAAAGGCAGATAACCCCATTGTGGGAGAAGATATGACACTGGAAAAAGTTCAAATATATATATATATATAATATAATATATATATAATATAATATATATATATATATATATATATATATATATATATATATATATATACACATACATACATACATACAGGGAGTGCAGAATTATTAGGCAAATGAGTATTTTGACCACATCATCCTCTTTATGCATGTTGTCTTACTCCAAGCTGTATAGGCTCGAAAGCCTACTACCAATTAAGCATATTAGGTGATGTGCATCTCTGTAATGAGAAGGGGTGTGGTCTAATGACATCAACACCCTATATCAGGTGTGCATAATTATTAGGCAACTTCCTTTCCTTTGGCAAAATGGGTCAAAAGAAGGACTTGACAGGCTCAGAAAAGTCAAAAATAGTGAGATATCTTGCAGAGGGATTCAGCAATCTTAAAATTGCAAAGCTTCTGAAGCGTGATCATCGAACAATCAAGCGTTTCATTCAAAATAGTCAACAGGAAGCGTGTGGAAAAACCAAGGCGCAAAATAACTGCCCATGAACTGAGAAAAGTCAAGCGTGCAGCTGCCACGATGCCACTTGCCACCAGTTTGGCCTTATTTCAGAGCTGCAACATCACTGGAGTGCCCAAAAGCACAAGGTGTGCAATACTCAGAGACATGACCAAGGTAAGAAAGGCTGAAAGACGACCACCACTGAACAAGACACACAAGCTGAAACGTCAAGACTGGGCCAAGAAATATCTCAAGACTGATTTTTCCAAGGTTTTATGGACTGATGAAATGAGAGTGAGTCTTGATGGGCCAGATGGATGGGCCCGTGGCTGGATTGGTAAAGGGCAGAGAGCTCCAGTCCGACTCAGACGCCAGCAAGGTGGAGGTGGAGTACTGGTTTGGGCTGGTATCATCAAAGATGTGCTTGTGGGGCCTTTTCGGGTTGAGGATGGAGTCAAGCTCAACTCCCAGTCCTACTGCCAGTTCCTGGAAGACACCTTCTTCAAGCAGTGGTACAGGAAGAGGTCTGCATCCTTCAAGAAAAACATGATTTTCATGCAGGACAATGCTCCATCACACGCGTCCAAGTACTCCACAGCGTGGCTGGCAAGAAAGGGTATAAAAGAAGAAAATCTAATGACATGGCCTCCTTGTTCACCTGATCTGAACCCCATTGAGAACCTGTGGTCCATCATCAAATGTGAGATTTACAAGGAGGGAAAACAGTACACCTCTCTGAACAGTGTCTGGGAGGCTGTGGTTGCTGCTGCACGCAATGTTGATGGTGAACAGATCAAAACACTGACAGAATCCATGGATGGCAGGCTTTTGAGTGTCCTTGCAAAGAAAGGTGGCTATATTGGTCACTGATTTGTTTTTGTTTTGTTTTTGAATGTCAGAAATGTATATTTGTGAATGTTGAGATGTTATATTGGTTTCACTGGTAAAAATAAATAATTGAAATGGGTATATATTTGTTTTTTGTTAAGTTGCCTAATAATTATGCACAGTAATAGTCACCTGCACACACAGATATCCCCCTAAAATAGCTAAAACTAAAAACAAACTAAAAACTACTTCCAAAAATATTCAGCTTTGATATTAATGAGTTTTTTGGGTTCATTGAGAACATGGTTGTTGTTCAATAATAAAATTAATCCTCAAAAATACAACTTGCCTAATAATTCTGCACTCCCTGTATAGGTCTCTTTCAGGTATGGTAGGTAGGTATGTTTTCAGCATGTATGCTTTCCAAATGATGTATCATTGATAATTATGTGAGACCTGTTATTGAGACTCTTTAAAATATTAACTTCTTTTTAGTCAAAAGAGTCTATGCAGCAACTTGATAATTATGGAACTAAATGAATGTATTTGAATCCTTACAGTGAGTAAGAGTTATCCCATATCATAGATAACCTTAGGACACCTTTATTCAAGCAATGTTATGTCATTATTTTATACAAAACAGTAGTAGGAAGCTGAATAATGGAGTGTAATAATTAGTTCCAGAATAGATACTTCTGATGATCTAAGGGGCTAAAAATATTAATCTGAGATTGAAGTAAAAGCCTTTACATCACTCAGGATCATGTTATGCATAGGTTGCCATCTTGGCCATTTTTTACTGGCCACATATAACTTTTGGAGGCTGCTTTGCAGTTTGTAAAAGTGTAACCAGAAGTAAATGAATTACCTAATCAAGTAGTGGATCCCACAGAACCACATTGATTAGGTAACTGATTTCCTTCTGGTCACATATGACTTCTACATACTGCAAGGCAGCCTTCAAAAGTTATTTGTGGCTGGTAAAAAATGGCTGAGGTGGCAACCCTAGTTATACAAGTTTCCAGTTATGTTAATTCCACCTCTAGACTTGATAACTCCTAACAGTGCAGGATGTCAGCATTACCCTACTCAAAGATTGGAAATAAACTACTGTCTTACCTGCAGCATGTTTACATATGTATATTATTTGAGCCTGTCACAAGCTGAGCACACCACATCTCTCTATTCCCTGCTTACTGACTTAGTAATTTGGACAAACAACTCACTTTAACGAGAAAACAAACTGTGCTCACAACAGGAAATCTTGAATACCTAAGTGGGGTGGTTCTGACAATTCACATTGAGATATAAAAATGTAACCAGGTTGTCAATTCATATCAGTTTGGTTTTGTACTTTGTTACAAGTATGTTTATTTCACTTTCACAATGTGGGAAATTAAGGAAACCACATCTAGAATTTCACGTCTATCAGGAAGGCCTTAGATCACACTACAATTGTTTACAGTATTCTATTTTTGGCACTACAACATATAACCATTACCATGACAGAAAAATCTTAGGGATCTTTTAATGATTGCATATATGCGTTGATATTAGGCAAATAATGATTGTAATCATGTGATCTCACTAGTGGGATGCTTCACGGATGGCTGCAACTTGTTGCTCTCGAAGCAGTAATTAAAATAAAGATACATTGCAGCTGTACAAATACCGGAACAACAAAGCAGACATCACAGAGTTGGTAATAGAGCAAAATAAAAGAAAATGGTCTCTTGGTTCCAGGGAATACAGTAGTGACATTTATATGATAACCTGAGCATTGGCACACACATCTGCCATTACTGCTATTGCTGTATTATGTTCACCATCATCAGAGATCTTTATTTTGGAATTAAATATTTTTATTTTATTTTGTAAAGCAACAGTTATAACCAATAATACACTTGTTTCAGAACTAAACTGGACATTTCATCCCCAATATATGACATTTTAATCTGTGAAATGTAACTCTTTAACCTCATAACACAAACACACTTCCTGAATATCTGTATTTTGCTAATATCTCATCCTATGAGTATTCTCTTTTGGCAAAAAAAAAAGAGGTGAGCTAAATCTGATATATCTAGATTAAAAGGCCTACTCAACAAACAGATAACTGCAGGGAATTGAGATGGGAATAAACTTTAGGCCAATGTAGCCGATTTAAAAAAATTCTCCAATGCCGCTGAATGGGAGACTGTTTACAACTCCGGCCTCCAGTTTGAAATTCCAGTCTCGATTCCCTGTAATTATCTTTTGAGTAGACCCTTAAGAATTATTAAGAAAAAATGCATAACCTGTATTTGCACCAATGCTAGCTTTAATGTGGAGTTTATATTTTATGAAGCTTTAATATCTCTTTATGCACTGTTGGATTATTCCACACGCTCCATTTATGTTACTATATAGTCTGCCTACCCCAAAAATACGATAAAAATAACTTAAATTTACGGTGTAATTGTTATTATGAAATTAATGAGCATGCTCAATGTTCTCCATGATTAGGCATGTGCACAGTTATATACTAAATTAAATAAGGTCTTAACTGATAACTTGCAATCACCTAATTCCATTTCAGATTAAAGAGATTTCCTTATTGCAGTCTATTATTAAATTACACGTTTAGAAAATAATGTACATACGTTGACTTAGCCTTTAAGTCTCCAAAATGAATCACTGAAAACAAAAAATATTGTATAATAAAACTTCTCTTCTAATATTTATAAGAATTTGGCTTTTCTTCTTTAGTGGATTATAGGTTTTCTCCATTTTTCTTTTCAAGCCTTGAAAGAGATTAATAAAAGAAATTAGTAAATGCATATCAGGTTTCGAAAGGATACATTCTGATGAAGCTACAGTTTGCAATACAGGACAACTAAACTTGTTTTTGACAATAATTAACGTAATTTATACTTTATTTGCTTGATAGAGTCCCCAGCCCCTCCTACTTTTATTCCTGACCCGTGGTCTCAGTGGTGTCGCCGACACATATGAACCAAGGGACTGAATGTGGAATGCAAATTGTATTTTTGACACAGGCTGTGTCGGGAGCGCAATTCGGAAGTTGCCTGACGGCGATCTGTGGCACGCATTCGCGAGCGAGTGTATGAGCGATTGAGAATTTTAAAATAAAGCAGAATCAATGGGAACTACATTTACCATGATTCTGTGGTGAAGGAAGCCTCAATCGCGCATGTGATCCCGCATGCACACGCACACACAGTTCACCGCATCTTCTGAATTGCATTGCCGACACAATTGTCAGCAATACAAAACGGATGTAATATTCATAGAGTCCCTAGCAGGGGCTGGAGAGTATATGAATGAAATAAAGTATAAAATAAAGTATAAAGTAAGACCCTTCCCCCACAAATAGCTTTAATTATGTTAATTACCAACTCAGTGTAGTAAAACAATGAGTAAAAAAAAGTTTAGTTGTTCTTTAAACGTTTTTTTTTTAAACATAAATGTCTATTTATACAAAAGAAGGAACTAAAATATGATTTTGAGAAATGTAGTTGGTACCTTCAGTGTATATATATATGTACATGTGCACAGTTCATATATGCACTGTATTTGTTTGTGTAAGGAAATGGTTGTAAAATCTTTGTCACAAAGGTACAACACTCAAATGCCATCAAAATTTGAAACTATTGCCAAGAAATGTGTTACATTCAAAAACATTCATTGGTTATGTATGAAATAAACTAATTGGTGTTTTTTTTTATTTTAAGAAATTAAGGGGGTCATGTACTAAACAAGTGCAGTGGGAAAAACACTAGGTAAAACATGAGTAAGAAGCAATTTGCAAATTTTTGTAACATTTTTTCTCCTGATTTGTGCCTCTTCCATTTAATAATAATTCTCCAAAATAATTGTTATTTGCGTTTGAAAATTACACCAGCTTTTAGCAAGTGCTATCAAAAGTATTGAAAAAATATTCACAGTTTTGCCTGTTTTTATTCACAGTTTGGGCCCATTTTTATTCACAATTTGCTTGCATGTACTATTTGAGTGTTAAATGTTTAGTACATTGCAATAGGAGCAAAGCGCAAAAATAGTTTTGCACATAAAATATATTTGTTTTTTTTTAGTACATGCCCCTCATAGTAATCTTAACTCATCAGCAAGCATGAAAACTACAGAAACATTTTCAGGGGTATGTAAAATTATATATGTCTCCTGAGTAAACTGTACAATAATCATGACTGGATTTTTTTTTTTTTGTCTTTAAGGACGCCATAGTGTCTCCTTGTGAAAACTGGTTAGTGGTGTAATTCTCCATTTTTACATTTCCTGTCTTTTGGGCTGAGAAGCTTGGATTTCCCAGTATGCACTTGCACAGGTCCCATCAAGTTCAACCCTACTACCTATCATTCCAGCTTTTGATCCAAAAGAAGGCAAAAACCCCTAAGGAAGCTATTTTGAATTTTGCCTCCTGGGGGGAAAATTCCTTCTTGACTCCAAAGGGCAATCAAATTTCTCCTTGGATCAATAAGCTCTATTATTAATAGCCCGGTATGTTCTGTTAATGAACAGGTCTCTGGAGAGCTCTTTATATTGGCCCTGCGCATATTTATATAATGTTATCATATCCCCTCTGAGACGCCCTTTTTCCTCCAATTCCCTTATTCATCTTGTAGCCCTCTTTTGCACTTTTTCTAGTTCCATAATGTCCTTTTTAAGGACTGGTGTCCAGAATTGAACTACATATTCAAGGTGAGGTCTTACCATTGACTTATAAGGAGGCAAGATGATATCCTCCTCCGGTGAATCTATCGTTTCGTTTTATACATGCCAATATCTTATTGGCCCTTGCAGCTGCTGACTGACATTGAGCACTGTTGTTAACTCTGTTATCTACAATTATTCCTAAATCCTTTTTATTAGTAGTTTTTCCCAGGGAAATACCATTTAAAGTATATGTTGCTTTGTTATTATTTTTCCCATAATGCATAACTTTACATTTGTCTATATTGAACCACATTTGCCACTTAATTGCCCAGCCCCCCCACTCTAAATCAGTCTAAATCTTCCAGTAAAGAACAAACATCAAGATTAGTCTGTATTACCTTACCTAATTTAGTGTCATCAGCAAACACTGAGACTCAGCACAACTTTGGAGATCACTAATAAACAAATTGAAAAGAAGAGGGCCTAAAACAGACCCCTGAGGTACTCCGCTCAATACCCTCATCCAATTTGAGGATTTTCCATTTATAACAACACTCTGCCTTCTATCTTTTACCCAGTTTTCAATCAAAATACATACATTTGTCCCCAAACCTATTTCTCTCAATTTGAAGAGTAACCTTTTGTGTGGAACCGTATCAAATGCTTTAGCAGATGTCCTTTTTTTTTTAAACACAACATGTACATATTTTTTATTTTGCATTATGTTAAGTGTTTTTTTTATTATTATTAAGGTACAGCCATGCTTTAAGTAGCCATGACAGTGTGGGTTTATCATACACCATTTTTGTTCAGTTTTATTTTGTTTAACACACCAGTCTTAACCCGTTCAAGACAAAGGACGTGTCAGGAACGTCCAGCTGGCAACTCTGTTGCTGACAATGGACGTGCCTTACACGTCCTGCGGTGGAACGAGCGGTTTTCAACGATGGTGCTGTTATATTGCTTCGATGTTGAGGCAATAGCCAGCATCGAAATTCCGGTTCTGGGGCACCCGTGGAGCGATCGTGGGTGCTATATTGCCGGAACAGCATGGTCCTGCAATATGGCTGTGCCCTCTTGTGGTTAGACCTTCGGAAGTGAAAAAAAATTCACTTCCGATACTCTGAATTTGTTGCTTGACTGCCCCTAGAGGCAGTCAGCAACATTGCATTGAAGAAAAAAACAGACTTAATTAGCTAAAATCTAGGGTTAAGGTTAGAATAGTTGTTAGGGTTGCAATCAAATTAGGGTTACAATTAAATTAAAATATTTTAAGGGTTAGCATAAGGGTTAGAATTGGAGTTAAATTTAGGGTTAAATTTAGGGTTTGGGTTGGGGTCAAAAGGTCAATGTAGGAAAAAACCAAAAAAACACTATTTTGGGGTTTTGCCCTATAACTCGCAAAAAACTGCAGAAAAATATGGAAACAAGCATATTTATAAACTCGGGACAACATTTAGAAACTATTTAGATGGGGTCTTTTTTAATGATTGTATTTGTGTAAATTATTTTTTAGATCAAAGTTTAAAAAGTGTTTTTTATTTTTTCATCATATTTTATGATTTGTTTTGTAGTAAATTATAAGATATGATAAACATAATAATTTGTGTGGGTACAGTATGTGAGAAAGAAGAAAATTACAGCTAAACACAAAACCCCCAGAAATGTAACAACAGCCCTTGTCACCAAAGGAAAGTGAAGTTCAAAATGTCTTGTCACTAAGGGGTTAATTTAAACCCTATAGCATAGTAGTTTATGGAAATCAACCTTCTGGAAACTCTGCATAGTTCATGTCGGCCAAGGGGTGTATGGGTGTAAAAAGCTTTGTTTGTAAAAAAAAAAAAGAATTGGCTTGAGGCCAATGTTACTTCTATGGAGACATTAGCCTGGCCAGAATTTTTTTGAAGCACCCTTACTGCCATTCGACCGAGCAGCAGTCCATGGTAGCAGTGACAGCCAGACAAGTAACAGAAGTCGTTTCTGTCTAATTTGAAGCTCTTTTTAAGCATTTCACACATGTTTTTTTTAAACTATGACTAATACATTGAAGCTTTTTAAAGCCATATGCCATTTGATCTTCACTGAGTGGTGTAAGCAGAGAAATTTAGAAAAGCTATCAACTATTCTGTATTCTTTAGCTACAGTTGGTGTCTTTTTTTGTTTTGCAACTACTCATGCATCAGTAAGAACTTTATATTTTATGGTTTGTAGTCATGCCAGCATGTAAAGTTATTTTGGGCATAGATGAGTGTTAACCCCTCACCAACGCACAAGAATTCTCTAAATCCCATTATATGGTGAGATTACACAAACACAACCGTTTTACATAAAATATTTACTTTTAAATAAAACTGCAGTAATAGACATGAGTAGGGTAACATCGACATCAACATAAACATAGTTTGGACTGTAAATGTGAGGAGTAAAAAATAATTCTGTATATCTTTGTATTAGAATATTAAGAAAAAAAATAATTGTTTTTTTAAATGTTTCTGTGGTGTATCCTACTTATGACATCACCTTATGGTTTGATATGCAAATAATCTACTTCAATAGAAAATGCGTAATTTGCATATTAAGGCACAAAGTGATGTAATAAACAGGAGAACAGGTTTTAAAACACATTTTCTCTTAATCTACAGATTTGCATGTAATTCTGCTATTACAATGTATAAATACATTTACTACAAAACATTAAGTATAATAACATTTATGCGGGAAGCTTACCCATGCTCCAAAGAAGGCATTTCCGGCTCACTAGGAATACAGACAGCTCTGCATGTAAGTAAAAATTAAGTAAATAGTACAAATGACTGGGCATTATATTCTTCATTGAGACACATGCGAGCACATGCAAATGGACAGTCATAGTTAAACATTAACCAGATAATGCATAGGTACAGAGACAAGAGGAAAATGTTTCCTATCACATTGTCATCTCTACAGTCAGCTTTGTCGAAGAGGACAAAAACCTGGTTTTCATTTCATCAAACTATTGTGGTTGTGCATACAGTTTGTAAAATTAAAGGGGATGTGCAGTTATATTCTCTGTATTTTTGTACCATTCTATAAAATGCTGTATACAGTGTAGTATTGTCATAAAATACATTGTTTTTGACTACTATTTATTCATTTGATGTTTCCAATGCAATATTAATGTCATGACTTGTCAAGACTCACTTTCAATAAATCAGCGAACTTTGTTTTTACCTAATATTGAATGAATCCACAAAGCAGTTGTTCCTGGCTAACCATGGCACCATTACAAGTGGGTAGCCCCTCCCCTTCAGCCATAAGAGCAGGATCAAACTAGTTGGATAGCATCACCCCCTGCATCCCCAGTATTTTTTTTCCTGTCCTTCTGCTAGGGCATCATTACTTTGTAACATTTATGGCTCACCTAGTTCTTTCTATATAGGATTTCCAGTGGGGAGTTTGGCCTCTCTGGAGAGTCCAGTATGTAGTCAGTTTGTTTTGGACTATTAGAGTAGTAGCTTCAGTTGGATACTGTCAAGCTACAGTCCCCTAACGCATTAGTTGGGACTTTAAAGAGTTAATTCTAGGCATTAGGGCAAAAAGCACCCCACTCAATGCCACAGTAATGTGATTTATTTTAGACATTTACCAGCAAAATTACAGTGTGAAACAGGAACAGTAGCCTAACGCGTTACACGCTTCAACAGCACTTAGACATAGACAATTGAAATTGCCTGAGTGGAATGCTTTATGCCCTATTGCCTACTATTCACACTTCTGGAGTTGAGGTCTCCGTGCAGCACCCACTTATCTATGTGGAGGTTTTGTGCCAGTTACAATTTTATAGACATCATGAGTAGTGATTGTATTTTTCTTTATATTGATTAAATGGAAATCTCCTATCTTCTAAGACATGGCCTTTTTTTCCTTGCAGTACTGGACCCCTCTAACTGGGACCAAGGCAGCCTGTTCAGCTGCCCTCCAGTGTGTTCTCCTGTTGCATTCTTCAACAAAGAATCAGCTCTGCTGTCTGTCAGCTCTCAAGGAAAGCCAAGATTTCTTTTTTTTGGTCAATCCCTGCCTATTTTATGTTTAACCCTGCTTTTTTTTTTTATTGCTGGTTGGTGTATGTGTGAATATGTTCTTGTTTTCCTCCAGCTTTGCTTCTACTCAAAGGGATCCATCCTTCTCTGATTCATACAGATCAAACCTCAGATCCAGGTGAGCCCTTCCATTTTTTTATTTTTTTTCTCTCTGACAATTTTATTTTTGAATGTTTTGGTATTGAATATTTAAAATAGTGCATTACTAATTGTGGAATATTTTTCCCATTATAGCCATGTATAACAAGGAAGAGAGAGATGTCTGCTTACTGTGCAGGTTGCCATATCAAAGACTAACTTGGCAAAACCCTATGCAAAGACTGGTTTAAAGCTGCAACAGAACCTTCCATTTCCTCTCCCAGTTCACCAAGTTCAATCCTTGGTATCAGCTCTTAAGACCCGCCAGATCTTTATCTTGATTTAGGTTAGTGGATGAAGCAGACTAATATTCTAAGATGTTTTCCTCTGAAAGAAATAGACTGGGTAACCCTGACAACAGAATCCAGCTCCACAGGTTGGAGAGCTGTCTGCAGTCATCGCATTGCTCAGGAAAACTGGCCTCCACAGGTCCAACATCTTCCAGCGAATATTTTAGAACTCCGAGCACTGCTGACAGCACTGGTTCATTTTAAAAGCGTTCTCAAAGAATCATGGATGAAAGTCAGACAACAAGCCAGCATATTCTTATATAAACAAACAAGGAGGTACCCGAAGTCCTTTACTCAATAGAGAAATCAAGCCAATGATGTTATGGGCCCAGAGTTAGGCCCATAACTCTGGGTCTCTGTGCAGTTTATCTCCAAGGGAAAAAAAACATAGTGGCCGATTTTTTAACTCTGTCCCAGTTGTATCAAGGAAAATGGTTTCTATCTAGGGAGGTGTATCTTCAGATAACAGAGAGATGGGGCCTCACGTGGAGTCAGCTGCAAATTGCAAGGTTGCCAGGTTCTAGTGTTTTTTCCATGGAGCTTCCAATCAAGAACAGTGTGCAGAGATGTGCAGACAAATCCTTGAAATGTCCAGTTGGCATATGTATTTCCTCTAATTTCCCTGATTCATAGAAACATAGAATGTGTCGGCAGATAAGAACCATTCGGTCCATCTAGTCTGCCCACTTTTTTAAATACTTTTATTAGTCCCCAGTTCCCTATTTTATATCTAGGATAGCTGTGTGCCCATCCCACGCATGCTTAAAATTCTTGGCTGTGTTTACCTCTACCACTTCCACTGGAAGGCTATTCCATACATCCACTACTCCCTCAGTAAAGTAATACTTCCTGATATTACTTTTACATTGTTGCCCCTTTAATTTAAGACTATGTCCTCTAGTTGTGGTAGTTTTTCTTCTTTTAAATATACTCTCTTTACTGTGTTGATTCCCTTTATGTATTTAGAATTTGAAGAATTCTCAGCCTTGAGATGGTGCTAGGAGAGGAGAAGTAGGCTAAAGGCCTAAATTAATATGCCAGTATTTGCCATTTAATATGCCCCTGCCAATTTGCCCAATATTAGGCCAGTATTATTTGTTATTTAATATGCCCCTGCCAATTTGCCCAATATTATGCCAGTATTATTTGCCATTTAATATGAACCTGCCAATTTGCCCAATAATATGCCAGTATTATTTGCCATTTAATCTGCCCCTGCCAATTTGACCTAAGATATACCAGTATTTGCCATTTAATATGCCCCTGCCAATTTGACCAATAAAATGCCAGTATTATTTGCCATTAATATTCCCCAGCCAATTTGACCAATAATATGCCAGTGTTATTCTGCCATTTAATATTCCCCAGCCAATTTGCCCAATAATATGCCAGTATTATTTGCCATTTAATCTGCCCCTGCCAATTTGACCAATAATATGCCAGTATTTGCCATTTAATATGCCCCTGCCAATTTGACCAATAAAATGCCAGTATTATTTGCCATTAATATTCCCGAGCCAATTTGCCCAATAATATGCCAGTGTTATTCTGCCATTTAATATTCCCCAGCCAATTTGCCCAATAATATATCAGTGTTATTTGCCATTAATATGCCCCTGCTAATTTGCTCACTAATATGCCAGTGTTATTTGCCATTTAATATGCCCCTGCTAATTTGCCCAATATTCCAGCGTTATTTGCCATTTAACATTCCCCAGCCAATTTGCCCAAAATTATACCAGTGTTATTTGCCATTAATAAGCCCCAGCCAATTTGCTCACTAATATGCCAGTGTTATTTGCCATTTAATATGCCCCAGCCAATTTGCCCAATAATATGCCAGCGTTATTTGCCATTTAATATGCCCCAGCCAATTTGCCCAATAATATGCCAGCGTTATTTGCCATCTAATATGCCCCAGTAAATTTGCCCAATAATATTCCAGTGTTATTTGCAATTAATATGCATCAGCCAATTTGCCCAATAATATTCCAGTGTTATTTGCCATTTAGTATGCCCCAGTAAATGTGCCCAATAATATGCCAGTGTTAATTGCCATTTAGTATGCCCCAGTAAATTTGCCAATAATATGCCAGTGTTATGTCCAATTAATATCCCCCGACAACTTCCCCCCATCTCCGCAGCACTTACCTTTTCCCTGGTGGCTAGTGGCAGGCAGCATGGTCTCCTCCATGCTGCCTGTTCGGCTCCCCGGCGGTTGTGCAGAGAGGTCACGTGCCTGGCGCGCGTCTGACGTCAGAGCGCCGGTCACATGACCTGTCAGCACTTCCATGTCACACTGCACGGGGAGCCGAACATGCAGCACGGAGGTTACTCTGTGCTCCGTGTTCGGCTCCCCGTGCAGCCCGCTGGCAGGCAGAGAAGGTGAGGCGTGGATCTTCCGATCTCCTTTGCCAGCTAGCGCAGGTTTTTTTTTAAAGGGGCAGGTTTTTTTTTACATTTTTTTTTCTTTTCAGTGCTGGGGGCGCTGCCGCCCCCCCCAAATTTGCCGCCCTAGGCATCCGCCTAGGATGCCTCGCGGTAAATACAGCACTGACTGGGCCACAACACAGTCGAGTGACTTATTAGCTCGGTCCTTTCACCCTTATCTGCTGTCTCACCCCCATGTCTGCTGTCTCTCTCCTCTCCCCCATGTCTGCTATCTCTCTCCTCATGTCTGCCCTCTCTCTCCCCTTCATTTTACCTTGGGGAGTGGTGGGCAGCATCACGTCTGTGTGTTAAACACACTCAGACCTCTGTCAGTGCTGCCTCGTGCTCCTCGTGAGTAGTGATGACTCATAGCATTACATTCCTGAGTGTGTTTAACACTCAGAAATGGTGATGCCGCTGCTCACCAATTAACCACAGGCTCCAATTTGTTGTTTGCCTGCTACCAGGATAATGTATACAGGGTGTCAGGCAGCCGCCTGCACAAAAAGCTTGACATTTTTGCATCCCAAAAAGTTTTTAGGGAGTGTCAAAAACCGGGATTGTTCTGTTAAAACAGGGACATCTAGAGGCTGTCAAATATTGTCAATACATATATTTTAGCAGCATTAATCCCTACCTAGTTGTTTATTTTTTTATCTTGGTTATTACTAACTTGTAATGCTGCCATGGTTAGCCAGAAATACGCAAAATTGTTTCCTATTTACCGTAATTTTTTTTTCCTGGCTATTTTCCATGGCAACATTAAGGTTCCTCCCTATCTTGTTTGTCTATTTTTTTTTATAGATTTTAAACAGACTGGGTATGCAGGGGATGACCAGGTAACCTGATACTCTATCCAACCAATTGAATCTGGTCTTTATGGCTGAAAGGGAGGAGCTACCCACTCGTAATGAGGCCATGGAAAATAGCCAGGAAAAGAAAGTTACGGTAACTAGGAAACAGTCTATTAATTGCTTAATACTGCAAATCATTTTAACGGACTAGGAGCAGTCTAATAAATGCTTCTTCTGATCAGCAAGCTACAGCCAAAGATAAATATTGGTGTGTATATAAGACAAGCCAAAAGTACAGAGAACTTGGCTAGATAACATAAGCACAAATAAAAACTATATTTCTCTTCCTACATAAATGTGGCACCTAGTGTATTAGGTTGTATGCTTTGGCTAGAGCATAATAAACTTAAAGTGGTATGAACTTGATCTAAGATTTAGAAGAATAAAAAGAAAAGGCAATTTTTAGTTTTTTTATGTAGTTAAAGTGTTTATATGTGTATAAAGCTCTCATTTTATGTCTAGCTGACAAATTAAGCATTGATGGGCCTATTCACAAAAGTCTGAGTTTGGAGTTAGAGATGAGAGCCCACTTTGAACTATGACGGATTCAGCCTCCCTCACATACCCCAATTATGACCTCGCAAAATGATATGCATTAAGCATTTTTGTGTATTTGAGATGTGGCAAAGGCATGCGAGATGGAGGGAAGCGAGGTTAATCTCAGAAAATTCAGTGGGGGAAATACTAAACTTGTTTTCAGGCTAACGCCAATTGTTCAGTTGGACTTACCCACTGAAATAAAATACCTCCGTTATTTAAGGGGTGTCGTAAATCATTACAGTACCCCTTAAAAAATTTAAAATTACCACACCTGTTGAAAAAATCCCTTAAAAAAATGAACTGATCATCCCCGTTTACATACCAGGGCCAGAGGCTGCCAAAATGGCCCCTAGATGGTCAAAAATACATACCACCTACTCCCTGAAATGGCTCCTGGATGGGCAAGATGCCTCTGACCCCTCCTAAATACTGGGGCTGGGAAGGAGTATCCCGGTCACTAAGATGCCTGCGCAAGATGCCACCCTTGCCAAGTTGACCCTGGCCCCATAATATTATAGGGGCTACCCCCGTCCCCTAAGAAAATTGGCATAGAGGCTGGCAGAGTACACTTGGCTCCCTACTAATGAATGGGGCTGATGGCATTATCACCAGCACTTGGTTTTATGAATAGCTCAAGGTGGTTGAGTTGGGAAGTCAAATTTAAATTTTAAACGAAGTCAAATTTGACCTCCCAACAAGATCACCTTGAGACTAATTTGAATTTTAGTGAATGGCTGTTTATGTTCCACAACAGAGATCATTCAGCAAAAGCACTCAACCAATGAATAGCTAATTACGTGTTCAAGTCAGTTGTGCAAGTAGTGGTTTCAATTTAAATACATTTCACAAATTTTCATGTATGAAAATGGAAAGCAATGAATTTATTTAAAAGGCAGATAAATAAACAACAATAAACCATGTAATGTCAAATTAGAATAGAACACAATGATATACATGACTAATCGTGTTTTATTTTATTGTCGCTTGTGATCAAGGATCCCACAAGTTCTGCCTTAAAATGGCACACACATACATATTTTGGAACATTTAGGGTCCTAAGACCTTGGGGATCTCCACTGCCACATCTGTATAGTTTAAGGAATGAATGGGTACAGGTTACCAAAAGGTGTACAGAGTGTGTTCCAAAAGTTGGCTGAAAACTTAATTTTGTTGGAAGAGTCATGGGAAGAGCAGGCAGATGCACAGGTCACACCTGTTCGCAGGTAAGTTTTAGTCAGCTCTAGACCTGCAGTTTACATGATGATAATATAGCAATAAAAAGCAGGTCACTTTTTCTTTAACACTATCCTACTTTTCCCCACACTATGTTCTGTAACCAAACTTCACCTTTAAAATCATTTGACCAAACAATTTTATTAATCCACATGGTGATTTTTGAGCATATGTACTCCATTTTTGGGGTTAGGGCAAGGAGAGTGCATACTTACTAGATTTACAAAAAAAAACTTTTTATTTGGGAAGCTTATTTTTCCACAACAGTAAAGTTATTCTGCTTTGGTTTCTCCAACAGAAAATACTATTTTTTCTAGCAATTTAATCTGTTATTGCATAAAAAGTTGCCAATACACCTCAAAGCAAATTTTGCATGTATACATCACCAAGCTGGGCACTGGCTGTTTCATTTGATTATTTGTTGAGAACTATTGCCTGCAGAGTATCTCAGAGCTTTCATGTAATGGGAATATCTGAACTATACTAAACAACACTAATGAACCAATGTATATGGGCCTAACTTAAAGGAAAACTATAGGAAAAAATAAATTATGTTTAATTGAAAGATTACATCAAGTGTAGATGGTTTATAAAGAGATGCTTTAATGAAAGAATAAAAATAAAGCACCTCATTGAGCACTCATTGCTTCATATAGCTCTAGCAAGGGGCAGACATGTTGTATAGAATCTTGGGTCAGATCTGGATTAACCTTCAAGCAGGCGAATGAAGATCTTCCACAAGATTCTAAACAATGTCTGCCCCCTGCTAGAGGTATATGAAGCAAAGAGGGATCAATAAAGTACATTATTTGTATTGTTTCATTAAACAATTTCTATGTAAAAATGCCTATACTTGATGCGAACTTTCAACTAAACACAAGTTAGTTTGTTGGTACAGTTTTCCTTTAAATATTAATGTGCACCTTTAAGTACTGCAAGGAAAAGAATCGATGAACAGTCCTGAAAAATAGATACAATGGTGGCACATAAATCTAATCTTCCAGGCTTTCTTGTAAGCATTCCATCTTTTTTCCCCCAGCACATATTGTGCTTTGCTGGCAGGGGGACATGTTATATCATGGTGACAATGTCTGGCAGAAAGCTAGTGTGCTCTACTCTGTATTAATTGGCTTTGAACAGGCAATGAGAGAACATTACAGTACACCCAAAAGCACTAGTTATCATGGGGATTTGAACCAGACAGGGAGTATTAACATACATTACAGACTGTATTAGCTGATGCCAAATGAATTACTAATGATGGTTAAATGGTTCTGGCAGTGAAAGGTTTAGTGAAAGCCAATGAGAATCTCATGCAATCAGAAAAAAAAAATGTAATTTTTACCTTTTTCTTCAACATATATTTCTAAATACATAAGCTTTTTGGAGAAAAATGAAATACTGTATGAGTTTTTTTCTTATTTCTGTATATTTTTTCTTAGCATCAGAATTTATATGTCCCATCTATGGACAATAGGCTGTTTGTCATTGGATTTCAACTGTCAGCAGAATCAAAAAGCTACCGGATCACACCTTAGGGCCTAGTCTTGCCCTAAGGTGTGCACTCCAAAATTAAACCAGAAAAGAGGATTCTAATTGGAACACATTGCATTTATTGTTCCTATATGATAAAGCACAATGGACTTTTTTATGTAACATAGTAACATAGTAATTTAGGTTGAAAAAAGACACAAGTCCATCAAGTTCAACCCTTCTACCTATCATTTCAGCGTTTTGATCCAAAAGAAGGCAAAAAAAAAATGTAAAGATTTCAGTTCGCGTATTCACACATTAGAGGCAACATTGGTCCGAATGAAAAAGAAAGAGCACTTTCTATAGATCATCATTTTGTTCCTTTAAGAAATGAACGTAAAGCAATTGATTTGTCTATCTCTCAGTCATGTTACATAGTATAATCAGGGCTTGACAAATATTTGTAGACTTTAGGACTCAAACCAAATATTTGTGAATTCAGGAACCAGCCTAGATATATTTAGGAACCAAGAAAATAGAGTGTTATGTAAACAGAGTGAGTAGTCAGCAGTAAAGTTTTTAGGAGCCATGACCTGGTTCTTGGGATTTGTCTAGCCTTGTACTAAATACTGTCATCTTAAAGTCGTTTTCAAAAATATGAGGAAATTGTGGAAATAGTTTGGTAGTTCTTTGTAACATGCATCTATTATTTGCTGAATAATAACATTTGAATGAATGTCATATATCCATGGGAACACCCTTAAAGTATAGCTTCTATACAATGGACATTGAGACATTGAGGATGTTATTACCGCTACATATATAACTAAATGGGTGACAAAACCATGCATGGATATATGTTCTTCCATATCTAGCACCACACGTGTTACAAGTGATGTCTAACAGACAACTAGTTTCTTACTTGGTGGATTCAGATTCTTTCAGTTCTTCATCCAGTCTGCATTAGTAATCATTTATTTGGGGAGGAGGGGGAAGAAAAGCAGGCACAGGGTAAGAAGCACAGCAAAGCAAAGCAAGTCATTTGGTGCATTCATCTTAACTGTGAGTGTTCACAGGATATACTGAAGCTGTTCTTAAAGTGAAGCTTAATGTTTTGTGGATCTGTGTTTAAAACAATAAATACCATCAACTCATTGTGTAACCAGAATATCACATACCGACATGGACAGAATTTTAAAGTTGATAGTCCTTTATGAACCTGGCCATATGTACCTTTCTACTGCCCTCAGGTTTTACACAGACAGGTTTAGGAGAAAAAAACCATTGTTTACAATTATTTCCCCCACTTTTTCCCCCCCTGTGCTTCTTCACTGAATATTTAACACGTTAAATGCCCCACAGGAATTATTGCATTACTGTCTATTGCATATGCTTAGTGTGTGTTACGGCAACCATTTTGTCAGTGTTTAGTTTTGCAATTAACCTGTGCAAATCATCAAACCATTATCCTGTCATCAAATGCAAATTCTAAATACTCTATTAATGCTAAGTCACAGAGTTCATTGTATGCTTCTTGAGCTATTGGTTTAGTCACTACCTGATCTATTAGTAAAAGGTTGTGTATTTAAACTGGGTTAAGCAGGAGGGATCAGCCAAAAAGTAGCAGGGAGGTAATAAACGTGCTTACTGTGGTATGCCTACAAATCTCGTTACCCAGCAAGCTGTTATGTAAGCTGCAGCCAAAGGGAAGTCAGAACATTTTGTTAAACCCTTTTTCTTTGGAAGTGGATCTCAGCAGTAAAGAGCAACTTATTCATATGCTTTGAACTCAACAATGAAAAATATTATTTACTCTAGCAAATCATTGGTTAAACCATAATTGTCACTTGGGCTGCTGTGGACGCTATCTCCCAGAATGCTCAGCAAGTGATGTGACTGTTAGCCTTTAGCAGCTAGAGTGATCTAACCATGTGTTTGTGCACACACTTTTCTAAAAATCACATGTGGCAGATGCAGGTAAATCTACTGTTGAGATCACTGCCGGCAAAATATATTTAGTAATCTTTGGCCAGTCATCAGCTGGTATAATAGATAGGCTGCTTGCATTTACCTCACACTTCGTGGAAAACATCTTGTTTCTTCATACCTTACAAGACAGAAGTGGGTGACATATAGGTATGGGAGAAATGACAAGTGAACCAGTCACAATGCATGTGTATGAAATACATTGGAATGAATGGACACACAAAATGAACACCTCAAACCAAGACTGACAATAGAGAACGGGTCAGTACAAGTAAAGTACAGCCATCTAACAAAAAATGGTGGGTCTGGTTGTGACAAAGCTGTGTCATTTATGGAAGTTACTTATACTAATTTCACATACAATGTTGCAATTATCTCTGCTATGCTAAATGAGTCAATATGGAGTAATAAAGTTTTTTTGCTGCTATAGAATCTTTAAAACTTTTGTTATAAAACATTAGAATCTAATCCCTGATGATGGCCCTTCTTTTAAAACGCGGAAATACAGATAATTAGATTTGACAAGTTGGAGAGAATTTACTGCCATGTTCCATAGTTATTTTAGGGCGCTTATGTACCAATATATGAAAGTCTCTATCCCACTCGTACAAACGTGATTCCTACTTATAAACTTTTCCTACACCAGTGGGGAAAACTACTCTAATATTACCCCATTTGTTCTACATAGTTTTGGCGTACTAGGACTTCTAGTCATGCCAAAAGTCAAAAAACCATTGTCATCACAAGAAGGAATCTACCACCAGACTCATATATTAGGCACTGAAGCCAATTTAAAAAAAAGATAAAAAAGCCATCCTGCTACAGTACAATGGTACTATAAAATTGTCCAAGCTATATACTATAGTTATATAACTAAGGAGTGAAATGCTCTTTCCTATGGAGCTAAAAAAAAGGTAAAATGTTAAGAGTTTTTGAGAATAGCAGCGTAGCAAGAGATTGTAACTTTTGCCAATAGGGCTGAATATAATGCTAAGCTATAATTACAGTTACTCTATTTTGTCCACAGTGAGTGTATTCTTTCTAACATGGTCTCTACCCAAGTACCATTTTCCTAGGTCACCTGCAATCTCCTGACATAGTAACTTTTGTTGTTTGTGTATAAATATTTCAATTATAAACATCCTTTTTCTCACATGGGAGAAGTAGCATCAAAATATACAGAGTTCCTTTTTCTTTCATTTTAAGGCAATCTACCAATTTAGCCTATTTTATTAAGCATAGAATTTGTGTTTTTTTAACACTATATCCTCTGAACTAAATAAAAGCAGCGTTTTGCTCACAAAAAAAACACTGTCCATTCTGCAGGTGCATACCATGTATGTCTTCATAAAAACATGGAAAGCAGGGTATGCAAGTTAATGCACTTGTAAGTTTAGAAATCATGCTTCAGCCACATAATAATCTTACAAAGTACTTGTGCAAATAGCATGAAGGATATTTAAAGTGACAGAATCTTCAAAGTACTATATTGCTTATTTAAAATGACCTATTTAGATAATGCCGTATTGTGTTTCCCTTCCACATGAAATCCTTAAATTATGGGTGTAGCCTATAATCAGGGTTTAAGGATGCAGGCTGGCAACTGAGGAGAAATAATAGACTCCAAGTACTTTGCTTAGTCTGTTTTCTAAACCAGTGCATGAACAGATGGAGGCAATTAATCAGAGCCCTCAGAGGTACCGTGATAGCACAGTCCGTCTTCTAGTGCAGTCCCCCAGCAACCTAAGTGCAGCAGTTTTGTTCCTGGTGGACAGCATTAGAAGACGGATCTCGCTACATAGCTCCGAGTACTATGCTTAATTGGCTTCAAGCGCTAGTTGTGCAAAGAGACTAAGCAGAGCACTTGGAGCATATTATTTCTTCCCAACCGCCATTGTGAATTGTCCCGATTATAGAAAACAATTCGGTATACAGGCCAGTTGGAAAAAATCCCCAAGTGGCCTATATACATATATATAAATCAACTTTAGATTATGAGACATTGATGATTATCCCATGTTTTACATATTGAGTTGAAGCCACATGATTCGCTGTGCAGCTTTTAACGAGCAGATGTACCTATTTAAGTGGCTATTCAGAGTATATTCAATTATACATACATATCTGTATAATGAACTGTGGTGAACTAACATCGGAGGTGCAAAAATGAAGCCAAAAGAACCACAGTTCAGACATACATATATTATAGTAATGTGTACTCTCACTTAACAGTACATCTGTTTGTTAATGCAAAAAGCAATAGAGCGAATCATGTGCCTTCTACTCAATGTATAAAACATGCAGCAAGACAAAGTCGATGTCATATTATCTCAAGTTGGTTCCACACACAATGATGTCAATTTATTCCAGATATCAATCCAATGCAACACATTAACAATGAGGATGGATTCCAAAAAAAAGGGATGTTTCCAGCTGGAAGAAAAAGCACTAAATAGGTGTACCTACTAAGGTGGATATATATAAAGAAGTTTATATATATATATATATATATATATATATATATATATATATTCATATTGAAGTTAAAAATATATTTTTCTCAGAATGGTCCACTCAGGTAGCTCAGAGTTTCTTGAAAATATCAGAGCTTCCAGTTTAGGACCCAATTGGATCCCTTTGATGATCTGAATAGACCTCCAATTCAGAATATTCAGAGATAACCTAAGAAACCTCAAATTAGCATTAAAATTGGTCCAAATGGTAGCCTTTGTCCTCCCCATAGACTTTTATGGGGATGACTTTGGCTTTTTATGGGCTATTTTGGGAGGATCTAGGCTATTAAAGAAATAGTCCTTCCATAGAAGTAAATTAAAGCAAATAATTGGATTGTTTGCTTGCATACAGGAAGTCATTTGGATTGATTCAATGGGATATGATTTCTGTATGTAAGAGACTCATTTCATATTTGCTATTGCTATGTGTATGTATTGACTGTCTTATAAGTTTGTTTTAGTGCTGGTCCCACTCTTTTATATACTACTGTTTTACTTGTTTGTTGCTGGGCTAGGTTTTTTTTTTCTTAGCTCACCGATTTGTTTTCTTAAACAAATCATTGAATAAATCATGTTTATTCTCTACATGATGGTCTGTTTATTTTTAACATTTTAAAACATTACCAATATAAGTGGTGAAGAAAGAGGATATAATAGTGTAACACATTTTTATGGAAAAAAATCTATGTATAATTACTTACTTTACAATACTTTCTGGGATTTGTACATAATCCATTGGAATCAGTTCCCTCAGCTCTGCTAATGTAGATACATATTGTATTTTGCTGCTGAACTTCGAGCTAAAAAGGAAAACACAGATTTTAAACAAGTAAAATAAGTTAGAAATAAACAGCCTCCTCAATGGCTGGTTGTTACATAGTATGGCTCACAAAACATGGTCAGAGATCCAGAACGGTCCAAAAGCAAATGCCATGGCAGAGGTTATAAGTTGCTAGGAAATATTGTTATACTAAAATAAATTAAATATAGAGGTAATCTGAGTGAAGAGGGAGACCAAGGGAATGATTGTGATGGTGTGTTTCTAAGTGATTGGCTAGGTCGTGGCAATTTAATTTAAAAAAAAACTTTCCTTTTAAAGTTTTTTGAATGCAGATGTTCTTACGTGTTTATTTCTTTCTATTAAACTTTACAAACTCACACAGATGTAAAAAAGTTTAATACAGAGATTTTGACAGCAAAAACAAAATTCATTGAAACTGATCTGAAAAGTGATCTTCACTAAATCAAGCCTTAATACTGGAGTTGGATAATACCGTACTTCTTTCCAACACATTGACTATACATCAATCCAGTCACACCAGATGGTCAAGAAAATCTATGTCAGCCAGCTCTGAATTTAGCGCTAGGCAGACAAGACAAATGCTCTTTAAACAGAAAAAAAGCTTGCCTTGATAAGAAGTTCTCCCCTCACCAGTGCTCTGCCTATGAAAAGGCAGCATGGGGACTGTGCACTTCCCAGGCACACAGCCAACCTACCATGCTGCTCCTCACGCTTCTGGTGCGGATCTGAGGTCAGAGTGCCTGGGATCACGTGACCTGCTGGCGCTCAGTTGGTATAACTTGCAGGGAGTGCAAGAGGCAGCAGGCACATTCCTGTCTGTCACTAGACACTAGGGAGCTGTGAGTGCTGGCTGGGGTAAGTCCTGGTTTTGCAATGTGCATGATGGGGCATGTCTAGGGTTGCCACCTGGCCGGTATTTTACCGGCATTGTGTGTGCAATGTAGTTGATGAAGCATTTTCTGGGGTGATGGGGTATGTAATATGTGTTCAGGGTGGGTGATGGGGCATGTCTGGGGTGATGGGGCATGTAATGGGTGTGCATGGTGGGTGATGTAGCATGTCTTGGGGCATGTAATGGGTGTGCAATAGGAGTGATGGGGCATTTAATGGATGTGCAATGTGGGTGATTGGGCATGTCCTGAGGTGATGGGGCATATCCTGGATGTGTAGTGTGTGGGTACTGGGGCATGTCTAGGGTTGCCACCTTTTGTTCAGAAAAATACCGGCCTTGGTACTGTCTCCATAGACTTAACATTGGCCTGATGCCAATTTTTTACCGGCCTGCCAGGTGGCAACCCTAGGCATGTCCTGGGTGTGCAACATGGGTGATGGAGCACGTGCCCATGGCAGCACAAAAGCAAAATACAACACTGAGCTCAGCCATTTATGCTTTGGTGTCATAATAAATACAGACTGCAGACTGTGTAAGTGCTTTATTGAGGATTTTATGCTGTGAACCCTGACTTATTTGGATCTTGATAGCCTACCAGAACAAATTCCCTACTGTTGTATTGTTTTATATACTTTAGTTAACATTTGAGTTTGTGTTGATAATAAGCTTTGCGGGTTGTTTTTATCTAAACATAGGCACGTGACATTTTAAACCAGAACATTCTTTAGATGTCAATGTCTTCTTCATTGTAAAATACTTAAATAAAATACCTCCGATATTTATTAATTTATATTCATTTTACAACTTGAAAGAAATTAAAATGACCTGGTTAACACTAATATAGGACAATATACTGAATTAATAATTGATATTTAATATAGTTACTAACTAGCTAGTAAGTCTACTATCAATAGACTAAATATTTTTTACATCAGCAAAGGGTCTACACAGTACAGGCCGAACTAATTGGCCCAAAGTTTGGAAAGATTCGGAGTACATATGTTGCATATCGTAAAGCCAAATTTTGAGCTACACAATATGTTCCAATGTCACCCCCTGATGGATGCTTAACCGAGGGACATCAGCAGGATTTCTTTTAAGAATAGGTGAATTACTTTGTGGTGGTCCTCAAACTTGAGCCAGAAGATGAGGATCGAGGATGTAACGGATGCCACTGGAACTGCAATACAGGCGGGCCGCGCTGGCCCACCAGGATACCGGGAAATATCCTAATGGGCCATCTGCCCTGGGGCCGCTTTGAGATGAGGCCACACTATGGACTATGGGAGAGAGAGAGAAGAAATACTACAAGGGGGAGAGAGAGAGAAGAAAGACTATAGAGGGATAGCGATAGAAAAGAGTTTACAGGGGGAGAGAGAGAGAGAGAAAGAGAAGAAAGACTACGGGGGGGGGGAGAGAGAGAGAAAATAAAGACTACAGAGGGGGGAGAGAGAAAAAAGAAAGATTACAGGGAGAGAGAGAGAACAGAGAGACTACAGAGGGGAGAGAGAGACTACAGAAATAGGAGGGGAGATCGAATACAGAAATAGAAATGAGAGGGGGAGAAAAACTACACACATATGGGGGGAGAGGAAAAGACAGACAGACATGGGCATTGCCAACATACTCTGGATTCGTCCCTGTGGGGCATGACATGTGGTGCAATCTCTGGAGTGGGCTGGGTGCTGAGGAAAGTCCTGTGAGAGCAATCTTAGTGCTGGGTGTAAGTCCTGGGTGCTGGGGCAAGTAATGTCAATGAAATCTGTGTGCTGGGGTAAGTCCTGTCAATGCAATCTGCATGCTTGGTTAAGTCCTGTTAGTGCCACCTGCATGCTGCGGTAAGTCCTGTGAGTGCAATCTGGGTGCTGGGGTAAGTCCTGGGTGCTGTGGCAAATGCTGTGAGTGCAATCTGGGGGCTGGGGTAAGGTAATATCCCACACACTGCCCTGATATATACCCCTGCACAGGGCAATATATGCCCTCAGTATGTAGACATGGTTATGTATATATCAGAGCAGTGTGTGACATATTACCTTGTGTACATACGGAAGATATAAATTGCAATATGCAGGGGTATATATAAGTCTTATCTATAAATAATACACTCTACTTTTAAAATGTGTGGTTTTTCCTTTTTGTGAACAAAAAATAATGTTATGCTATGGGGCTTGTTTAAAAATATTTCCAGGGCTGGTTTTTATTACCAGTCCGGCACTGGATACAGGTAATAATTTTATTTACAGGGCACCCAAAGGGTAATTTTATTTACAGGTGAATCATTTATTTTAGGGGTCCAGATGCATCTGAACAGTCTGGGGTCCAGAGTAGCACAATCTATTTTAGGGGGTCTGGGAGACACTTGATTGGACTCTCAGCCCCACTAATACTAGAGGGGAAGTCCAGGCTACTTGCTCTGACTCCCTGTGTCAATTTTAGGGGTTGGGAACCATTTTGTCAGGGTTGAGCGGAACATTTTGTGTAGCCGAAAACCTATAGTTTTCAAGACAAACTTGTCCCAAACTGAAGGAATGTGCAATGACCGAAAATCATTTGTTCATTTGTACAATTTGGGTCAACTCAAGGAAGCTCCGATTTTCTATGAGAAAGTTTCCGACCAAATAGGATTACTTTGGTGATTCGAGGAGTAGCCCTCAAATTCGCCCTCTAATTGGCATGAAAATCAGCCAATGTCCTCCTCATAGAGGTCTATTGGGAAGATTTTGGCTTATTTCAAAGCTATGCTATTATGGCATAAATGGTGCAGGTACCATGTGAATGAACACATCCTGTAATGTATGTATCTATCACTGAAGTCGACCTGAAAGGAACTTCGTTGAATACCATTTGTCCGAATGGAATTCCTTAAACAAAATTAATGGACAAATTTAATCTGAACCGATGCGTCATTGGATGAAATTCAGTTTGGACCAACTTCATTTTTTTGTATGAAAACATTCAAACGGACAGTAATTTCGGCTGTGCCCACATCTACTGCATTATAAGAATTGTACAAAGTACTCTCTCTACCTTCTTCTCTGCATTTACCAGTTACCTGCTTAAGTATTTACCTTGCTCTGATCCAGAAATACTACATTCCAGAGAACTGTGTAAAGTACCGATCTGGTTCATGTGAAAATAGAATTTCATTTTAAACCTGCAAGGGATTTATCTTAATCCTGTGTTTCACTGAACTTTGCAAACTTCTGTTCCCTGGATTCTTCATGTTGTAAGAACTTTGTTTGTTTCATGCTTGTTTCAAGAAATATATTTGTTTTTCTGTATTATTGTCCTTTAAATTAAAGGAACAAAGAAACCAAAACCTTTGTTTGATTCGGTTTGTTACAGCTTGGATTCCCAGTGTCTTCATCCAAGCCTGTGAATACTTATGGGTGTTTATTTTTACAACTTTACACTTGTCATAAGAAACAATGATATCTATAATTTAAATGAATTGGAAACAATATTACATTCTTTACCTTATAAAAGGTCTTGTCACAGCTAATATTGTCCGGATAAACCAGGATGGATGAACAATTATGAATGATTTTAAATTCTTCCTTAACCTGTATTAAAAAATGAGTTTATATTAATTTTCATTTTTTTTTTTTTTTTTACATTTTATAGTTTTTACATATAGATAGTAACAACATATATATGAGTTGCAGTCATAGTAGTGTTGTGGATGAAACAATCACATCCTTTTCTGTATAACATTTTGGTTGGCAATCCATGTCTGGTTACTCTGAATCATTTTACAGCATAGTGTTAAAGAATTTTATAAACATATTAACCAAAGACCTTTGCTTGTTTGCATCCCTCGACAACAGGAATTTAGAGGTTAACTGACAATCAGCTAAACAAATGCAATGCAATTTTAAACCCATTCAAAGCTCAGTCATGTTAAACAGGATATTGCTTGTTTGTCGGTTGGCTTGGTTTCAATATGGAAAAAGGTATTTGTTACTTTGGTCCAGATTATCCATTAAGTAGAATATGCACTTAGTAGAGCTTTGAAAACAAAGCAGCAATATATGGTAGCCAGGTGAAAACAAATACATGAAAATGTGGGTTATGTATTAAAAGCAAAGTGTTGGAAAGAGTTAAAAGGTGCAACCGCTGAGGTGTAATTTATAAAAGTAATTGCATCTTTTTTCATACCCTAATGAAGTGTCACTCAAAGGTAGAATCAGGAAAATAGCATAATTAAAGATTAAAAAGGCTTCCAAAAAAACAACAGAACATTTACAGAGTTTCACAATATAAGCAGCTGTTCTTTCTCTTACCTCTGGAGCTTCTCCATTTAGTGTCATAGCCACGTTTGCACTAAATGGATTCTTCAAAATGCATCTATGATCTATGGCTTTATTTTGAGGAAACAATCCAGGTAAAAACATGTTATGTTAATGACATCAGGATACTGAAGGTAGGAGTTTATTCATTAGCCCCTTCGCAACAATGGACGTACCACATACGTCACGGAAAAGCTGTCACGTCGTGACAAAGGACGTACCTTGTACCTCCTGTGATGAAACCGGCATATTCAGCTATCAATGTGAACTTGTTCTAAACTCAGGACAAATATTACACTCTATTTAGCAGGTTTAGTAGATGTGTGAAAGATTTTTCATGTAAAAGTTAAGGTTTTCCCCCAAATTTTTTCAGCATATATTTTATAGTAAGTTATTTGATATGAAGAAAGCACTTTTTCTGGTGACAAAAACAGTATGTAATACGCGTGGTTACATTAAATATGAGAGAGGAATTTTACAGCTAAACACAAAGACTGCAGAAATGTTAAAACAGGCATTGTCAGGAATGGTACAAAAATATCAACACAGTCCTGTCACTAAGAGGTTAACCACCAGACCTCTGTTCATTAACCCTTTAAGGACCAGGGATTTTCCTGGGCCAAGGACCAGAGCGTTTTTCAATTTTTAATACGCGGTTTTTGAAACATAAATTTCCTCTCTCTCATTTAACGCACCCATACAAGTTATATGTTGTTTTTTAGAGGACAGTTAGAGCTTTCTTTTGATACCCTATACATAAAAATTATTTACATTTTAGTATTAAAAAATACATATAAAAGGGGAAATTTTTGAGGAAAAAAAAGTTTTTCCCCATTATTTTCCCAATAATAAGCTACATAACTAGTGCAACACTAACCCACTTATCCCCCCTAATTAACTAACTAATAAAAAAGAAAAAAAACTCTGAAGAGTGCGATGTCAGATCAGTAAAAATCATGCAACAGGCATGCAGGGGTTACATTTTATTAAATAAATATATTAAAATTACCTTTATTTATTAAAAAAAACTTTATAATTGTAAAAATAAAAAAATCTTTTAAAAAAAAAATAAATGAGGGCCATAAAGTGAAAGGAAACTGATCACAGTTAAAAACTGTGATCAGCAATGAAAGGGTTATTATTATTTTTTTTTTACCTATGTGTATGTAATTAATTTCTTTTTACTTACAGGTCACTCTCTGTGCTTCACTATAAGAATGTGAAGCACAGGGAGTGAATTAGAGGCAAAGTCAGTGTGTGAACACACTGACTTTGCCATCTAATTTGCATGTTATCGCGGTGATTGCTCGCGGTGATTGAGCAATCACCGCGATCACATGCCCGGAAACTGACCGATCGGGTCCAGGAGCTTTGCCTCGGGTGCGAGGCTTAGTCCTGGACCCGTTGCAGACTAGCTGGCGGTGCCCACGGAGCGCACCGCCGGCTAGACTGCATGCCGAGTTAACTCGTCATAAGGTCGCTAATGCTGCGGCTCTTATGACGAGTTAACTCGTCATAAGGTCGGGAAGGGGTTAATGTCCAGCTGGTGGACAGTGTGGTGTTCGAGGGTTTTTTCACGGTCTTGAACTGACTAAAAAACCCATATGCCCTATTGTGTTACCTCATGAAATTACTAATGTCTGGATCAAAAAATCTGCATGGTATGTGGTCCTCCACATCAAAAGTTGGGCAATGCTGAGTGTTGAGCCCGAACCTATTTTTCTCTGTTTACATATATATGACAACTGAGGCATGAACTTAGTTTTCACTTGGTTACCAGATACTGCTTTAGGTTTGAGTTACATGTATATGGTGTGTAATGGACAGATACACAAAAGACTATGACTAAAACTAAATCAAAATTTGCTGTCAAAACTAACACTGGTAGACTGGTTAAAAATTATTAAAAATAAAACCCAGTACAATTAACAGAGTAATAGTATCATCACGGAAAAAAAATCTTACCGTCTGTCAATCATCTGGTAACACTTTTTCATCCATCCTAAACCAGGCATTTTCCTCCTTGGTGTTGCTCCATTTAAATACACAATCATATAGTCTTCAGCTACCATCAGCTCCAGAGTACTTATCACATATCTGACAAGACAGGGAAAAGGAATCTATGTGAGAAGCCACAATGGTTCCTTCTATGCATAATGGTGCTTATTTAAAAATGGTCACCTGAGGGGTAACGTTCTGACGATGGACCAACCATCTGGAACATTCATTAGGTTTCCATGGTGATTGCTCCACTTTTGGATCTTTTACTATTTTTTTATTGCAATGTTAGAGAGAAGTGCAGAGAATGTTATTACTCTGTAGTAGCTGCTTGAAGAAAATTGTTAAGTCTCTGCAAAAAGTAGTTCATGTCTTAACACTGACACAACATTTAATGTTGGTGCTATACTATTCCTCATATTTTGAGGCAGCTGAGAGGTTAATTAATAAAGGACTGCTTTTGGTGAGTTGACAAAACCTAAAAGTTGCACAACATGGGAAATATAGGCTATATAATGAATAAAAGGCATTGAGAGATGTGCAGATAATTTGCTGAGCAGATGAGGTGAAATATGATGGCAATTTTGCTGCAGTTCTCTCAGTTTGGTTGGAGTGTATGGAATTTGGAATTCTGGGAGCAAGTGCTTACTGAGTCAAATTCTGATTGAAACTGGAGCTCTATGCATTTGTTTAGTTAATGCATACATTTCCACAGAAGCAATTCAAGCAACTGAGTAGTATTATTGCTATTAGTGGCCAGGTTCATCTTTATTTTTACAGAAAATTCTGATACATCGTACTACAGATCAAAAATAGACAAGAGTAGTTTAATGTAATAATGTTTTCGCTTATTTGAAAAAGCACATTGAACAAAGTGAACTTTCATAGTAGGTGTGGCTGCCTGTAGTTAATGCTCCTCATTACATCTTCTGATGATCATGATCTGTATTTTAGTCTGAACAGGTTAGAAAACTAGGAAGTCAGTCAGAATGAAATTTTGATTTTAAATTTGTCAAGGTTTTTTGCCTTCATCTGCTACTCTCATTTCCCGCTTTAACAAAAATGCATGAGTGTGGTACTTTTCAGGGGAAAAACCCCATAACTAATTACAGGCTGTTTGGGAGGTTTTCAGGCTTAGGAGGATACCAATATAAGAAAAGTATTATTTAAATGCCATATATTTAAAAAGAATTTATGTAATTCTATATATGTTGTATTCATGTTCTAGTAGTTAGCCTTCAAAGGGACTGTATCACCTGAATATTGTTTTTACAGTGCATGTAAATCATAAAAAAAACATTGAAAATAATCTGTACATTGAATTAGCAAAACTGCAAGTAAATGCGTAAATTAGGAGAAAAATTTGTTTTACATGTCTCTGTGGCGTCTCCTGCTTATGACATCACCTGTGGCACGTGAACTGCTTTTTAATGGAAAATGTGTCATTTGTATACCATGTCACAGGTGATGTCAAAAGCAGGAGACGCATTTAAAACATCTTTTTCTGCTAATTTAGGCATTTGCTTGCAGTTTTGCTAATACAGTGTATAGATCATTCCAAATCATGTTTTATGCTTATCATGCACAGTACAAACCATGTTCAGGTGATACAGTCCATTTAATGAAAGTCTGTATTGAACACTTTAGCATTTTTTTCTTGTAAAAAAACCCTGCAGTTTCACCAGTGGCAGAACAAGACCTATAAGGCAGAAACAATTTCTTGGCTCCCTGTTTGGCCAAATATCTAACTATAGCTGGAGAAAATGTCCATCATCGACCCCCTTACAAGGGACGGGCCCGGGTGCATTGCACCTGCTGCACAACCTATTGATCTGCACCTGGCTTTCAATAGCTGCCAGCAACAAATCTTCATTTGTGCTATATAAGCCTATAAGAACAAACAATACTTGTTATGTCACAGGTAATCTCCAGCACAGTTGTGTGGTCAACTGCATGCAATTCACAAGCATGGGCTATATAAGAGATACACCCAAACAAAATAGTTGAAAACCACCAGGAGTGAAGTAAAAAAAAGTCGCCTATTTTTGCACTACAACCTGGGTATTTTTAGAGGGGGGTTCCCAAACAAAACGCTCAGCAGGCCTAACTTAGTGTTTTTGTACAAAGCAGGTGTGACAAGATGTAACTAATGGAAACATTGGCTTGTGAGTGAATAAGATCAGAATAAAATGATTCGGATGTTTAACCAACAAATTCTCTTTAGTGGATTTAGGGTGTGAAAGCTGCACTCTTTGGCACCTACGCTATGCTATGTTTGGCTTTCTTTGTTTACCAATGTGCTGCAACAAGTGCCATAGACTGTGAAAACAAAGTCAAACTAAGCAATTGGCACATGCTAGGTTACACAAATGCATAGTTGCCAACATTAGCCATGTTTCCAGGGACACATATTTGTTCCACATGCTGCAGACAGAGCATGCAAAGTGCAACCCGGCAGTATGTAGGATGGATATACACACAGACAGAATCCAATTAATTAATCATGGTAGGTCCTATGAGATCTCCACCCTGATTAATTAGTTGGATTCTGTCTGTGCGTATATCCATCCTACATACTGCTGGGCTGCACTTTGCATGCTCCGTCTGCAGCATGTGGAATACATATGTGTCCCTGGAAACATGGCCAATGTTGGCAACTATGCAAATGTGTCATAGTACAGTTTAAATATACAATAGAAATTAGTTCTACTGGGTGCAACAGTATAGCTATTAGTGTATCTTTAATTGTATATCTCTATTAATGTACATCGAGTTACAAAAGACTACAATATAATTTTTAAGTTAAAAAACACTAATTATGTAATGATATATGACTTAATTTAATAGACCCAATATATGTTATGAGCACCCTACTGCACTCCATTATTTCATGACAGATTTAATTTAAAGATACAGTCAAATCTTACATCTTTTTTTAAATGGCTGCATCATAATTACGTTTTGGTTCACACAAGGGTAGTATCTGGAATTTCTGAGAAAAATGGCAGCTAGTCTTGGTCTCCTCTTGACACTTTGATATACTCACCCTAGCATAGCTAACAGGCTTTGATGTAGCCAGCTTGAACATGTGCCTACAGTGGGTGCATAGAATGCACTAGGAACAAACTCAGTGGTGGGATTGAGCCGATCCGCAACGGCTCGTGTGAACCTGTATCTAAAATTTAACAAGTTCGCCGCAGGTCACTTTAAAAAAAAAAAAAATGTGTAAAAACAAAAAACTAATTCTGGCATATTGAGGGGCTAAATCCTGGCATATTAAATGGCTAAATCCTGGCATATTGAGTGGCTAAATCCTGGCATATTAAGTGGCAAAATCCTGGCATATTAAATGGCTACATCCTGGCATATTGAGGGACTAAATCCTGGAATATTAAATGGCTAAATCCTGGCATATTGAGGGGCTAAATGCTGGCATATGAGGGGCTAAATCCTGGCATATTAAGGGGCTAAATCCTGGCACATTAAAAGTGCCATGCCTCCAGCACAATGTGGTCTGTGAGACCACTTTCAACATTGAGCACCTTTCCTTCTGGCTGAGTGTTTCTGTTAGTGTGTGCTTGTGTGCTGGCTGAGTGTGTCTGTGAGTCAGTATGTGCTTGCTGAGTGTCTGTGAGTCAGTGTGTGCTGGCTGAGTGTATCTGTGAGTGTGTGCTGGCTGAGTGTGTCTATGAATGACTGTGTGCTGGCTGAGTGTGTCTATGAATGACTGTGAAATGTGTTAGTGTTCACATTTAGGACACAGCAATAAGAATGTGAGTTAGTCAGCCACACACTTTTTATCTATACCAAATGTTTATAGATATCTGTAGAATAATTATTAGACAAATAAAATTCTAGGAGCTGTAAATTCCTAGAAGCTGGGATTTAAGTCTGATCTTGAAATATGCTATTTATCCAGTTCATTTTTATTATCACTTGCATATATTTTATTTAATAATGCGTGTCCGTGAGGGCCTCATGTACGACTTTCGCCTAAGGCCTCACAAAGTCTAGAGCCGCCTCTGCCCAGGACCTATTCATTCCTGGGGGCCCATGGCATCACACAGAGACAGTACCGATCGGGCTGGAGCAGGGTCCGCATCCGCTGCCTGAAATGACAGCAGCTGTATTTCCTGAAGCACTGCGGAGAAGACTAACGAGCAGCAGAAATGTAAGTATGTGGGGGGGGGGGGGGGGGGGGGGAGAGATTGGTTGTAGGCATCTAATCTAATCATGGGCATATTAATCTAATTAATGGCATAGTAATCTAATTAGTGGCATAATAATCTAATCAGGGGCATATTAATCGAATCAGGGGCATATTAATCTAATTAGTGGCACAGTAATCTAATTAATGGCATATTAATCTAATCATCAGTGGCATATTAATGAGCAAATTATCAGTGGCATCTAATTATCAGTGGCATATTAATGGATAAACTATCCAGAGGGGGGCAGAATTTTTTTCAGTAAGGGGCCCGAAATTTCTGATGGCCCCGCGTAGACCAGTGGCGGACCAAGGTGGGGTCCGCCCCAGGTGCCATTCGTTATAGGCGTCCTACTGGCTGGGTGCCCAGGGTCTAAAACAGTTCATTACCCCAGCCAATGGCACCCCTCTAATGCAGCCTGGACATGGCTGAGGTGCCCAGGGTCTAATAAACTGTTTTAGACCCTGGGCATTGGTGCCAATGGCACCCCTCTAATGCAGCCCGCTAGACATGGAGGTCTGGCCCACCTGTAGCTGTAACAGCTCCCCCGAAACCACCTACTCCGCACTTGTAACAGTGTCGGGAAACTAAGTTTCCAAGAGGCTCCATAATCCCTCCCTCCTCGATCCTACGCGTGACATCATGCGCTAAGGTCAGAGGGCAGGTAAACAGGACCACGGGACAGCATGAGAGACCGATAAAATATATTTTTTTAAATCTCTGTGTGTAAATTTGAGCCTGTGTGTGTGTGTAAGTGGGAGACTCACTCTCTTTCTCTCTCCGTGTAAGTGTCTGTGTGTAAGTCTGACTGTGTGTGTGTGTACATGTGAGTATGTGTAAGTCTGACTGTGTGTATAGATGTGCGTCAGTGTGTGTGTCTAAGTTGGAGTGGATGTGTGTCTAAGTGGGAGTGTGTGTATCAAAGTGGGAGTGTGTGTATCTAAGTGGCAGTGGGAGTGTGTGTGTGTGTATGGGAGTGTCTGTGTGTGTGTGTCTGTGTGTGTGTGTGTGTAAGCCTGTGGGTGTGTGTGTAAGTGTGACTGTATGTATGGGTGTCTCTTTTGTGAACTGGAATTTAAGACCAGAGTATCCAAACTGAAAGCATAGTATGCTAAGAGACTTCTTCCAGCTTGTCTACTTTGGCCTTAACTTTGAAATACACTTTAAATAATATATATATACACATGATATAAATTGTAGAAAATGTTTTGCTGTTTAGCAAAAAGCAAGTAGTTTTTTTTAAATTTTGTTTGCGATAAGAGAAAAACATATTACACCATGCTTGAAAGTCAGAACTGGTTACTACATTTTTTGAATCCCACCACTGAACAAACTCATAATAACCATTATGTAGGAAGATACAGAGATCAGTGAGATAACGTTATTACTTTTATGAGATGATGAATGTGGAAGCAGGGAATAGACTTTCAGCAGTCATAGAGGTTAACACAATGAAAGAGTTAAAGCATGATGCATGAGATAGGCATAAGTGTATAAATAACATAAGTTCCTTATCTTATGTTCATTATAGATTTATGCTTATCTCCTGAATGCTTAAACTCAAGAACCAAATAAGTTAGGAGGATTTTACAGTTAGTAGATATAGGGGCAAACTAAATGTGCCAAACGGGTCTCCTATGCAGACACAGCCTATGTTTTGATATATTGGTGTGTCCCATGTGACATACTGATGCCAGTAAGTCATATCAGTAAGGCAAATCAGCAATTAAAATGTGGGTAGCATTATACATTTAAGCATTCCCATGATCCAAATAACTAGAGGGCCTCATATGGCAGACCCCTATTCTATGCTTTTTCTTTTTGCAAAGACTAGTGGGAATATCATTTCAGTGGTGTGCCATTTAGGGGCACTAAAGGTTAAAACAATGAAGGAGTTAAAGCATGCCTTATGTAGCCTTGTTTTCTGTAATAACATATTTCTTTTTGATGTATAAGTTGTAATCTTTTGAGCAGCAGTGAGATGTGGAGCACAATGTTCTACACACCCCTTAAACAGTTACTTACTGTTACCTAAAAATATGTAACTGGATGTGTGGTGTGAGTGCATGAGCACTATTCTGCTGGATTATGGCATCACACTACCCATTACTGAGATCATGTAATAATACATGTGCACCTTTTGCCACCTTTTCTTCAGTAAATACCATCTTTGCTCATAGTTGCCAACATCAGCCATTTTTCTAAGGACATGTGTGTGTGTTCCACCTGTTGCAGAAGGAACATGAAAAGAGCAGCCTGGCAGTATGCACAGACTGTATCAAATTAATCAGGGTGGAGATCTTTTAAGACCTACCAATTAATAATAATAATAATAATAATTAATTAATTAGGTTTTGTCTGTGCAAATATGCATTCCTCCCAACATTTCAAATGACCAAGAGGGACCTTTTATTGGACCATTTTCAGCGGCTTTATGGCTGATTGACAACTATTTATGTTTATTTGACAAGTCACTTAAAATAAGTATTTTATTTACACAAATTAATATAAAATCAGATTTACTGCAGTTTAAAACCAATTTATTGTGAGTTTTATTGATGTGGAGCTCTGTGATACTATTAAACACAAATAAAAAATTATAAGCGCCCAGAAAATAGAGACAATAGAGGAGGAAAAAGTGTCAGGGGGTTTGGCTGCAAAATAGAGACTATCTCTACTAAATATGGACACTTGGGAGGTATGTATAATCATCTTACATATGACTCAACTGCAATGTCCATGTTTATTCTGCAGAATGTGAAACAGATATATGTTCCTGGAAACGTGGACGATGATAGCAACTATGCATGCTAACAAACTTTTTTTTAAAGTTGGTTTTAGGGTTAGTATTACAAGGTCAATTTAGGAAATTCTCAATATAATGGTTAGTAAAAGGAAATGTGCTACTTGTAGGTATTGTTTTATAACATGTAAAAAAATAAAGATAAAAACATGGGGTATTTCCAAACTCATGATAAATATTGCAATCTATTTAGCAAGTTTTAGATATGTAAAAGATTTTATTAAGTACATTTAGAAAAATGTCCCTTTTCCCCAATTTTCCATCATATTTTATTACTTTCTTTATAGTAAATTTTATGATATGATCCAAATAATGAAATCTAAATAAGATCCTTCCTGAAAAAAAAACAATATTTAATTTGTGAGGATCCAGTAAATCAGAGAGGAAAACTATAGCTAAGACAAATACCACAGAATTGTTTAAACAGCCATTGTCACAAACAAGCCAAACTTTTCAAAAAGTCCAGTTACGAAGGGGTTAACTGTGACTCTCAAACAATGCTAAACAGACTGTTCTTTGTTTATACCTGATATGGGTGTTTCCCGCAGGATCTATTTTGTAAAACAAACTAAGTAGTGTATGAGATAAGATGAGAAGGGATGTTTACAATAAGAAATGGCATTTGCTTTGTCCAAGAATAGCGATGCCATATGCTCTCATAATTGATGGAGCCAAAGACTGACAGAGACAACATATAACCATAAAAAGTGTGACCATGTTTACGAGGATTTGGTACTCACAGAAAAAGGTTTTCCATGACATAATTGTAGTCCGAGCGGCTGCTGTCAGGCAGAAAACATGCAGAAAACACAATGATGGCATTTATACCCTCTCCATAGTAACCTGTGAAAGAAACACAACTTTACAGTCTCTGGAAGAAAAAAAAATCTAGTTATATAAGCTTTAATAAACACTGCATATAATGTTCTGTGTGAGCTTAGTTTGAAAGGAAGAAATAAATAATTTAATATTTAAAAATGATACAAGCAAACATGACTTTTACATAAAACGTAGTTCACCTACCTTATTTTCTGTATGCTGTACATGTTTTAATATCTGTTTAATAAATGTGACATGCACTTATTTTTACTTTATAACAATTTCTAATCCTCCTGTTGTTTTAAATTAATAACAAATTCACCAGGGCTTCCACATTCAGTGACATCCAATAAGGCGGGTATAGAGAGATAAGAAGAACTGTTGCTAAGAAAGCCGCTAGCAGTGGCTTACTTAGTAGGGAACAGGGGGCGTTGCTACACAATAGATCAGATCACCTCAGTCTCCATGGTGTCTAGTGGGGGTAGCGTTCTTCAGCATTCTGTCCAACACGTCCACCAGGTCCTGTAAGGTGGAACGCCGGGAGGTCACATGACCTGAACTATCCGTCTCAGAAGATGCAGTGGAAGTGTCGGGCAGCATCAAAGGACGTTTGTGCACAGTGCATTAACATCCTCGGACGCTGCCCCCATTACACACGAGGGAGACAGGGGTGACGTTTTGCAAGGGATTTGTGTTTTGTCAGCAACTAGTACATAGATATTGTAATTTTACAGTTCTTTACAGATGATTGCTGTCTAGAAATAGTTTTTTGTGATATAAAACTTTACTTCAAAACTCAAAGCTGCAGTTACTGAAGATATATCTGTTGCAATGTTAAAGCCTACTCCAGCTCGCCAGTTATGTAAGTCAGTGGCATGGTGTATATGTGCTTTGAATTTACACTTATCTAACGCAATTGCAAAGTACATGGATGAAATTAGCTAGCTGGTAGGTAGCAAGACATGAAAATCATCTCTTGCCTTTATTGTTCATGCACACATTACATTACATTAACATTTTTTATAGCACCAACAATTTACATGGCGCTCGATACAGAGCATAGAAGGGAACCACATAATAAGTTAGACAAACTAGAACAGACTGGTACGTGAGGTAGAGAGCCCTGCTCGCAAGCTTACAATCAAGAGGGAATCCAAGAGGGTATGGGGTACATGAAACACATAAGGAAGTAAAGAGGACAGAGGGAAAGTAGTTGTAGTAACAGTAATGTGGATGGTTGGCACTAGGTCGGTTTGGCCAAAGATCAATTAATGTGAATGATTATGAGTGATCATAGCATCTATGGGGTTAACTATAAAACTTAATTCTAGAGTTTTAAAATAGTCTGAACATAAGGAACATTCGAGTGGTCTCCATGGTGTCTACTTTTAGATCTTTGCCCCAGAATTGAGTTTTATCAATAGCCACCTATATCTTTAAAGTGATTTGAAAATAGGTGCTCTTACTGCTGCATAGTGTTAACAGCAAACAGGATTTAACTCGAACACCAGCTGGACTGAGCGCACTTTTTGAGCTAAAATCAAAACATTTTCATGTTCCCGTTTTCCAACTTGCATTAGAAAACCATATTTTCTGCCAAATCACACCACTGTGGGAGGCAAAGAAACGTAATTAAGTTGAGGTTTTTAAAGAACATGTTGGAACTAAGCACGGATGGTATGAGCCTATATAAAAAGAATTTAATGTTTTTCTGTGGGGAATATATAAAATAATATTTAAAAAAACACAATCATTCACTACCACCTGGTATGCCACATACTACTCTAAAAATTGCTATTCACTAACATTTGAAGGGAGTTCAATTGGGAGATCAAGATAGAATTTGGTGAGGTGGGGTGAGAGGAAGCAACTTTACAGGAGGCAAGTTGTAACGATCAGGACCAATCACAAATATGCAGGTCATGGCAAGTAGCCCTACTATAGACGGGTCTGGGGATGGGAGCTTGCTATATAGCTCCATGAACCCCCAGAAATAATTTGGTGTTTTTATTCAAACCAGCCAGTAGTAAGGCTGAGGAAAGGGAGGCATTTATTTGTTACATTTTTTGCTGGTGCAGATTTTTTAATAATAGGTGGCTTTATTTATATATTTTGGATGCCCCCTTTGCTATTTTAGCAAATTTGCATGCAAATGCCTGGATTAATAAAAAATATGGTACTCATTTTTCTCTTGTATTACATCACTTTTTGGCAAAATATATCAATTAACTGTTCCTAAATATTGCAACTAATTTGCATATGTGCCAGAATGTGATGTCATGAACAGACTAAACAGACAAATTTAAACCACATTTCTCCTTAATCTACACATCGCTTGTAATTCTGCTAACATAATGATTAAATCATTTGCTATGGTCTACATCCACCCTGTGTATATTGGGGACTATTCACTATTCCTCCCCATTAATACTAAAAAAAATGCTGTTAGAGGTAAATTAAAGGGCATTTTAGCGTTAATACCCACCGCTGACAAGGTTAACCAGTGCAATAATCTCATTACCGCACCTGTAACAACCTCCATACTTGGAATGCCAATAAAAGAAAACAGCATTGAAACACCGTTCTGTGGGGTAGTCACCGCACAAACAGTCATTTCAGTTTTTGCCCGTCAGTTTTAAACAAAAAGTACAGCTGCTATTTGCACATTTTAACCCTTTCACTGATGCAGGGAACACAAACAGGGTTAACCAAAAGGGTTAACCTTCACAAAAAAATATTGTCGAACCCACAGGGGCCCAACGTTCCCCCCCCCCCCCTAGTAAATATAAACTAATTGGCCCTCTTGGAGTCCTGCTGGCCTCACTGAATAAAGAAAAGTGGCCCTAAATGACTGCAAGCCAGCAAGATGCCCACAGTCAGTTTAACAAATTAATTATATGTCCACTGGGGCCACGGGCCGGCACATTGCCCATGGCCTGTGGACATGATTAACACCATTAAAATAGTCCCCTGGGGCGAAGGCCGGCAAATGCCTTCGGCCCTGTTTAAAATGAATTACTCCCCAGTATTGGGGCCAGAGATTTCCTGTGGTCATCTTGAGGCCCAGGGCACAGGGCTGCCCCCCAAAAATGTGAAAAAATGGATCCACCTATCTGTAAAAAAAAAAAAATATGGGTGGACATAGCTCTTTTAAGTCTGCCCTCATGAAAGGATTATAGCAGAGGGTAGCATGGAGGGTGTGGAGAAGCGGGTGCTGAGCTCCTGCGGCCACATGCTGTGGAGAAGTGCAGTGAGGTAAGATGTTTGTACAGGCAGCACTGTATTTAGCACAAGGCAAACAAGGCAAGTGAAGATAAAGAAAGCAGTTGATCCTCTGTAAGGCAGGATTCCAGAGGCTCCAATCCCGCTGGCGAGTAATTAACCCTAGGTGCTCGGGTGGAACAGCTGAGAAAGCTGAAATATTTATTGTAGTGGAGCCACACTATAGGAGGAAACAAACACACAGGCCACGCAGAGAAACACTTTACATGTTTCAAGTCTACTGTGTGTGAGTTTAAGTGTGTGAGTGTATGAGTGTGCGTGTGTGTGTGAGCAGAAGTGTGTGTTTGTATGCCCTGTTGGCACTTTGAGGTCTGCATATTTGTTTCAGTCAAACATTGGCCACTCGGGCCAAAAAACGTTCGCCATCACTGGCGGTGTCAGGTAAAAATGTCTAACGTCTTCGTAAAGTGTGAAAAAGCAGTGATATGTGATCTTGCATGCAGCTCATCATACATTATAGAACATATCCCTTACAGTGATGGTTTCCCTCTGTGCTGCCTAAAGATAGTGAGTGCCACAATATATCACATTTGATATTTAGTCTTTCTTAATGTGAAAAACTTAAAAACGCAGTCAAAATAAAAAGGATCCAGTTAGCGTCACACTAGGCCACAAGCAACATCACACAGTTGTGCGTAATAAACAGATTATGCAGCATTTATACCATACCTCCATGTGATATAACTTTTTGGTATGGCTCAATGACTTTCATATCAATTCTTTGTTCTTGTTCTCCAATTACAACTGTTCTCCACAATCTGTTATCTGCTCTCTCTTCTTCTGCAGTGTACTCCTGGATAGATTCAAAATCCTCTGGTACAGCTTCTGCAAGGGCAGGTCGATCATCTAAAAGGAATGTGCAAACACATGCTTATATATATGCTACCGAACATGTCATATTCTTAGGACATAATTTACGTACATTTTCATATATTTTGAATAAACTTACCATACGCCAATAATTATGGGTCTGGCACAGATAGGGTGAACATGTGTCCTGGAATGCTAAAAATCAAAATGGTTCCCAAGGCTTCCTAATAATTATTACAATATAAAATATGTCTCTAAAGGGCATAATAAAATGTAGTGACCCTAGGCACAGACCATGTAGGTTGGAGTTTTTGTATGGGTGAAATTGGACTGGGCAATTATTTAGCCACACCTACTCATCTTGTGATACATCATCAAAATAACACTGCATACAATTGATTAGTGTCCCTTTTAACACATATGGTTCTGTTCTCTGTATGCCTCATTAGCAAAAAAAAACTGACAGAATAATATTGACAAACGTCAAACATATTATGATGAATCTACATTTTGGTCCAATGGCTTTAAAAATATGGCTACTTCACCACTTAGTGAAACCATAACAAATATCCTGTTTTCCTATAACATTCTGAAAAAACATTCTAATTATAAACACTACATTGCAAGACATTAGATTGGATATAAAAAGGCATTGACACCATTTCTAAACTGATTTTTTTAACAGATGTGAAGTTGGTGAGGAGCTACTCCTTTTATTAAAACAAGAAAAAAGACACATGAAATACTTAAAGTCCATTTAGACACAAAACTATAATAAATCATTTTAAAAACATAAAACATGTTTTTCCAATCCCTAGCGTAGCCTCTCTTTCTATAGCAGTGATATATATGTAAAACAAGAAAATAGAGAGACAGCTTTAAGAGAAATACATTTTATTGAAAATATAGTAAAAACAGTTTGTTGTATCCAGATGAAGATAAGCACCAGATGAAGGAAACGTTACACAGTTATAGATTGCACTGTTTTGGAGAAGGGCACAATCTTCCAGAGGATAAGCTTTGGTGGGAGTGTAATAAGTAATTTTTATATATAAAAAATTGTTCAGATTTTTATTTATATTCACTACTTTTTTGTTTTCTACAAAGACTTTCTGGACTGTATATAAAATATTATATATATATATATATATATATTGGACATTAATTTATTTATTCTGGGAGCGTCTATATTTATATATATAATTTTTTATATCTTTTTAGCGGTGCCTCCTTTTCTTTTTTAGGGGCTCATCTATAAACGCAGGATTGTATTTGTTTTATTTAATTACTCCTTTCATTATTCTTTTACAGATAAAGGTGCTTGTGGGGTGAGTATTAATAATGGAGAATGCTACTAGAATGGTCACATGAGATCTCACACTCACATAGCAGAAGTATGTATGCCTAATGGATATCAGATAGCATGCATTTTTTATTCTTCTAGCTAACACAGTTGCTGACAAAATTATTAAACACCAAAATCAAGCAATGAGTTAAAGTGGCACTAAAACATGCTTTTAACTTTTGCTTCACCAACTGAAGAAAAAGTAAAAAAAATCATTTTCCATTCCTGGATGCATAATATCTTATATGGCATAGTTTCATAAACTTTGTTTTCAAAAACTTAGAACACTGAATAATGCTGTTTCAATACTATTTAATTCTGACCCAACTATTCATAATAAGGAAATATATCTTTAGTCCAAACACCTCCTATAAACCTTTTTTTCTGGAACAAGCCCAAAGTCAGGTATCCTGTACTCAAAATACGTATTATAGGTGAGGTAATAACCTTGTAGGCTTTTTGCCAGATTGGCAAAACCAAAACAACCTAAGCAATAATCAGACTCCCGTCAGAGAGACACATCACTGATGCCTTGGAAATATGTGAGGCTTTTAGAGAATACCAATCCTGACAAAACATCACAGTGACCAATTATCACTTTAACTACGACAGGTTGACCAAATGTTATATATCTGAAATTATATTCTAATCTTAGCTGGTCTGTGATGGGAGGGATTTTTGGAGAATGATGAGATTTTGTTGTTTCCTAATTAATTAAATTAAACAGACCATACTTTTACATCTCTTTAATTGTTTCAAAATTATTTATATGGTTTTTTTTATACGAATGTATAATCTTTTGACAACTCTGAATATTCCAACTACAACATATGTATAAGTTTGTAATTAATGATTGAATGTATGTCATACAAATTTTTACTGTCTCCCAATAAAAATGTCACTGATTAAACCCAACTTGGCTTGCCACCCAGCCGGTATTTTACTGGCAGGCCGGTACAAAAATGGCTTGTTGCCAATGTTAAGTCTATGGAGGCAATAGCAAGACCGGTATTTTTTTGTGGAAAAGGTGGCAACCCTAAACCCATCATGTATGTTCACAGATGCATGGAGGTTTACTCAGGATGCTGGTACGCTCAGCACGCGTGTCTGCTCATTATCTGTCGGGTCTGACAGTCTCTGCTAGTGCAGAGAAAAACCTTTGTCTTCAAATACCGGTACTACCAACAGAGGCATATTGGCCGCTGGACTTAGGATAAACATTAAAAAGTTCATGCCAGTTTATCCTCATACTAGGGCCACTCAATTCTTTCACTTGTGTTTCTATAATAGAAGCACAAGTGAAAAAAAAAATGTTTAGTGACACTAAAGTTATCTAATTTCTGCATAGTTGAGCTGATGCCATACATCTCACAGCTGTCCATGCGTGGATATCTGGCTTTTGCACCCCAGTTCTGTGCTGTGTTTGCATAACATTACATGTAAATGTGTTGAGTGTTTCAAGGCGATCATGTACAGTGTGCATAATTGTAAAGGTGATAATTGTACACAGGATTTGCATATGTCTACCCAGAATCCTTTGCCATAGTGGTAGCACTGTGAATGTGTGATTTCTGTGGGGGTCTTTTGGTTTGCTTGGTGTGTGTAGATATGTGTTTGATAATGGCTCTGCTACCCAATAAATCTCAGACACAAGCAGTCTGCTCCTTTCTGTAAGAACTAGTACTTGCACGAGTAGTTAGTTTTAGTTGCTTTTATTATCCTATCATCATTAGCATAACTAATCACCTTTGTATAACAAAAAGTGAACCATACAAAAGGCATCGTCCCCACTGCATTCCAATCAAAGTCTTCTTTCCTTACCAGGTTATGTTGCTCCTGGTCAGCTTTCACACTACTATTTATTAATTTTTAGAGGGTAAAACCTAATAAACAAGTACCTAAGACAGTACTGTGCAGTGTCGGTATTCTCTATGGACCCAGATGAATGATAACCCACTAGTACAATACAAATGAGGAGAGAAAAGGAATAAGGGGCAAATATCTCTCATCTGGTATGTGTACCCACCCAGGAGACAGGATGGTAGAAAGAATGGGGACAAAAAATATATATTTTCAAAAGGTCTGTGGTGTCACCTGCTTATTAGACTACCTGGTGGCTTAATATACAATTTACCAAATTTGCCATTGAAATCTGTTCATTTGCATTTCGAGTCACAGGTGATGTCATACACAGTACGCGGCACAAACACATTTTTCTCCTAATTTAATTATTTATTTTTGTTTACAATTGTGATAACATAATGTAGAGTTGATTTTGGATAATTCGGTATTATCTGTATTCATCTTTTTTTTTTTTAGATGAAAGCATCCCTTTAAGACGTGGAATGTAAAAAATACATTGCATTTTTTTACCATCAAGCTGTTACTCAATGTTATTTCCTGTTAAAGAGGGATCTACGATTGTATGATTGTATGTAGGTGGAACAAGCTGACTCATATCAGTGGTGTTTGTTCACTTGGTCTGTGCAAGAAAATATAGAGAACTATTTCCCCAGAACTAGCAATTACTGCTAAAATAACAACTCAACATTGGAGCATATCTGAAAGGTTAAAGAGGTTTTCTCTTTAAGGTTCCTTATGTCTCCCGTGAGAAAAACAAGATGTCTTCCTGCATCATCTTATGTGGCTTATATATTACAGTGCCTGAACATTCTCACTGGTGAAATAATTTACCACCCAGAATAACACAGTATGATGTCTTATTTCTCTTGCCGGAGAGCCTTTCATGAATAGCTCTCCTTGTCTCAAGTCCAGAAATATGAGGAGGTACCACAAATAAGAATCTCTGATCCTAAAAGAAAGATATAACCTGCTGGTACAGAAAATGAATGTCTGAACTTAACTCAACTCAAGGACTTAACTCAAAACAGCACAGACTTCAGTGAAGTAACAAAAACAAAATGACTTGGACAACAGTCATATATTAACTTGGTTCTTCTTATTTATACATTGAATCTATTGCTATTTGGTATTACTACTTATTATAATACATTTCAGAGATGTACGGCACACACTGCAAAGAGCACCATAAACCCAAAAGTGAGTCGAGGTATTTTTTCAATATTTAAAGCTCAAACCATGTATTATGTATTTCCAGTTGAGATTTATTTAGCTCAAGAAACTGCCCAGGTTTCTCACTGCACAATGTACAGTATAGTTAAAGAATTAAACATTTAAAAAATATTTATCTCACCTCAACTTCACATTTAGTGAATAGCTCACTTTAATTATTTATTGGCAAAGGGATTAACATTGTAATGAGAGCTTTTTCCTACTTTCGAAGTAACATAATAACTAAATCTAATCCACATCCTGGTAAAAGTTAAGTAAGAATCAGGAAGCCCATGACCATTCTCTGTTGCCAAACCTCCCAGAAACACCTGCCCATTATTGTCTTGTTCTGTGATTGTTCTGGAGACTTTCCTTAACAATGAATAGATAGTATGTTCTTAGATTCGTCTTGTTAGTATGTCTGTATGTAATGTATGTATTGTTGATACTTTCATAATAACACATATTTAAAAAAAAAACATTGTAATGAGAGGTAGTTTTTATTGCTCTTTGATACAATTGTATAATTTAATCACACAGACGTCTGTTGTCTAGTCATCTTTCATTTAGTTCATTGTGTTTCCCTTCTAAGCACCTGTCCCTGGAATCTTTCCAGGTTCATAGAGCCATACTTAGTTTTTTTTTCATATATGAAAATATCAGTATTTTGGAGAGAGCCAGAGGATAAAGGTTATTTTCACCGTTAAGAACTTTTCAAAACGTAATACTATTCCTTATTATATGAACAAATAAAGTGACTCGGTCAACCAAAACATTGCCGATTCTAGGAATATAGAGTGTAAAGAAAATTATGAAAAATGGTCTCTATATTGTATTGATTTGTAAGCAAAAGCATAAAATAGGAGAAAATTATGTTTTAAATGTGTCTGTGGTGACTCCTGTCTATGACATCACTCAATATGTATACAAATCATATATTTTTCTTATTTTATGCATTTGCATGCAGTTTTGCTAACGCAATGTATATCATTTTTATTCTACACTTTCACAGTGTAAGCAATGTTTTGATTGACAGAGTCCCATTAAAAGACTATAACTTTATTCCAAATTCTAAATATATATAAAAATTAAAAACCCTTGTGTCTTAAAAGATCAACAAATCTTACTCAAAAGTGATTAAAAACATAATGCTGAACACAGCTGTTGGACTCACTGATAATTAGTTAAGACACATTAGCAAATACTCTTCTGTTTGTAGGGTTGCTGGCTTTTACTCAAGTCTTACTGTGTACGGTACATTATCTCCTTCCAGTTGTGACACTATAAAGCCAAGATGCATGGCTTGGCTAGTAGAATTCCCTCTTGGTAGGGATAATAACACAGCTTTGCATGTGGAGTTTAGGGCTATGCCTTGCTTTGGTAGGAACAGTCTTAAAAGAGAAATCTGACTTGAAAAGAGGGTTGCAGGGTTGTACCTATCTTGCACCCGGGACAGATTCTATCTTTGACTTGAAAATAGGATTTTAGGGTTGTACCTACATGTTTGACACCCAAGGTGGGTTCTATGGGATCCACTACTTGATTAGTTAGTTGATTTTCTGATTTTCTCCTGTTTTGTGACATCACCTGGAAATTAACACATTTTCAAAAGGAAATGTGATGACATAAGCAAAATGCAATAGACATTTAATATATATATATATATATCTTTATGCATTTGCTTACAATTCTGCTAACGCATTGTGAATAATTTTTCATTATTTTTACATTGTACATTCACAGTATATGCTACGTTTAGTTTGAGTCCCTTTAAACATAATGCAAGCTGCCATGAAACCATTAGAAGGGGCATTTATGATAAGACTGCAGGAATACAAAGAATAATGGGAGGACAAACTACCTTGTTTTAAAGGCTAATAAAGCACCAGCAATTTGGAAAGTTTTCCGTTCCAATATTCCTGTGTTTTATATTGTATTATTTACTTCTATCCATTCCATCTTTCCCATTTCATCTGTCAGTTTGCTAGATTTTTTTTATTAATACCACAAAGTAGATTGCTATTTTCCAAAACAAGATATGTCCCCAGACGAGCCTGTTTATAATGAACAAAGGAACCACAAAAAAGAGCCAATTTTTTAGTGGTCTTGAATTTGCTTTATTTAACTGACATCAAGATTTCCAGTTCTTTTTTTAATGAGAGCCAAGAAAATATCTAGCGACGTGTCAGAGCCTAGTTATAAATGCCATTAATGACACACATAATTCCCTGCTCTCGGGAGTTTGCCAGTTCCTCTCCACGCCCTCTTCTGATGCTATTGATGTATCTTCAGGAGAATAAAAGACCTCCTACTACTTGACTGTCTCATCCTTATAAGTTTGAAAAATAATGTTCAGGACACGTATGGGTGAGCAATATAAACAGACCTCTCCTACTTGTGCTGATTAAAGCTAATATGCTCCACTGCTTTAGAGGGTAAGGTCAAACAATGTTAACAAAGGACCAATTGTGTGCATAGAAATGGAAGAATTGGCAAATTAGGAGCCTGCTGATTTATCTCCTGTTCATAACCTTCCAAGCAAATATTGAAATGTTCATTTGTTCTCCAAATGTAGCATTCCTTGGCCAGCATAAGAACCAGATTCTGCCCGTCAGTCTAGCTGCTGATTTCAGTTAAATGAATATAGTTTAGAACATGCAGGATAAAAATGTGATGAATGCTTTGAAAATTACATTTATCATTAAAGAAACTAAGTCATTAAAATATTTACAAAGGAAACATACAACTTATATTGAGAAGTGGGTATCAAAGGTCCACTCTAAGCATTTTATTGTTTTATTACTTGGTCCCTAATCAGTCATTCCTCGGAATCAAACTTCCTAGCGTTTTCTTGTTATTTACCGGAATAAATCTTACTATAAATGTACCTTCTTCTGATTCCAATATACAGACTGCGGGGTACATGCAACCCCCCTTTATGTACTGCTACCGGCACTTTAAAAGTACCACACGCAGTGAGCGATTCAACTGCAGCAGGGACCATAAATATCCAGTGCCTTTAAGTGTTGGTAATACAGTAAGGGAATAATGGTCACTGGCCCCATAGGGGCAATAATTTTATTTTTGGGGGGGAGGAGGTAGGTCACTTTCGGACAGACCCCGTGGCTTCCCAAAATTATTTTTATGAACCCTTTCAGTGTTGAAGGGAGCATCGTTTGTGATCCCTTCAGCACTGAAAGGGTTAAAATGTGCAAATAGTGGCTGCGGTTTGTTTTTTTGTGTGCAAAACTGTAAGATTTTTATCTGTTACAGGGGTATGGGCATTTTTTAAAAGACTACTTGTCCAGGCACTAACGCAGTAGCCCAACCTACTTGTCCTGATACAAAAAAATATTTTAATCAAAACTGTATTTAAATAAGGTCTAAATTGATATTGTATTTTATTTAATTATTTTTATAAAATTATGTATTTTTATTTAACTCTAGGGTTAGGGCTAGAACAAAAAAGGGGTTTTATTTTTATTTATTTTTTAAATAAATTATTTGCATTTTTTTAGATAAATTAATTTGTATTTTATTTTTTTGTTGTTTTAATTTTTATTTAACCCTAACTCTATGGATAGGATTAGAACAAACAAGGGTTTTTATTGCATTTATATAATTTATTTGTATTTTTTTATATTTAGTTTTTTTAGTTACTTTTATTTTTCTTTATTTTTATTAGGTTAGGGTTAGGGTTATAATAAACCATAGGGCTATAGTTAGAAGGACAAACAGGGGTTTAAATATAATTTATTTATATTGTATTACATTTTTTTTTTAATTATATATATATATTTTTTTAATTGAGCCCTAACACTAGGGTTAAGGTAAGAATAAAAAAAATAAAAGTGTTTTTGATTTTTATTAAAAAAAAAACTATGAGGGGGGAGGCTGGGGATGCTTGTGGGACCCTGGACAGATTACTACTAATATCCTTAGTATAGCTGTCAAAACAGGCACTTGCTTTGACAGATATATACATCCGGTCACTGTGTTTGGCTGTCATAGTGACCAGATGTTTCCAGGGGCCTCAGCAGACATGGCTAAGGGACTCACTATCAAGGCACTTAGCCATGTCAGTCTTACCACAATGGGGAAGGGGATAACCCTGTTACTTTCCCACGGCATGGATAAAGGTGAAAAAAACTACCAACCAGGCTCCTGCAACTGCAAGTCCCCGGCGGAATTGCGCATCCATGTCTGTTTTTACCGGCTGTCATTAAATCACTGCTGGTGGGGTGTCCATAGAAAGTATGTTTTTATCAGGTGCTTTAATGATATTACCGCATGCATTAACCACCACTAACAGTGTTAATTTACCGCTAACGGCACAGAAAAGATTGCTTCTATCCCCATGTGTGCAGCTAGGCTACTCAGATATTCCATTTGTTTTTGGGACACATATAACTTTGATAATGCCTATCAAATGTATCATTCATATGTGATAAAAAGGAAATCAGTCAGGAAATGCACTCAATTTATATGGAAAAATAATTGCCCTATATTGGGTAATCAATATGTCACCCAGTATAGGTGTGCCAGATATAAAGAAGTGTTGTCCAGGATTGTATATTGAACAAGGCTAAATAATGGGTATCTCTGTAGCAGCGGGCATTGATAGTGCCAATAGCTATGGCTGCTTGGATTCACCCTAAACAAATGGTTCCTGAACTGTCTACACATCCAACGGTTACACCAACCATAGGCGTATGGAAGAGATGCTTCAGCACTTCAGCTCTGGTACATGCACCCTCATTATAACAGTCTCTATTGGGAAATGAACAATTCCCACCTTGGTTAGATGCTAACTTCTTCACTGATATTTTTCAGACAAGGATTCTGTACCAAGACTGGGACATGTTATCCAGGAGGGAACTATGAGACTATGACTTGGCATCTTCTCCCACAGCAATACATAACATTGTATATAAATATGAACAACTCACACATATTATCCAGACAGAGACCACTGCCTTCTGAGGTAACAGAATATGAGACTCTCTGCATGATTAAAGACCCACCCACAAGACTAGAAACTACAGGTAACAAGAAACCACAGTGCCCCAATTAGAAAATTGCCAAAGGGGCCCAGAACCAAACCGCGGAACATGTAACCACATGATTACACCAGTGCGATACACCTACACTTTCCACAGCCCCAGCTTTGGCCCACATCCCTTTCCACAGTATCACCTTTGTCCAGACATCACTTACTATCTTACCACCTCTATACCCCATAAAAATTGTAAGTGCCAGCTTTGCCCTCACATGACTTGTCAGTGCCAGCTTTGCCCTCACATCACTTATCAGTCACAGCTTTGCCCCCGCAAATACCTGGTAAGCGGCAACTTTGCCCTCCACATCATTTATCAGTGCCAGGTTTGACACCTACCTCACCTGTCAGTGCCATCTTGCCTCAGTTTACTAATGTCGTGTGTGTCTCTCTCCATGTATGCTGTTGGAAGACTCATCCAATGGATGATCTCCACACTTTCTGTGCAGCAAACTGCTGATCACCTACAGCGAGCGGCTTAAATGGAGGTCATCCATCCAGGCCCCAAAAGGTGGAAGGCCACGTTGCAGTGGCGCCCCCCCGTGACCAAAATCATTACGCATCTGCCTGTAAGCATTACACAGCCTACTACTACCACTACGTATTCCCAAATTTTAAATGTATTCCTGAATAAAAATAGACATTGTCAGCCTTAATATAAAGTAAAATAACTCCATATTGAAGTATGAAATTAGATAAATACAATCTTCACAAACCTAATGCCTCTTGTGAAGCGAAGATAATAGTTGAAGATAAGATAAGAGTTGAAGAGACAGGTTTGTAAATACCCATACATCTTCCCTGGAGGCTGAAGACTTTTTTTTTATCAGAATGCTTGGTTGTATAGGAGAGATATTAAAATTAGAAAGAGGGGCTTTGATGTGACCTCACTTGGAGTATTATACATAGTACTGGAGAGCCGTATCTCCAGAAGGTTATATATCCTTTGGAGAGAGTTCAGAGCTACTAAACTGGTGCAGGTTTGGTTAAAGGATCTTACATGTGTAGCTTGGAAGAAAGATAAGACAGAGGAGATATAAATAAAGGGAATCAACACAGTAAAGGAGGAGAGTATAAAAACTACTACAACAAGAGGACATACACTCAACAAAATTATAAACGCAACACTTTTGTTTTTTCCCCCATTTTTCATCTAGGTCATCTAATCTAAGTCTAACACAAGGCCTATTTCTCTCAAATATTGTTCACAAATCTGTCTAAATCTGTGTTAGTGAGCACTTCTCCTTTGCCGATATAATCCATTTAACTCAAAGGTGTGGCATATCAAGATGCTGATTAGACAGCATGATTATTGCAAAGGTGTGCCTTAGGCTGGCCACAATAAAAGGCCACTATAAAATGTGTTTCTGCAACATGAGGTGATGGTCGTGGATGAATGGCACAACAATGGTATGCCACACCTGTGAGGTGGATGGATTATCTCGGCAAAGGAGAAGTGCTCACTAACACAGATTTATACAGATTTGTGAACAATACTTGAGAGAAATAGGCCTTTTGTGTACATAGAAAAAGTCGTTGAAGATGTTTGAGTTGAGCTCATGAAAAATGGGGGCAAAAACAAAAGTGTTTAGTTTATAATTTTGTTCAGTGTAGTATTCATTTACCGAGAGGGTAGTAAATGCATGGGATAGACTTCCAGCAGAAACATAGAAACATAGAAACATAGAATGTGTCGGCAGATAAGAACCATTCGGTCCATCTAGTCTGCCCAATTTTTTTATTTTTTTTTGAGTACTTTTATTAGTCCCCCGTTCCCGGTCTTATAGCTAGGATAGCCTTGTGTCTATCCCACGCATGCTTAAAATCCTTGACTGTGTTTACCTCTACCACTTCTGCTGGCAGGCTATTCCATACATCCACTACCCTCTCAGTAAAGTAATACTTCCTGATATTACTTTTAAATCGTTGCCCCTCTAATTTAAGACTATGTCCTCTAGTTGTGGTAGTTTTTCTTCTTTTAAATATACTCTCTTCCTTTACTGTGTTGATTCCCTTTATGTATTTAAATGTTTCTATCATATCCCCCCTGTTACGTCTTTCCTCCAAGCTATACATGTTAAGATGCTTTAACCTTTCCTGGTAAGTTTTATCCTTTAACCCATGAACCAGTTTAGTAGCCCTTCTCTGAACTCTCTCCAAAGTATCAATATCCTTCTGGAGATAAGGTCTCCAGTACTGCGTACAATACTCCAAGTGAGGTCTCACCAGTGCTCTGTACAATGGCATGAGCACTTCCCTCTTCCTACTGCTAATACCTCTCCCTATGCAACCAAGCATTCTGCTAGCATTTCCTGCTGCTCTATTGCATTGCCTACCTACCTTCAAGTCCTCTGAAATTATTACTCCTAAATCCCTTTCCTCAGATGTTGAGGTTAGGACTGTACCAAATAGTCTATATTCTGCTTTTGGGTTTTTACGCCCAAGGTGCATAATCTTGCACTTGTCCACATTAAATGCCAGTTGCCACTGCTCTGACCATTTTTCTAGTTTAGCTAAATCATTTGCCATTTGGCTTATCCCTCCATGAATATCAACCCTGGATAGAGAAAAGTGGTAGAGGTTAATACAGTGAAGGCGTTTCAGAATACATGGATAGGCAAGGTAATCCTAGATATAAGATAAGGTCAGGGGTTAATGAAAGTATTCATAAAAATAGTTTATTTTAAATTAAGCAGCAACTGACAGACTAGATGGGCCGAGCGGTTCTTATCTGCCAACGCATTCTATGTTTCTAACCTCTAAATATAAATAAATAAATAAAAAGCTTGCTGGGAAATATGGTATCTATACAATGTCTGTTCTTGTTGCTATCTGTGTGGATGCATCCATTATGATTCAAAACATTTTGATGACTTGCTTTAGGGATGTTGTTGCTCCTTTAATAAGCGTTCTTATGCACTGTAGTAATATAATAACTATGCCTGGAAAGTGTGCATGTGTATGTTGCAAAGGAGCATGTACACAGGTCTGCCATCAGAAATGTTGGGTCCCATTACAGAACAAATGGTCTGGCTCCCCCACACCTATCACTCAAGCCCTGCAGTCTCTCCCTCCAGAGCTCCTACTTTCCAGGTGGAACAGCAAAATTAAGTGACGGTGTGAGTGCACCTCCTCTCTCCCAATGAAACAAATATAGAATAGTCCAAAAGGTGTAACATTCTCCATTTATTGATACAAAGTTAAAACACAGCCAAAAGAAACTGAGTCTCACTCATTTCGCCATTAGGCTTAATCATAGACAGTGCCAATAATGCAACATCAGCCCTTAAAAGAGGTGAAAAGGGCAGCAGAATAATTGTAATTAACTCTCTGTATCATATAAATGTTCTGTATGGTTTAAAGTAATATATGGCAAAAAAAAAGAGCTTAAACTTTCCTTTTGTATTTGAGAATATGCATGTAATGGGAATGTAAACCATATTTGGTGTTTTTAGCAGTGTATCAAAATACTGAAGATGTTACACCCTTTTTGGGCTATTCTATATTTGTTTCATTTGGAGAGAGGAAGGGCATTTACACGCTCACTTGATTTTGCTGTTCCTATGATCGTTGGCTGGCAACGCCGCCCACAGATGTACTCTGTCATTACTCATCACAGGCTGCAGGTGAGGCGAGGTGACCAAACCACACAGATTATTTGTTTCTGTTTTCCAGATGCCCCAGTCATTTTGATAAAAACAGTCACTGATTAATGAAAGAGGTGCGACGGGGTAATATATCTATAAAACAAGGCCCTCACCCTTGATCCTAATAAATTATTATTAAAAACTCATAGAACGTTGTTCACTCAATATCTTACCGAGCTGAAACATAGATCCATGCAATGAGATAGCTAAGCACTGTGGATTACATTCAACTGTCAAAAAAACAAAACCCAATGTGGAACAATATGACACAAACTACACTTATAAATAGTGGTAAATTAGTGTTTTGAAATTCTAAACCGGCATGAAAGACCTTTTACTTAACAGTATGCCCTTTCAGGTTGAAGGAATAGCAATATTTTTGGCCACAAGTCCATATAGCAGGACTATAAGCAACTTATTGTACTGTTTTTTGTAATATTCTTTGGTAGCCCCACTTTAGGTGATTGTAAATAGCAAGTAACTGTTTTAGAAATGCTAAACAGGCAAAGAGGACGTTCGTTGAGTCTTACTTTTGATTTGCAACGTTATTTACCTTACTGGTAGTCAATAGCTATCACCACTAAAAAAGAGACATTGAGGTAATTGATGTAGGCCTGCAAAGAGCAAGGCTAAAAGTGCACAGGGCTGGCCAACTTAACTGATTATGTTCATGAGACACAAAGGTTATCTACAATCAAAAGCCCCAGTGCGCATGGAGTGCCCATGGAGTGCCCATGGAGGGTGGCCTGCAGCCAGTGAGTGTATACTACAGCTCCAGGTTTAAAGATAAGTTGCTGGTAAGAGGCCCAGCAGAAACACACTCCTTGTCCTCTCACATGTCCAGCACAGTGAGGCTGCTTTTGATCCAGCTTGACGATTTGGACTAATATGGAACTAAAAATAAACTTATTATGTATGCTCATACATGTAAAAGCTGTGCATGCTGTGCATCAAGCATCCATGGATAGCAAATTGCTCATGAATTCACTATAGCACATACTCAGTGCTCCCCCATTACCAAAGGTCTTCAACATCATTTAAAAAATAGGGTTTACTCACTCTTTAAATTATTAAAATTGTTCAAGGTGGTGGACATTGTGCATGTAAAAAAATAGGACATGGGTAATACTACTACATATTCCTCTAAATGGCAAAAATTAGTAATTCAGTCATTCAATCAAGTTATGTCGATGGCAAGACTGGATGAGGTAACATAGAACATGAAAACTGCAATTGCCTGTGGGATACAGAAACAATAAACAACACTAGTTTGGCAATGGCTGCTCATTCCCACGACTGTATGGCAAAACTTTTTTGGATTAAGTTGTGACCCACTTGATTTGTCAGATACTACTTTAAAGAAGTATATTTGTTTAGTTGCATATCAGTCCCTGTCTCATATTACACAGTAATACCTGAATCTTATCTTTGTTCCTTTTTCTTTTTATAATTGGTAATACAAGCAAGAAACCATGACTTACAGTGTGGGAAAATGAAGATAGATAGCTTGTCAAAGGGACAGTATACATGTGGCAGTGCATAATATGTGACTTTGATGCTGGATATGCTTAAGATTAGTGGCAGTGACAAAGGCTATGCAACTTGAACCTGGTTTCCTAGGGTAGTTCAATAGTTTACTAGCACAAAATGCCATAACTCCTCCAGTTGGATGCCTCCCCTCCATTCCTAAACCTCTGACACATTGGTCAGTAACAGAGGATGCACAAAACAAATACTTGTGATGGCCCAATATCTTCTATACTCAAAAAAAATGAAGATAATGTTTTGCATGATATACAGAAATTGGAAGCAAGTGGCTATTGCGGGTCCATCCACCCATAAAGTAAAAATGCGGGAGTCTTTTTCACTTGGGATCTATTAAATGACCTGCATTAATTCATCTCATGTCACTGAATCCCATAGTCTGCAATAGACACATTTGCGTTAAAAAACAGTAATTAGTACCTCCCCACTCCCTGATGGGCTGCTACACCGGAATAAGTTTAGAGTCTACGTATTGTTGGGTTCTGAACTATGTATTGTATACTGGCAAGAAATACTGTCTGCGTCTTTCTGTATGTATGTTTATATGTACTGTTTATGTGTATTGTCATGTATATGTATCTATATTTATAAAATATAATAAAGACTTTAAAAATTAAAAAAAAAAAAAAAAAACAGTAATTAGGGATATTTTGCATCACTGAATCCGGCCCAGTATGGTCATCATTTCACTTTTTAATGTATGTACCTAGAAACTGAATTAAAATGCCATGTCTGCCAACACCAGGACCACCTCTAAGGTTTTTTTAAATTGGAGTTTAGTATCAAACCCTTGGAAACAGAGATCCACGAAGTGCACACATATTACTCAGAGCAGAAGGGTTGAGTTAGAAATGGTGGCATATTACCATTAAAATTACTGTGAAGATAGGAGTCCTTTGTACTTAGCCGATATTTGTTGCTGCCAACTGCCTACAACTGTTGTTGTTGTTGTTTGTGTCTCCAAGAATACACATCCAGGTGATCACTCAAATCCTTGCGAAACAAGTACTTTTTAATGAACTTGTATCCTGTCCATGTGGTGGACTGCTATCCTGCCTTACGCATCAGTATAATTACAAAGATAATGATCGTTAACATGATATTATTTTACTGTGATTCTATCATTCCAAATATGAGCATACCATGTCCTGTGTAGTCAAAAGAATCTGCTTCATCTGGAGTGTCAAGATCATCGACGTTAATGTCAAGTTCATCAGGTGTATCAAGGTTATCATCTGAAAGGATAGAACCTTCGCTGTGGTCCAGAGACAGATTGATGTTAGGAGCTGTAAGCTTTATTTTTCTCGTGTGGGAGCCATTTAGATCCAAAGAATTTGGAGGTTCTACAACGTTCAAGAAGAATTGACAAAGATCAAGTACAAATTACCAATAAAAACAAAATACTCTTTAGCAGTAATGTAAATGTGAGCAGACTGTAGGACTACAGACTAAATGTTCTTGCCAAATAATATCCAGGATAAATCTGACATACCAATTTTTATATTAAATTATGTCAACAAATTAAGATATGGGATTAGAGAATCTTGCACTGTAATTTGAAAATAATTTTCCCTCCATTTTATTTAAAAGATACAGCTAAATATACTATATGAAATGTTTCTAGTTCCAACAGCAGAAAGAAATTCCTGTATTTCTACTTTCTTCCATTTATTTTGTTTACTTCTGCTGCGTTACGAAAATAAATACGCTGATCTGTCCAGTCCCTCAATTACCCTTGAAGGTTACTAATGAACCTTGTCAGAATAACGCACATTGTAAATGACATTTTGTCAAAAAAATGTAATCTCTGTCTGATTATTTAAAGCCTTGAAACATGCGTCCTCTTTCAACGATAATATAGATGTCTCTGTTGCAGTCAGCTGGAGACTAACCATGATTAACAGGGACTATTAGAGTAGCAAAACATCTACATCAGCAGTAGTCAACAAATCCTATGATCTTCTGTCAAATTTTAGCTAAAGAAAGGCTGACTGAAGATCATGGAGTTTGTCAGCAAACAAGTGGCAAGATGCTATTTAGTAAAAGTGAGTCACCGCTGGGTTTAGGTAAGATGAATATTTCATTTTACTGACTTCACTGTATGAAGGGCCAACCTGAGTGAATTTCTCCTGTAAGAAGAATTAGAGTCAGGGCCAACTGAGCTCTTCTATCAGGAGTAACTCACCAGTTTGACATGGTTAATTAATGCAATTAAATGTCCATCTCAACTCAACTCACCTTAACTGGTCTCTGTTTAACATATCCAGTCTAAATGAATGGACCCAAAACCATGAGGTTACCAATTCTGCTCATAAATAAAACACACTTTAAACTTGCAGTAGGATAAACACTGCAGAAAAGACCTAGCACTGCAAATGAAAAAAATATATGAAAAATAAATATATATCTATATATAAAAATGTAATTTACATAATTTGTTTCATATTTCACATGTACATTAAATTTCTATATATTTTTTCTCCCTCTTCATTTTCTTTCAGGCAGCAAATATATTCTTGTTCTAATACGAGTATCATGTAATTTTATTATAAGTATCATGTCTCTTTAAATCATTCTCATTAGCCATACATTTTGTGTATATATATATATATATATATATACTGCTGCTCTCACTGTGTATATTACATGCCCCTACGAAGACTACAGGTCGAAACGCGCTGGTTCTTGTTTTGCATATCGAAAGTTATCTGAAAGCAAGTCCTGTAGGGTAAGAAAGACCAGAGTGTTCCTCCTGTTAGCCTATGAACTATTGCTGCTATCTACTTCTTGTTTTTAAATATTTTTTATCTTCAAGGTTTTTTTTGTATTTGCTGGTTGTATCAGCTATTATAGATTGTTTTATACTTACCTTTGGATTCTGAACACTATGTCCTGGAGCACTGTCACTGGGTTAACTTCATGCCCTATTTGCCTGCATATGTTGCTAGATATTATTGGAGCTAGACTTGTGAGTATTCCTGATCCCTCCAGTCATTTGCTTCTTGACATCCATACACATAGCACTATATATATTTTTTTATTTTTAGTGTTGGGTTAATTCTGCATTGTTTATCCTACTGCAAGTTTAAAGTGTGTTTTATTCATAAGCACCATTAGTAACGTCTTGGTTTTGGGTCCATTATTCTTTGCGCAGGGTATATCCTTTTCTTACATTGTTTGTTTAAGAGTGCACTAATCTTCTACTTATTGTAGCATTTTCAGATTGCCTGTCTTTTGGCCACTCATTCACTCTGTATTTGTATTATTTATTGCCTGTCATAATAATTTAGAATTGAACACATTAAGACACAGGGTTGCATTCGTCTACTATTAGGGAGATTTTTCTCTGTTCTGTCAGCTGAAACAATGCTATTCTTAGGATGAATAGCCAAAATACCTTGGTAAGGGACAAAAGCCCCCTGAGGCCATGCAACTTGAAAACCTATCAAGAATGTACAGACCAGTTCTGGGAATTTTCCAACTTACAAACCTGTTGACATGAATTCACCTCAAATGTTAAGTAACAATAATGGGGAATGACAATGACAACTGTTCCCATCATATAGGTGAAGTGTCAAACCTTTTATTGGATTACCTAGATGTTTTAGCCAGCTACAAGGTAGCCAAATGTAGTGTGGTGAATGTGTATCTGAATGTGCTTTATTGAAATGTGCTGGTATGGTTAGCCTGTCTATAGACCACCTAATGTGCCACCCCACCCCCTCTCTACCCTTATCTACATACTATTAGTCAACAATAGACAATTATTGAAATTATTGAAATTACAAAATGTGTCTCATCATGTAAAATCAACATAGCCATTACTACAATACTGCAAATTATTGCATTTCACAGGTAAGTACTGAAGAAACTATGATATTGTCTCTAATCCAGTATTGACTAGTATCTAAATGACTATAATAGCAGTGAATATATCATCTATTTAATAAGGGACACCTATCCAATAACCTTGTTGCCAATGTCCATTTTAGTGCAGACACAAGTAATGCACATTCCACAGGTTTCATTGAAAAAGAAGGCAAGCTATTTTAGCCCCAGCTATAATCGGCAATTTCGTTATAGCTTATTTACAAAAAATATGCTTTGTCTGCAAGTGAAAATGGAGCTGACTGACTTCCTAGTTCTATAAATAAAATCGTTTCCACACACATTTGTTCAACAGCAAGGTTACAAAGAGCTAATCACAGACTTCAGTGCACTCTCTGAATAATTTATCACTGAGAGCAAGACATACACATAATTAAGACAGAAGAAAATGGGCTTATCTTACCAGGTCTGATTTCTGCTGCATCAAATGGTATATCCATTCCAACATCATCTGGTAGGATTGCTCTAAAAAACAAACAAACAAAAAAAAAAACACTACAAATTGAAACATAAACCCATTACGTAGCAAGAAAACACTTATGATAATATTTTTGAATTATCAGACTGTGAGGGCAGGACTAAGCTCTAAAAATAAGAGTAATCCCCATGGAAACTAGTGGAATGTACCACTAAACTTTTAGAATACTGCCCCAAATTTCCCTTTATCCAAAACCATTAATGTTTATTAAATACTTTACATTACTGATAACATTTATTTGAAAATAGGGTTGTCAACTGCTGTTTTCATAGGCACCAATCTTAAAAAAAAGTTTTTAGCATTTCTGTAGTTAACACTTAATTAACATTATGTATTTCTAATATAAGAAATGTTTTACACATACCAACAAAATGTATTTAGCAGAGAGTCTCTGTTACTTTTCAAGCACTTGATGGGGAGTCTATTCACTAATAGTCGAGAATAGTGCATGGAGGTCGACTTTCACTTTAAAAGTCAACCTCCTTACCCTATTTACTAAAGTAAACTTGACCTCCTTCGGGTCCGGGAAGCTGTTATTACTAATGTTTGCTATACGATATCCAAAGGGCCCATATCTTTTGATATCTGTCAAACTGGAAATCAATTTGGTGTGTAACCTCTGACCGTTTTATACAACCTTTCCTTTTCCAGTTTCTAGCCCTGCGTATTTTTACCACTGTCATTACATGGACTGCAAGACTCTTCTGAGTATTATTCCCTGGTATCTGAATGTTAAAGAGTAATGTTTCTGGTTTTAGGTTGAAAGTAAGACCTAATAGACCATTCAATAAGTTTTGGAGGTTAAAGATTGTAGATTTCAAGTCTAGGCAGTCTCACCATATGTGAGCCAGAGTACCTCTGTCTCTATCGCACCTCCAACATGTTGAGGGCAGTTCTGAGTTGACCTTAAGCAGTCTAGATGGAATCATTGTACCATTTCATATTGGAAGGGATACAATACACAGTAACCAAGTAAGTGAGCAAGAACAATAAATACTTTCAAAGTGATGCAAGCAATAAAACGCACAAGTACACAGTAATGTGCTGCATCAAAAAAGAAGGACAGGAGGGGACACACTGCGCAAAAAACAAAGGAGGTCACCGACGTTTCGGCCGATAAGCCTTTATCAAGGAGACCACACTATACACTAAAACAAGCAGGTATATTTATGTAGACAAATCGCGGGAAAAAGAAACAAATACATATGATTGGTTGGAAACAAACCAACTAGCTAACCTGCTGAAGTTACACGGGTTCCCCGGTGGCGGCCACCATATTGACGCACAGCACGGCGTCTTTAGTAAGTCCCCTAGTGGTCCCTTCTCTGGAGTTATCCTTTTAGAAAGAAAGTTCCTCAATGTCAGATAGTTAAAAATTTCCCTTGGTGGAAGGTTCCAACTCTACTATAATTTATCAAAAGGATACAGTATGAACTGTGGTGCTATGTCTGATAAGTTATTGATGTCATTTAATTTCCAGGTTGATAAGCTGATGTTCCCAATATCAAATTCCAGGACCGCAATTGGGGTATCCAGAAAAATTTGATTTTGGTCTCCAAAGACGCCCTTTCTCAAAGTTGCTTTTGTGATACAGAGGTCATTAATTATTGGGTTTTTAAAGAGATGACTCTTTGAGGTCAATTTTTGGCTCCAAAATAGGTTATATGGTTCCATGTGCCCAATATTTGTTCTCTCAATCACTAACCAACAGGGGACTGTAGCTGAAAAAATATTCCAGGCTAATATGTGACTTATCATACTGCAGTTATGCAGATGATGAATATTAGGGAAAGATATACCACCGCCCTTTACGTCTTGTTGCAATAGCTTCAGTGAAATTCTTGATTTCCTGCCTTGCCAAATGTATCCCGCAATTAGCTTCTGTATATAATTTAAGTTTGCGGGGTCCATTCTCAATGGGATATTCCTTAATAAATAGGATATCTTAGGAATTATATAGGTTTTCATTCCCTCCACTCTACCCAACCAGGACAATTCCATCCCTTTCCAGTCACTTAAATTTTTCTTAATTACTTTTAGTTTTGATAAATAGTTCAATTTAATTATTTATCTGCAGTGTCAACCTAATCCCCAAATATTCTATATATGATTGACATCAATTGAAGTGAAATTTTGACTTAATAACTGCTAAGTCCTCTATGGCAATGTGGCTCAGAAGTATCTGTGTTTTATCAAAGTTCAATTTGTAGTTGGAGTACTTACTGAAATGCGATCAGGCTCACTATGTTGGTGATTGAATTAACTGGGTCTGTCAAGGTTAAAAACTTCATTTGCGTATAGCACCACTCTATTGTCCATTGCTTTGATGGTTACCCCTCGTATAGTTTTTGATTGTCTTATCATACAACCTAGTGGCTCCATTATTTATAGCATAGGAGCTAATGGGCAGCCTTGCCCTGTCCCATTTTTTATTTTAAACCATTGTGAATGAATCAAATGTCCCATAACCCTAGCCATTGGTGAGGAGTAGAGAATCATTGTTCCATCCCTAAACAGACCTCTGTGAATCTCTATGTGTATATGTGAGAGTGTGTGTAAGTGTGACTCTCTATGTGAGAGTGTGTGAGTGTGACTCTATGTGTGTGTGAGTGTGTGTTTGTGTGACTCTATGTGTATGTAAGTGTGACTATGTGTGTATGTGAGAATGTGAGTGTGTAAGAGTGACTTGCTATGTATGTATGTGAGAGTGTGTGTGTAAGTGTGGCTGTGTTTGTGTAAGTGTGACTCTGACTGTATGTGAGAGTATGTTTACATAAGTGGGACTGTGGGTATCTGTGAGCGTGTTTGCATAAGTGTGACTGATTGTGTGTGGATGTGTAACTGTGTGTATAAATGTGTGGATGTGTGTGCTTGTGTGTGCATTTAATGTGAGCTGTGTTTTTTTAATGAGTTTTATTGCTGGAGAATCTGTGATACACTCACACATTACTGTGAGTTTTATATATATAAATATATGTATGTGTGTGTGTGTGTGTGTATATGTTTGTATATATGCATACACACACACACACACATTATTTTCTTTCTTTGATTAAACATGAATGCAGCCCATGCACAAATTCATTTGCGGTGAAATGGCCCACTGCAAAACAAACTTGGACACCCCTGACCTAGACCTTGCTGCCCTATTACAGAGACCCCTTGTTTAGTCTTGTTTAGACCCAATGCTCCCCCTCAATGTCCTCCTTTCTACAGATACTTCTCCCCTCTACCTCTACCACCCCTTTCTCCCCATCACCCAAACCGGTCACCCCATCACCAGCATCTCTTACTACATTGAAAATGTTCTCTTCCTAGGTGTTCAGCAGCAAGACCAGCACTAAAGGTGCTGCGTGTACCGTGAAGATTATGCTCAGGGGCGGGCTGGGCCGGGGGGCAGGGTGGCAATTGCCCCCCAGGCCGCCCTAAACTATGTAAAACACGGCCGCTGGGCCAGTGTTTTAAAAAAAAAAAAAAAAAAAAAAAAACCGCGCTTGCAGGCAGAGACTGAGGTGAGAAGGGATCGGAAGATCCCCTCTCACCTCCGCTCTGCCTGCAAAGCTGCACGGGGAGCCGAACAGGCAGCACAGAGAAACCTCCGTGCTGCCTGTTCGGCTCCCCGTGCAGTGTGCCGACACGGAAGTGCCGACAGTCACGTGATCGGCGCTCTGACGTCAGACGGGCGCCGATCACGTGACCTGTCGGTACAACCGCCGGGAGGCCGAACAGGCAGCATGGAGGGACCATGCTGCCTGCCACCAGGTAAGTCCTCCAGCCACTGGCCACCAGGGAAGTCCTGCCTCTAGCCACCAGGGAAGTCCTGCCACTAGCCACCAGGGAAAAAGGTAAGGGGGGGGGGGGGGCAAAAAACACTGGCATATTTTTGGGCAAATTGGCTGGGGAATATTACATGGCAAATAAGACTGGCATATTATTGGGCAAATTGGCTGGGGCATATTATATGGCAAATAAGACTGGCATATTATTGGGCAAATTGGCTGGGGCATATTACATGGCAAATAAGACTGGCATATTATTGGGCAAATTGGCTGGGGCATATTACATGGCAAATAAGACTGGCATATTATTGGGCAAATTGGCTGGGGCATATTACATGGCAAATAACACTGGCATATTATTGGGCAAATTGGCTGGGGAATATTACATGGCAAATAACACTGGCATATTATTGGGCAAATTGGCTGGGGCATATTACATGGCAAATAAGACTGGCATATTATTGGGCAAATTGGCTGGGGCATATTACATGGAAAATAAGACTGGCATATTATTGGGCAAATTGGCTGGGGAATATTACATGGCAAATAAGACTGGCATATTATTGGGCAAATTGGCTGGGGAATATTAAATGGCAGAATAACACTGGCATATTATTGGACAAATCATCTGGGGAATATTAAATGGCAGAATAACACTGGCATATTATTGGGCAAAATGGCTGGGGAATATTAAATGGCAATTAACACTGGCATATTGGGCAAATTAGCAGGGGCATATTAAATTGCAGATAACCTTGGAATATTATTGGGCAAATTTACTGAGTTATATTAAATTGCAGAATAACACTGGCATATTATGGGACAAATTGGCTGGGGAATATTAATGGCAAATAATATTGGAAATGTGTATGTAATGGGGTGATGGAGGCATGTAAATGTGGTGATGGGGCATGTCCTGGTGTGCAACGTGGGTTATGGGTCATGTCGTAGGTGTGCAACGTGGGTAGGGGGGGGGGGGGGGTGCCCAAATTTTGGGATATTGGGTGTCTAAATCCTGGCATGTTGAGGGGCATAATCCTGGCATATTGAGGGGAAAATCCTGGCATATTGAGGGGGCATCATCTTGGCATATTGAAGGGAAAATCCTGGCATATTGGGTGTCTAAATCCTGGCATATTGAGGGGCATAATCCTGGCATATTGAGGGGCATAATCCTGGCATATTGAGGGGCATAATCCTGGCATTTTGAGGGGCATAATCCTGGCATATTTAGGGGAAAATCCTGGCATATTGAGGGGGCATCATCTTGGCATATTGAGGAGAAAATCCTGGCATATTGGGTGTCTAAATCCTGGCATATTGAGGGGCATAATCCTGGCATACTGAGGGGCATAATCCTGGCATTTTGTAAGGGAAAATTCTAGCATATTAAATGGCAAATCCTGGCATATTGTGGGGGAAAATCCTGGCAATATTCGTTATAAAACAAGGAAAAGATGGCCGTGGATGGGGAGGCGATTCGATGGTGCAATGGGCCACTTGACTGGATTTGCCCCCCAGGCCTAAGGCTGCCAGCCCTCCCCTGATTATGCTGACTATGCGATAGCATAGTGTGCCTACCCGGTGACAACCCTAAGCTGCATTAAGGTCCAATGTTGTCACAATGATCATCAGGACCCCTGTAGCACTGGGCACGGTTGAGGTGGTGACCCCTGCAACCATAGTGGTACTGAATATTGGGGTTATCTCTAATTGACTTTAAGAGGCACTCGAGACAAATTGCAAATAGGAGTAGTTAGCAAGGACACTACTGTCTCGTCCCATTGATTATATGAAATGAAGATGGAAGCTCAAGGGATCTGAAATTGAGCTGAGGGGATGAGATAGAATTTGGAGTTTGCATTCATTAAATGAGTTGGGAATGTTAGGTATCTTTTTAAAGTAGTTTTATAACGAAGATAAACTATTTCCATGTAGAAGGATAGTTACAAATACATTTAAAGATAGATACTCCATGTGTAAATACTATTATAATAACATTTCCAGTTCTAGAATGTATAAACTAGATAAAAGCAGAGTCAACATAATTGTTTTCTATGTTACCAATAATTAATTCTTATTTTATCTTTTAAGACATTTGCCTTCCATCTACAGATACACTAAGAAAACACAGAAGCAGAGGCGTCACTAGGGTCACTAGGGTTGGTGTCACCTGGTGCGGACACTCATGGTGTCATCCTCCAATACAATGCCAAACAGATTCCTTAGTAATGCCAGTTAGATGGCCTATTAACTATGCCACACAGAGGAGCCCCGTTAACTATGACACACACAGGAGCACCATAAATTATGTCAAACCAGAGCCCCATAAATTATGCCACACCAGAGCCCCACTATTTATGCCTCACACACAGGGGCCCCATAATTATGCCACACACAGGTGCCTCATAATTATGCCACACAAAAGAGTCCCTTAATTATGCCACACATGGGGCCCAATAAATATGCCACACACAAGCGCCCCATAATTATGCCACACATGGGACAGCCATTAATTATGCAACACACAGGAGCCCCAAGAGGTGACAATTGTACAGTTCTAAAACAATACATATCTATACATACAGACATCTCTCTCTTTCTATAACAGCCAATTTGCCCAATTATATGCCAGTATAGTTTTGTCATTAATAAGCCACAGCCAATTTGCCCAATTATATGCCAGTATAGTTTTGTTTTTAATAAGCCACAGCCAATTTGCCCATTAAGATGCCAGTATTATTGTGCCATTCATTTGCCAGTAATATTGTGTGATTCAGATACCAGTAATATTGTGCCATTCAAATACCAGTAATATTGTGCATTCAAATACCAGTAATATTGTGCCATTCAGATACCAGGAATATTGTGCAATTCAAATACCAATAATATTGTGCCATTCAAATACCAGTAATATTGTGCCATTCAGATGCCAGGGATATTGTGCAATTCAGATGCCAGTAATATTGTGCCATTCAGATACCAGGAATATTGTGCCATTCAAATACCAGTAATATCGTGCCATTCAGATGCCATAATTATTGTGCCATTCAGATGCCATAATTATTGTGCCATTCAGAGCCCAGTAATATTGTGCCATTCAGATACCAGTAATATTGTCCCATTCAGATGCCAGTAATATTGTGGGATTCAGAGCCCAGTAATTTTGTGCCATTCAGATGCCAGGAATATTGTGCCATTCAGATACCAGTAATATTGTGCCATTCAAATGCCAGTAATATTGTGCCATTCAGATGCCTGTATTATTGTGCCATTCAGATACCAGTAATATTGTGCATTCAAATACCAGTAATATTGTGCCAGTCAGATACCAGTAATACTGTGCCATTCAGAGCCCAGTAATATTGTGCCATTCAAATGCGAGTAATATTGTGCCATTCAGAGCCCAGGAATATTGTGCCATTCAGATGACAGGAATATTGTGCCATTCCAGTGGATGCGGTGGCCAGAAAAAAAAAATCACTGCAATGCGGTGCGGGGGGGATGCCAGCAGCACGGGTGTCACCCCCGCTGGAGGACACTGGGGAATTTCTTATGAATGGGGACTCTAGTTCGGTTTAAAGAAAGCCAATAGTATTACATGTATTACATAAGCCGAAAGTCTATAAACCGAATGACGTTCCGTTTATAGACTTTTGGTTTATAGAATACATGTAATTCTATGCTATTCTATAAGCCGAAAGTCTATAAACCGAAGGTCGTTCGGTTTATAGACTTTCGGTTTATAGAATAGCATAGAATTACATGTATTCTAGAAGCCGAAAGTCTATAAACCGAATGACGTTCGTTTTATAGACTTTCAGTTTATATAATAGCAATAGCATTACATGTATTCTATAAACCGAAAGTCGTTCGGTTTATAGATTTTTGGCTTATGGAATACATGTAATACTATTGGCTTTCTATCAATTGACCTATTCGTATGAATGGGGACTCTATTTTGGTTTATAGAATAGCATTACATGCATTCCATAAACCAAAAGTCGTTCATTATGTCGGTTTATGGAATGTATGTAATGCTATTGGTATTCTATAAACCGACTCTATTTAGGTTTATAGAATGCCAATAGCACGAATGGACGAATGATTTTCGTTTATTAACCATTCGTTCATTCGGCTTTTGTTAGTTTAGCATTTTCAATATTCGTTTTCTGGACGAATGGACGAAAATGCTATTTTAGGACGAAAATGCATTCGTCCGAAAACGAATGCACATGTCTAATAGACAGCAGGATGTCTAAAGTCTGGATGTAAGAGAGCTAAGACTTGGGGTCAGATTAGCAAATGTGTGGTTACATTGGCAAGTCTGGGGAAGACTGGCAAATAAAAGTAAATGAAAACAAGAAATGCATTTGTTTTCAATCAATTTTTATTAAATATGAAAAAAAAAAGTTTACATGTCAATTAATATTTACCAGTAAGATCTTTTTTCCTATAAGGTAGTCTTAAATGCAACCCTTTTCTTTTTTCTCTAAATTAATATCCAAAGTTTGGGGGTTCTTACATTTGCGTAAATAAGATACTATAAAACATTTTTTTTTCTTAACTATGTGCATAGTGCTTTTTGCTTTCTGCTCTGGACAGAGAGTTGTAAGGGTAGGGCCAGCCCAAGACATTGTGCTGCCTGAGGTGTAAAACGAAATGCTGCCAGCCCCAACCCCCCCAAAATAACATTTTGATTTTTTTTTTTAAAGCGCTCACCCATAAGGTGAAAAGAGAGTAATGGTAAAACATTATTATGATAATACCCTTTGCAATTCCCTAAAACATAATGTGACCAGTGACCTATAACAAAATTCAGATAGATCTAGGCAGTGTCTAAGGAGTTAACATCTTGGGTGGCTAGACAGATCTAGGCAGTGTCAGATTAGTTAACCCCTTGGGTGGCTAGACAGATCTAGGCAGTGTCAGAGGAGTTAACCCCTTGGGTGGCTAGAGAGATCTAGGCAGTGTCAGAGGAGTTAACCCATTGGGTGGCTAGACAGTTATAGGCAGTATCAGAGTTAACCCCTTAATCCACACACATACACATACTCACACAGACATACACTCTCACTCACACTGACATACACACACATTCTCACACTGACATACACACTCTCTCACACTGACACACACACACACACTGTCAGTTTTTAACTTACCTGCTGCAGGCATCTCTTTGCTTTGAGCTCCTCGTGTGAAGGAGGGACTGTGCCAATCACGGGAGGCTTTTGAACTCTCAGCCAATCAGGAGAGTTGAGCGGTCTCACCTGGCTAAGACCTCCTTCTATCAAGCTGCACCAGAAAAAAAAAAAGAAAAACACTGCTGCATGGAACAGAAAAGTGCCGCCTCTGCCAGGGTGCCGCCTGGCACAGCTGCCCCAGTCTGCCCCATTAAAGGACCTGCTCTGTGTAGAGGTAGTTGCTCTGTACTGCCCTCTTGATTGTCTATTATTAATTACATAGTTGCCAACATTTGAAAAAAATTTCCAGGGACATTTTGCAGCTTATCTTCCAATTGACCACACCTCCTTTCAAAAACTCCGCCCACTCAATATAATTAGCATAATGTAACTCCACCTATTTGTCACAGTGTAGATTATATCACCAAGTTCCCACAAACATTACACTCACAGCAGAACATCTACATCAGGCAGGTGCATTACATGAAATATAGTAAGACCTGGTGCAGATGGGCTTCAGTCAGAGAGCTGTGTGTACACCATAAACATACATTAATATGAACCTACCACTTCTGCTGGAAGGCCATTTCATGTATGGAATAGGGAAGGCCCTATCAGTAAAGTAATACTGCCTGGCCTTATCTTATATATAGCCTTATACCTATCCCATGCATGATTAAACTCCTTCACTGTATTAACCTCTACCACTTCTACTGGAAGACTATTCCATGCATTCACTACCCTCTCTGTAAAGTAATGCTTTCATTAGTCCCTGACCTTATCTTATATCTAGGATAGCCTTATTCATATACCATGCATGATTAAACTCTTCACTGTATTAACCTCTACCACTTCTACTGGAAGACTATCCCATGCATCCACTACCCTCTCTGTAAAGTAATACTTTCATTAGTCCCTGGCCTTATCTTATATCTAGGATAACCTTATACCTATCCCATTAATGCTTAAACTCCTCCTCTACCACTTATGCTGGAAGACTATTCCATGCACCCACCACCCTCTCAGCAAAGTAATATTACATTTCTGACCACAAAAACACATTCAAATATTAAATATTTCCAGCCTTTTCAAAAGCTTGAGGTGGACCCCAAATATATGTATACAACTAGTTGCATTTATACGTATATGAACTTTTTAATATTGTATTCAACTGTTTTATATGTAATAAAAATGTTATTGAAAAATTGTTAATTTCTTATTTTATCCCTTCCTCTGAACCCACGATGCACCTAAAGAACTTAACACAGCACCATACAGCACCCACAGCACTTTGCACCCACACGTTTTGGCATGCCACAATGTCAATTTGCCCCCCAAAACATACCACAATGTAACTTTGCCCCTGCAGAACACACCACAGTGACACTTTGCCTCATAGTACATGATATTTTGCCCCACAGAACATGCCACAGCATCACAATGGCTAGAGTCAATTTTCCCATTAATATGCCACTATTAGCCTGACCTTTAATATGCCACTATTAGCCTGGCCAATTATATGCCACTATTAGCCTGGCCATTAATATGCCACAGCCTAATTGCCCAGTAATATGCCACAGTGTAATTGCCCAGTAATATGCCCAGCATAATTGCCCAGTAATATGCCACAGTGTAATTGTCCAGTAATATGCCCAGCATATTTGCCCAGTAATATGCCACAGTGTAACTGCCCAGTAATATGCCACTGTTTTATTGCCCAGTAATATGCCCAGGCTGATCCCCCAGTAATATGCCACAGTTTAATTGCCCAGTAATATGCCCAGCCTGATCCCCCAGTAATATGCAACAGTTTAATTACCTAGTTATATGCCCAGCATAATTGCACAGTAATATGCCACAGTGTAATTGCCCAGTAATATGCCACAGTGTAATTGCCCAGTAATATGCCAGTGTAATTGCCCAGTAATATGCCCAGCATAATTGCCCAGTAATATGCCACAGTGTAATTACCCAGTAATATGTCCAGCATCATTGCCCAGTAATATGCCACCATTTAATTGCCCAGGTGTATGCCAGTTTAATTGCCCAGTAATATGCCACAGTTTAATTGCCCAGTAATATGCCCAGCATAATTGCCCAGTAATATGCCCAGCATAATTGCCCATTAATATGCACAGCCTGATCCCCCAGTAACATTCCACTTTTTAATTGCCCAGTAATATTCCACTGTTTAATTGCCCAGTAATATGCCACAGTTTAATTGCCCAGTAATTTGCCAGTGTAATTGCCCAGTAATATGCCCAGCCTGATCCCGCAGTAATATGCCACAGTTTAATTGCCCAGTAATATGGCCAGCATAATTGCCCAGTAATATGCCCAGCATAATTGCCCAGTAATATGCCACAGTGTAATTGCCCAGTAATATGCCCAGCATAATTGCCCAGTAATATGCCACAGTGTAATTGCCCAATAATATGGCCAGCATAATTGCCCAGTAATTTGCCACAGTGTAATTGCCCAGTAATATGCCGAAGTGTAATTGCCCAGAAATATGCCACAGTGTAATTGCCCAGTAATATGCCCAGCATCAATGCCCAGTAATATGCCACCATTTAATTGCCCAGGAATATGCCACAGTTTAATTGCCCAGTAATATGCCACAGTTTAATTTCCCAGTAATATGCCCAGCATAATTGCCCAGTAATATGCCCAGCATAATTGCCCAGCCTGATCCCCCAGTAATATGCCACTGTTTAATTGCCCAGTAATATGCCACCATTTCATTGCCCAGTAATATGCCAGTGTAATTGTCCATTAATATGCCCAGCCTGATCCCCCAGTAATATGCCACAATGTAACTTTGCCCAGTAAAATGCCACCAACCTCCTCCCCCCTTCCTCCCTGCCCCAGTACTCACCTGCTCCATGTCTCCTCTTTGCATCAGGTTTGTTTTTTTTTCATTAAAGTTTTTTGAAGAAAAAAAAAAACTCCCCCGCTCCATTCAGTCTGTGAGCTGAGCTCACAGCAGCCTGTTACCAGCCCTGTCACACGCACCCTGCCAGCTTCCAGCAGACGCGTGTGTCAGGGATGGCTACGCAGGTTGATGTGAGCTCAGCTCACAGACTCAACGGAGCGGGTCACGTGATGTGCTCTATGACATCACGTGACCCGCGATCGCGCTAAAACAGCGCAAATTGCCGGGATTGTCCCGGGGTGAGATTTTGGATCTCGGATTTCACGGGACTGTCCTGGCAAATCCGGGACAGTTGGCAAGTATGTAATTAATCTAAATTACTTATTTTGTGTGATGCATAGGCTGATCTTTAAAAAATCAGCTGTGCTGGTATTCGGATTAGACAAGACAAGAACTTTGCAGACAAGAACAAATGACAGAAACTGAAACAACAGGTGTATTTGTAAATGGCTGACAAGCAAATTTAAAAAAAAAACACATTAAAATCCACATCATGTCATTCCCAGGATGGAAAAGAGGCTATATACACACACTACAGGCATGATAATTGTTCTAGAGCCACATACCGAGTTTTGCCTCCCGGTTCCAAAATAACGAAAAACGACTGCCTCACTCCATTTATAATCAATATGTAACTGTTAATACAGGTTGAATATCCCTTATACACAGGGCCGGCCTTAAGTGTCCCGGCGCCCTGTGCGAGCTTCCCCCGTGGCGCGTCCCCCCCCCCCTGTATTTCACGCAGCCGTCTCTTTCACCCCCCTATGTATGTGTCCCTTTCCTCTTCCTTGCCATGTCTGTCTCTCTCCCCCCCTCCCCTGTTCTGTCTCTCCCCCCCCTCCCCTGTTCTGTCTCTCCCCCCCTCCCCTGTTCTGTCTCTCTCCCCCTGTTCTGTCTCTCTCCCCCTGCTCTGTCTCTCTCCCCCTGTTCTGTCTCTCTCCCCCTGTTCTGTCTCTCTCCTCCCTCCCCCTGTTCTGCCTCTCTCCTCCCTCCCCCTGTTCTGCCTCTCTCCCCTCCTCCCCCTGTTCTGCCTCTCTCCCCCCTCCTCCCCCTGTTCTGTCTCTCTCACCCCTCCTCCCCCCGTTCTGTCTCTCTCCCCCCTCCCCCTGTTCTGCCTCTCTCCCCTCCTCCCCCTGTTCTGCCACTCTCCCCTCCTCCCCCTGTTCTGCCTCTCTCCCCCCCTCCTCCCCCTGTTCTTTCCCTCTCTCATCCCCTGTTCTCTCTCTCCCCCTCCCCCTGTTCTGTCTCTCTCACCCCTTGTTCTGTCCCTGTCTCACCCCCTGTTCTCTCTCCCCCTCCCCCCGTTCTGTCTCTCTCACCCCCTGTTCTGTCCGTCTCTCACCCCCTGTTCTGTCCGTCTCTCACCCCCTGTTCTGTCCCTCTCTCACCCCCTGTTCTCTCTCTTTTGATCTCCCCAATCCAGTGCCTCTACCGGCTTTTTTTTTTTTTTTGAGCGGACGGGTGCCCCCTGGGGTGTTGTGCCCTGTGCGCTCGCACAGGTCGCACACCCCTAAGGCCGGCCCTGCTTATACAACTTTTACACCACTTTTAATTTCGAAATGCCCTAATACCTAGGCATCCAAATAAGGCCCTCCAGTTGCTGCAAACCCCATAATAACTTTCTAGAATGGCAGGCAATTATGGTTGTAGTACAGAAACAGCTAAAGGGATGCAGGCCCCAGTGTGGCACTTTCTTTTTTTTTTTCTTTTGACATTCAGATCTATTATAGCTATGGGATTGAGGTCCCTTAATAGCGTTTTAAATTTATCCTTTTGATCATCCTTATGTCATTTTCTTACAATTTGCATTTATTTCCAATTATTAAACATACAAAAATACAACAACCAGTCATACTACCATCCAGGAACCAATTCCTAGATACTACCACTCCTTGGTCCGGAGTACGGGTAGGGAGGCCCAGCTAGCGATCTCCTCCTCCATTTTTGTGAACGCCCAGGGGCAATTACCTTTCTCTACCCATCTGTCAGTTTACTTAACCAGTTGTTATACTGGGCTGCCGTTCTTCCTGACTTATCCCTCATCCAGCTCAAATCCCTTTCCATTTTTAGTTGGAACAACAGTTGCTCTACCATCTGTGAAACCACCAGGGGGCAGCTAGATTTCCAGTTCCTTGCTATCGTTATTTTTGTAGCCATAAAAAAGTGGATTGCTAGGGATTTATCCTTATTTGTTAGTTTTTCCATATTCAGGTGGAGCAGAGTGATTTTGGGGTCGCATTTGATCTTACCTACTAGTTAATTGAGCATTATAAGGGAGTTATACCATAGTTCTTTCACTTGAGGGCAGCTCCACCAGATATGCAAAAAGGAACCTTCCTTATTGCCGCATCTCCAGCAGTTCGCTGGGTGGGCCTCATACATTTTAGCCAATTTTTTTGGAGTCAAGTACCATCTGTACATCAGCTTGAAGTGGGTTTCCACCAAATTCAAGCAGTGGACAGACTGTGATACCTGATAGATTGAGTTATTCCATTCTTTAATTGATATATTGGTTTGGAATTCTTTTTCCCAAGCAGTTTTAGCTACCGGGTGGGCCACATCCTGAGAGTTGTCTAAAAGCTGTCTACACTTAGAGGCGGCTCTATATACTTTTCTATGTGAAAAGACTGCTTGAGCCGAGTACCAGGAGGTCCCCTCACACACTTTTTTAACTTGAGATTAAATCACAGGGCTCAGTGTCAATATATAAGGCCTCCAAACTTGAAATAGTGATTTTATCTTCTTCTCCCATCTGTGGATGTCTCAAACCAAACCATCTTGAATAAGAAATCTATTATGGTTTTGAAAAGTGGGAGGTCAGGTGGGGTTGGATGCAGAGGCGTCACTAGGGTTGGTGTCACCCGGTGCGGTAACTCATGGTGTCACCCCCCTGGATTTCCTCCTATACCATGCCAAACAGATTTCTTAGTAATGCCAGTCAGATGGCCCATTAAATTTGCCACATACAGGAGCCCCACAAATTATGTCACACACAGGAGCCCATTAACTATGCCACACAAAGAAGCCCCATAACTATGCCACACACAGGAGCCATTAAATATTCCGTTATTTTGCCATTAAATATGCCAGTATTTAAGCCCCTCAATATGCCAGAATTTTGCCATTCAATATTCCAGCATTTAACCCCTCAATATGCCAGAATTTTGCAATTCAATATTCCAACATTTAACCCCTCAATATGCCAGAATTTTGCCATTCAGTACGCCAGCATTTAACCCCTCAATATGTCACAATTTTGCCATTCAATACGCCAGCATTTAACCCCTCAATATGCCAGAATTTTGCCATTCAATATTCCAGCATTTAACCCCTCAATATGCCAGAATTTTGCCATTCAATACTCCAGTATTTAACCCCTCATTGTGCCAGAATTTTGCCATTCAATATTCCAGCATTTAACCCCTCAATATTCCAGAATTTTGCCATCCAATATTCCAGCATTTAACCCCTCAATATGCCAGAATTTTGCCATTCAATATTCCAGCATTTGTCACTCAATATGCCAAAATTTGCCACTCAATGTAAGTATTTTGCTGGTTATCACCCTCCTCCCCCCTTCCCTACTACTTACCTTACTTGCTGCTCTGTCTCCTGGCCGTCTCCTCCGTGCAGTCTTCCCCTCTGCACGGAGGAGGGAATCACAGCCACCGGATGAGACGTAACGTCACATCCGGTTGCATTTATTTATTTTTTAATTCTTTAATTCAGGCAGCCGAAAAGTTTAGTAGTGCGATGCGCTGCGGGGTGTCACTCCGTGTGGTCCGCACCCCCCGCACCTCCCTCGGCACGCCACTGGTTGGATGGATCCACTGATCTAAAATTGTCTTAAGGGTGGCCGCCAGAAATATATGAGACAATTTCTTATGTCTGCTAAATTTATCATGGTTAGTAGCCAAAATAGCCGTTTCATGGGGTACATTATCCATTAAACATCCCAGAGATATCCCAAAACCAAAAATCTCCTTCCAAAAGACCTGGACAATTGCACAATCCTACATACAATCTTATAAATCTGCCTCAGGTATATCACATTTAGGGCAATTTGCGGTATTGCAAATACCCATTTTATATTGTCGTAATGGGGAGAAATAAGTGTAGTGGCCCAACTTGAGGTGCATATCCTTATATGTAGCACTAGGCATAGATATAGCCAGATAATGGTAAGCCTTTGCAATATCCTCAAAATCTACCATATGCATACTGCTATTCCAAGTAGATGTAGGTAAATATGTTAAATTATTTTCTTTATCGCAGCGTAATAATGTGTAAATCTGTTTGGTAGAGTGTTGTTTACTTGATGATGTTATCTAACCTATTTAACCAATCCAGATCCGTAAAGGATCGAATGGTCATGGAGATATAACTATGGGATTGTATGTACTAGAATATGAAAGGAGATAAATTAGACATATCAGTCTGGCACTCATTAAATGAAAGTATAGATTTCGTGGATGCATTTAAAAGCATGTCTATGGTGGGAAAATCCCCATAAGGCCAAGTTTTGAAAGAATGATGCGCTCTGCCACCCTGAAATTCCGGATTTTGCATCCAAGAAACAAATGGTGACCATCGTCATTGGTGACCCCGATTCATTCTAACTAATTTCCACACATTTATGGTTGTGTATAGGGTTGCCACCTGGCCGGTATTTTACTGGCAGGCCGGTAAAAAATTGGCTTCAGGGCAATGATAAGTCTATGGAGACAGTTGCAAGGCCGGTATTTTTCTGAAGAAAAGGTGGCAACCCTAGTTGGGTAAATGAGTGAAGACCAAGGAACTCTCCAAACAAGTAAGGGACAATGTTGTTGAGAAGTACAAGTCTGGGTTAGGTTATACAAAATTATCCAAATCTTTAATGATCCCCAGGAGCACCATCAAATCTATCATAACCAAATGGAAAGAACATGGCACAACAGCAAACCTGCCAAGAGATGGCCGCCCACCAAAACTCATGGACCGGGCAAGGAGGGAATTAATCAAAAAGGCAGCACAGAGACCTATGGTAACACTGGAGGAGCTGCAGAGTTCCACAGCAGAGACTGGAGTATCTGTACATAGGACCGTACGCTCCATAGAGTGGCCAGAAGAAAGCCATTACTTTCTTCAAAAAACAAAATGGCACGTTCTGAGTTTGGGAAAAGGCATGTGGGAGACTCCCAAAATGTATGGAGGAAGGTGCTCTGGTCTGATGAGACTAAAATTTAACTTTTTGGCCATCAAAGAAAATGCCATGTCTGGCACAAACCCAACACATCACATCACCCAAAGAACACCATCCCCACAGTGAAACATGGTGGTGGCAGCATCATACTGTGGGGATGTTTTTCAACAGCCAGGACTGGGAAACTGGTCAGAGTTGAGGGAAAGATGGATGGTGCTAAATACAGGGATATTCTTGAGCAACACCTGTACCACTCTGTGCGTGATTTGAGGCTAGGACAGAGGTTCACCTTCCAGCAGGACAATGACCCCAAACACACCGCTAAAGCAACACTTGAGTGGTGTAAGGGGAAACATGTAAATGTGATGGAATGGCCTAGTCAATACCCAGACCTCAATCCAATAGAAAATCTGTGGTCAGACTTAAAGATTGCTGTTCACAAGCGCAAACCATCCAACTTGAAGGAGCTGGAGCAGTTTTGCAAGGAGGAATGGGCAAAAATCCCAGTGGTAAGATGTGGCAAGCTCATAGAGACTTATCCAAAGTGACTTGGAGCTGTGATTGCCGCAATAGGTGGCTCTACAAAGTATTGACTTTAGGGGGGTGAATAGTTATGCACATTGACTTTTTCTGTTATTTTGTCCTATTTGTTGTTTGCTTCACAATAAAAAAAATAAAATCTTCAAAGTTGTGGGCATGTTCTGTAAATTAAATTATGCAAATCCTCAAACAATCCATGTTAATTCCAGGTTGTGAGGCAACAAAACACAAAACATGCCAAGGTGGGGTGGTGGTGGATACTTTTGCAAGGCCCTGTAAAAATGGAGTTATGAGAGGCACAGTCAGCTGCATAACGGAATAGTGCGGCATGGTTAATCAGCAGTATCTGCTCCATATACCTAGTGTTGAAATACAATTGAAACAAAGGCACAGCTGGATGTGAAGTGCTTTCTCAGCCAGCCTCAACATCTCCCTCCGGTGACCCCTGCTGCAGGAGAGAAGAGATTACTTCTCCTTCTCTCTGGGGTTCCCACAGTCAATGGGGAGTAAGGTCGCCTACCTCTCTTGCCTGCAGTCTTGTCAACTGCTGGGGAAAAGTCGTACCTGAACTTACGAAGCCACTTGGAGCTGGTAGGGTGGCTTCCCCATGTCAGGAAGTTTGGGATCTGGCCCAACTGCCCAGCATCCTTGTGATCCTGTTGTGAGTCCATAGTCCCATTTACATCTCCCAGGCCAATATCCTCAGATGTAAAGTTTATTAGATCCACAGTCTCTGGGGCCTGCTGGTGGGAAACATGGTGAAGTGGCTAAGGTCTGCATACACACCTCCCACATCAACATCCTCTAGTGTGCAGTTACATAGATCCAAAGAAAGAATACAACAAAGAAACGGATAACCCCCTGCACAAGGATGACCTATAACTCCAACACAAAGTAATGTGTATAAAAGGAAAAATTTACTTATAGAAAAAGATGATACAAAAGATGAATAAAATAAATAAGTTACTTATGATGTGAAGTGTCTGGAAAAATAAAAATATTATAGTGCAGTATTTTCTTTTTCCAGATTCGTGTATATTTATGAATATATTTATTTATTTCATTTTATAAACCATCAGATATAGAGATAGAAAATTCCATAATTCAATAGTCTTAATTGCAAATATACATAATCACTGTCAGAGGACTGTATGGATGGGTGGAGGTCAGTCAACCATCTTTACTTGATTGGCAATTCCCCCCACAATTTTTAACTGAAAGATGATCTGGTTTTTAACTGCAGGCCCAGGGCAAGTAACACCTATATATATTTTGGCGATGGACAGGGGTCATCATGGGTACCCAGTCCCATACAGGGAAAACTATGATGAATTGTGTGTTCTGACAGTTTGGGGGAACAGTAAGAGCCGACTTTAGTAATGCATGGAGAAACCACCGGCAAGCTGGGGGCCTCTCCAATTTAAGGTATTATGTGTCCCCCTGACATGAATTTGATGAAGTGCACGCCAGGCCCCCCCCCCTTTCACAGGGAAAAGAAAGCTGGCATATACCAAGAAAGCAGCTGGTGCCATTAGCAATTGGTAGATAGGAGGGCACCAATTGGGACTGTAGGACAGGGCCATGGAAATAATTGCATACCAGCCTCATAACATTGCATTATTATACCATCCCCATAATATAACATCATTATTTTCCTGTTCATAAAGGGGGAAACCATGCATTTAAAAAAAGCACATTTCAAGAATATATTATTGATATATAAAACATATGTAAAAGAACATAGGGCTTTCTATATAAACAGCAATTTTTGGTGGAAAGTTGTAAAAGTGGAGCAATCAGCAAAAACAATCCATTGATGACTACATTTAGACCTTTTTTATTTTATTTGTCCCATGCCCAAAACTGTCAAAGAACAGTTATTAGTGCACAGCCTGCCAGCCACAAGCGTACCAAAATCCAACTAATAACACCCTGTTTAAAAAGCACTGTCATGGCAAAGTTCAGTTATAAACATACTCTGCCAGACACATGCATGTCAAAATCTAGCTAATAACACTGCCAGCCAGCCACTGTCATGTCAAAGGACCCCTACATAAATATAATATTCAAATATATAATTGCATCTAACCAAGACTTCCACCTCCACTTCTTTGCTTCCAGATAAATATAAACGTAATAATAATATTATAACATGTAATTAACAAATATAATTGCCTGAGCCCAAGAGCCCCAACTCCACTTCTCACCCTCCACATAAATATTAATGTAATAATATTAAAATATTTAATTAAAATCTATAATTTTCTCAGCCCAAGCCCCCCCCTCCACAAATAATATTAGCTTACATTTATGTGGAGGGTATGAAGAGGAGGCCCACATCTTGGCTGAGGCAATTATATATTTTAATGTCATCTTTTAATATTATTAGTAAATTAGCATCAGCCCAAGCACCACATCTCCACATATCATATTAGTTTAATTACATTATACAGTAGGGCAGGGGTCAGCAACCTTTCTCCAGTTAAGTGTCAGAAGCAACGTCTGCTTCAGTAACGGTGGGCCACATTAAATTATTGTACAATTATAATAATTATCTGTGTGAGACAGTCAAGCAGGCAGCATTCTCATGATTTTAGGTCAGTTACATATATTAAGTTTATTTTACTACAGATCATCTTCCAAACAATTGGATTGGGCCACAATGCCACCATGCATAAAACCACCTTTGTGTAGGTAACATCTCCAACAGGCATCACACTTGTCAGGAAACATTTTAGTGTTAAGGACTTTAAAGTGAAACTCAATTTAAATTTAAACAATAGATGGCCTTATGAACCATTCTCAAAGAACTTGTCATTTTCTTCTCGAGGTATCTCTATAGCTACATTTTTGTCACAGAAAATGAAGTTTCCGATTTACGGTCTTTTAAAAGGTCAACATACCTTGACAGCATATTTCTCATATTGTTCGATATGAACAGAGACTCAAGTTTATTTTCTTTCTTAGTACTACTTAAACATACATGTTTATTAAAGTATCCCTTTACTCTTAGGTATGTAAAAACCTCTTAACTAAGTAGCTTAGAAACTGTACACAAGTGATCATAAGTAGTGTTGAGCAAACCCGAACCGCACTGTTCGGGTTCGTACCGAACATTACGGTTTTTGGACCCCGGACAAGAACACGGACATTTCACTGTATGTTCGGGTTGGAGTTCGGGGTTCGGCGATTTAATGGCGCGTTTTGAAAGGCTGCAGGGCAGCCAATCAGAAAGCCCATAGCATTACATACATGTACATTGTATGTAATGCTATGGGCTTTCTATAAACCGAAAGTCTATAAACCGAATCTCTTTCGGTTTATAGACTTTCGTTTTATAGAATGCATGTAATGCTTTGGGCTTTCTATAAACCGAAAGTCTATAAACCGAATCTCTTTCAATTGACCTCTTCGTATGAATGGGGACTCTATCTTGGTTTATAGAATAGCATTACATGTATTACATAAACCGAAAGTCTATAAACCGACTCTCTTTTGGTTTATAGACTTTCGGTTTATGGAATGCATGTAATAGAGTGCCACAGAGAGTGCAGTGCACTTGCAACTGCATGTGTGCCAGGCACATGACTTTAATCCTGTTCTGTTAGCTCAGTGGGCAACATCTAGGCATTTTAAAATACTGCAATTTGTTGGTGTTAAATATTACATTTATGCACTTCATATCTGAGAGTCAAATATAAATGTCAAATACTGTGCTTACAGCGCACTTTGAAAAATTCTAATAGTTTTGGGTGGTAAATAGTACATTTGCGTCTTGCGGTGCACTTCATATCTGAGAGTCAAATAGAACAGTCCAATACTGTGCTTACAGAGCACTTTGAAAAATTCTGGCTACCTCCTCCTCCTCCTCCATTGCCGCTTCCACCTACACCGCCACGGTCACCGCCTCCTCAACCCATGGGTCACTTAGTATAAACTGAAAGAAAATTCCCTGCACTCCAACCTTCTCTCAAATGGATAATTCTGTTGATCCTTCTGGCAGCCATGCTTTAGATTTAGATTTATGTTCTTCCAAAGCTAAAATCAAAGATTCCATCTAGTGCTATTTTATGGCTCAGCTGTATTTGTAATTTGTATGTATTTTATGTTATTTTAAGTTATTTCCCTATCCACATTTGCTTGCAGGGCACTTGTCCTACTCTTACCCACATTTTACTTCATTTTGCAGCCCTCTAGCCCTTTCTAGGACTTTTTTTAGAGGCATTTTAGTGGCCAAAAAAAAAAAACGCTCTATTTTTACCAGTCCAGCCTCTAGTCACTTCTTTAAATTTAAATCTGGTATATAGAAATATTCAAAAGCCCTACTACTTATTATTTTATTATTTAAGTTTGCATCCCAAGCCCCCCCCCCCCCCCCCCCCCCAGTAGTAAAACTGCAGGTCATTCATAATCACGGACCCTTTCGATCTTATATTTATAAAAACCCTCTTCATTCTTACTGAGCCAGAACAGGGAACCTAGAAATTATATACCAGTAAAAACCTGCTAAATAATATACCAGCATTCTCTATGAATAAGTTATTTCTGTGTTGCTATTGCTTGAGTAAATACACTAGCCATTGGTATTCTTCAATATTTGAGATGCCCAGTCTACCTTTGCCTAGTCCACCTTGTGTAACTTTTAAAGACAAAGTTTTTGAGTACATGTGCGGACATTTGCCTTGCCAAATAAACCTGTTAATAGCAATCAAATAGAATCATCTTCAGCCAACTAGTGGGAACTAAGGGTATTCATGTTAAAAAAATAAGACCATTTTAGCAGAATATATGATTTTATAATATTAACTCTTACCCGTCATGAGAAACCCAATAGTTTCCAATTTTTAGCTGCTTGTTCATTTGAATTAGTAGTGCCAAAACATTTGTCTAGACTGTTTGGTGGAATCTGCTCTTCTCTTAACCCCCAAGCAATTGATTAACTCATTTGTCCAAATGAATCCACAGTTCTTCTGGAGAGAGTGTTTAATTCCCTGACATATATTACTTGGCAACACAACTGATTTATCAAGATATAATTACTAACAATAACATAAAATAAACTTTTTAATGACCTTAATCTATTGTACCCAAAAATTCTGGGAATAAACCATGAAATCATGGTGTAGTGTGTAATGAACCACATATATTGAATAGTGAGAATGGAGTACTTATAAAGCTGGATCCAAGGGCATGTGGAACAGAATATACAGGCACAACATAAATGCCATCAAGACAGCAACTGACTTCATAAGTAAGTTTAAATCGTTTCCATGGGAGCATCGTTCACTAGTCTTTTTAATCACACAGAAGTTAATTTGAAACCCTTTTGATCAGACCACTACTGCTAAACATTAGGTCTATTGTAGAGTAAGCCATATGAGATCTCAAAAAACAAATTACATCTATATCATTTGGATGGAAAACCTGCTAGATATCTATAAGGGCAGGATTTTTCACCAGTTTTCACAACATCCTGGCATTACTCTGAATATTTCTGCCCTTTTTTGTTCCTCTTGTATTTTTACAGCCATTAATGGGCCAACAAACAATTAAAGTCAGCAATTAATAACACTTTCACTTGTTTATTTCTTCTATTTTAGTCAGGATTGTATTTATGAATCTGATTGTCCTCCAAAGATACACTGAAGACAAGAGGAACATTTCTGGATTTGATCCTTTGACAGTCATCCCCTCTCCAGTGCGTCTCCTGTACACCACAAATTTGGATGTTCTCCCTTTTCAAAAAATCAAGAAAAATATGTGACTTTTCAGATGAGTTTAACCGTGTGCACTAAGTGAGACTATTCCAATATTTATTTAAGTAATTATATGACTGTATTCCCATTTCACACCGGTCGTCAAGCAAAAACAGCACATATACGGTTTCATAACCAACAAATGTAACGTTTACAAAACCAACAAAAACACAGACAAAATGCCCCATATTCAGTGGAAGAACAACCCTCCCACCGATGGTTAGAGACATCTAAAATAGGAGCCATTACCTGAAATAGAACAGAACACCGCAACCCCACAAAATTCCTGCTGGTTTGGTCATAGAGGTACCATATTTAACTTTTTCCCTACTCCACACCATAAAAACCATCTTTAGATTAGACTACAATCCTGTTTTGTAAGATATGAAGCATTCCTTAAGGCCAACCGATATATTGTGATCCCTGCTTAACGTATAAAGAGTTAAAACATTAGTTATCTATACAGTGGATGTTTTACCTTTTAACAATCTCTTTTTGACCCTCTATATATACCGAATGTGCGTTTATCAGTCAGTGATGAGGTATGTCCTACTTCAATTCTACTTGAAACTCAAAGCATACCAATAGCCAACACATAATTCACCTCATTCTTTGACATATTAACCCATAACTTAATATCAAGAAATCAGTGCTTCAACTCCAAGCGAACTAACCTCTTAATACAAACGTATTAATATTAGGATAATAATTATCACCTGAATGTAACAACCCAAAAGGAACTCACTTTATTAACATATTTACACCCCTTACTTTTCACATAATCACAAATGTCTTTCCTTTTCTCCTTTCTGTTTCTCCCTTGCCTTTTCTCAATATGTCTCCCTTTTCTTTCTGCTCAAGGGCATACATAAATTATACTGCCACCCTAATTTAAGACTAATTAGTCAAGAATATGTGCTCCACTTAGGTGAACCAGCCCAAAATTGAGCTAAATTTTCATAATGCAGAATCAGACCAATTAATTCAACAAAAACTTCCCACTTCTGGATTTTGGGAAAGGGAAGAAGAAGGAAAAAAAAACCTATAATCACATTTTTTGACTCTATAACAACCCTTGGAGGCCAATCAAAATATTGTGTTCATCCGTAACATGTGAAAATGTAAAATACTACTTATTTTTAAAGTACATGTTTAGACCTTTTAGAAAGCTCTTTTTAATCATGTATATTTACCATATGTGTATTTGTCACTAATGATTTGGTCCCTATAGATTAAAATTCAGTGTCCGGCCTAGGTCCAACCGCATTGAGTGCCATAAAAATCTGCTCACTAGCACATTCATTTAGAGACTGTCAGCTGAAATTAGGGGAGGAGTCCATCATTAATAATGATTGACTTTACTTGTAATTAAATAAAATTACAGCATTCCATGTCCGCTAAACAAAATACCTTACAAAATACCTCCTGGTATTGTGACCTAACCCACAAGATATGACATTTTACCACATGCCAAATGAGGGGACCATGGACAGATGAAGATAAAAATAGATCTATTATTTGTTTTATTGGTTACAATTAAGACTGCTGTGGGAAGGTAGAGGAATTTCCGATTTCTTATATTTGAAAAATGGGGTTGAACCGGATATGTCATGATTCACGACCTTATGTTCTGAATAGCTACCAATGAACACTAACCAACTAAGCTATGTAGAAAACAATCTCAGAAATGTAATGACTAAGCGGTAAGAAATATGTGAAAATTGTGTTAATTGTTTTATTTTTACTAAAATGAAAAATAAATGCAAATAAAAATAATTTTAAAATATATATTATAAATCAAAATACTACTACTTACATAAAAAGGTAGAACATACCTTGAATAGACTTTTTAACAGACATATAAAAGGCTGACTTGGTAAAGAAATAAAAAAAACAAACATGGGTTAGAGAAGCATCATGGCATATATAGTACCTAAACATCTGCACTGCCAAAGTTAGCTATTAATGGATTAGGCTAGTGATCATTAACAAATCCCCTGCAATTAGTATGTTCTGCATCTAACATTTATATATACATATATTATATTTACATATAATATTCACATGTATAAAGTATGTATAAAATAATGTTATATCTGTATTTTAAAAAATACCAAAATTATTGTCATGTGAATAGCATTTGATGACTCATTGAGGCCTTATTGTATACAAAAGTCTACATAGTATCACATTTTCTTTACCTTTCAGTGAATATGAGACTATACTGTTTTATACAGCATAGCTGACTCATCCAGCAGTGAGCTATTTTAAAATACCCGTGGGAAAATTAGATGAATCAGACAAAAAAAACCATCAACATGAAATAATGAAATACAGCATGATGGTACATTATTACTCAGAATGTAAAAAACTATAAAAAAAAATCCTCTCTTTGATAAATACTTTGCAGTGTCTTTTCATTTAAATGATATTTGACAAATAATAAAAATCACTGACTGTTGAATGATATTCAGCAGTAAAATACACAGCTGTCGTTTGACATTGAATATGCATCACTCATTAATTTTATGGTAATCGAATGTAGTATATAAAAAAAAAATCTTATTCATTAAAAAGGAACCCTGCCAACAACAGAAAATGAACACAATGTTACCTACATAGGAAGTTTCTGCATATTAGCATATTAAAAATGCACCTCTGCTTCTTGCACAGCAAAATAGGAGCTTGTCATGCCTGTGGAATAGTAAGTTAATTTATGGCAATGATCATATGATGTCCCCTGTTGTCTCCTTTTCTCTCCCTTGTTGTCTCTCTCCCTTTTCTATCCATCTGCAGTCTCTCTCCCTCTCTCCCCCTTTCATCTCCTCTTTTCTCTACCCCTGCTGTCTCTCTCCCCCCACTATTTCTCCCTCTTCCCCTTTAATCTACCCAGCTGTCTCTCTTCTCTCTCCCCCTTTTACGTCTTCTTTTCTTCTCCCCTGTGGTCTCTCTCCCTTTCTTCTCCCTCTGCTGTCTTTCTCCCTTTCCACTATCCCAGCTGTTTCTCTCTCTCCCCCATTCATTTCCTCGATTCGGCTCTTCCAGGCGTCTCTCTCCTCCGTTTCACAGCCCTATTGTTTCTCTCTCTCACTTTCATCTCTTCTTTTCCTGCCCCCCGCTGTTTCTCTTTTCTTACCTCTAACTTAGACCTCAGTCAGCGCATCCATACAGTCCTTATGCATTGTGATGATCATGCTGGACTGCACTATCATTTTCACCCGAGGCAGACCTCCCCCCTGCGCCACCACTTTGGAAATTCCTTTAGGAAAAAAACTAAAAGCCTGAATATAAGACTACCCAATAGGAAAAAAGTTTAACTTGTATATATTTACATGTAAATTGCTTTTTAATATTTAATAAAAATTATGATTTTAAACAAATGCATTTCTTGTTTTTATTTCCTTTTATGTGCCAATGCTTCCTCTCTCTACCCCCCTGCGTTGTCTCTCTCTCTCCCCCAGTGTTATCTCTCTCCCCCTCCCACGTTGTCTCTCCCCTCCCTCTCCTTGTCTCTCTCCCCCTCACCTTGTTTTTCTCTACCCCCCTCCCCTTGTCTTTCTCTCCCCCCTCCCCTTGTCTTTCTCTTCAAAATGTTTCTCTCCCCCTCCCTCCCCTTGTTTTTCTCTCCCCCCTCCTCTTGTCTTTCTCTTCAACCTCCCTCCCCTTGTCTTTCTCTCCCCCCTTGTCTTTCTCCTCCCACCCCTCTCTCCCCTTGTCTTTCTCTTCCCCCTCCCTCCCTCTCTCCCCTTGTCTTTCTCTTCCCCCTCCCTCCCTCCCTCCCTCCCCTTGTCTTTCTCTCGCTCCCTGGTGGCTAGTGAGGGCAGCCGGGGGATGTCTGCACGATACACGCATACATCCTCCGCTGCTGCCCGGCACTTCCACTGGGACTTTTATGATGAAGCCGGAAGGAGACCCAGCTTCATCATAGAAGTCCCGGCGGTCGTGACATCCTCCGGCTGTTAGCGAGGGGGATCCAGGTCCCCTGCAGCTCTGCGGGGGACCTGGATCCCTTTCTTATAGTCTGACCTCGATTTGAGATTAGATTATAAGACAAGCTCGAATATAAGCATTTGCTCAGAAAAAAACCTTGTCTTATATTCGAGCAAATTATACATTTACGCACTAAAAAGTGAATGGAAATTTAAAAAGACACAATCATTGTTTGATATCTGTAACAGCGATTGTGCATTGTTTATACATCCCAACTCTTCTGTGGTCGGGATATGCTTGTTGGAGGTTTTATGACATGTTTTTTTATTGGGATCATCTCTATATGTTTAGTGACAAGAACTATTTACTACATATAGTTACCTACTTCTGATACATTGATGATCTGATTATTATTTGGAAAGGTGATACTACACATGCTCTAGAGTTCGTGGCATACCTGAATGATAACACTCTCAACTCTAAAATTTATTCATGAGATTTATGACCATCAGATTTGTTCACTGATGTGTATAGGAAATCTGTTACGGTGTACCAGTGACACCCAGGAGGAGGGACCCTTGTTGCAAGATCACCTCTTGGGAAGTACTTTGTGGTGTTCACCCTGACAAATATGTACCCGAAGGTTGAGCCCAGGGTAATGTTTTGCCAGGGGCTTGTGCGGCACAAGTACAACCTAGAGGTAACCAGGAATGGGTTGCTGGAGTACTCTGAGCAGCACAGGAGACAAGACAGACTGGAACAGGTTGATGATATAAATAGGCTGAGATCAAGCAGAGTTGAGGAACAAGCCAGGGGGTCGAGGCAGGTAGAAGTCAAGCAAAGTCAAAACCAGGCTGAGGATTCGAGGAAAGCAGAGATCAAACAAAGTCAAGGTACTATCAAGGGTCGATGCAGGCGGAGATCAAAAACAGAGTAAAAAAACAAGCCAAGGGTCAATATCAGAAGTCAGACGAAATATAACAATAGCCCAAAAATAGAGAGAACTCTTTACACAGGCAACTAGAAAACGAATGAACAGGTGAATAAATATAGGAAGTAATTAGCATAGACCAATGGAGAAGGAGATGGGTGTGTCAGGAGGGAGGAACAGGAAAAAACAAAAAGAATACAGAACACTAAAATATATATGCATATATATTACAATAGAAAAGGGTTCCCAAGTGATAGAAAGAAATAAAAACTGAAAATAAAACAAAAATGAATGCATCTATATGAAGTCTGTATAGAGAGCAAACAGACTCCAAAAACATGGCCACCGTAGATGAAAAACGTCTCCAGAAGTCACTAGTGACTTCCTGACTCCAAAAATATGGCTGCCGTAAAAACATGAGAGCTATGATGGCGTGAGGAAGGAGGTGACAAGCGATGTGAGGGGATCAGGGGAGCGACAAAATCAAATTCTCGTAATACTTTACTTCATGCAAAATCATGTCACCCTAACCATCTATTTAGGGGCATTTCTAAGGGACAATTAATTAGACTCAAAAGAATCTTTAGTACTTGAAACCATTTACCAACAGCAGTCCCAGGACCTTATACAGAGGTTTTTGGAGAGAGGGTATTGTAAAAGGGACATTTTGAAGGCAAAAAGAACAGTTGACCACATTAGGCGCGAGGATCTGTGACAGTGAGTAAGAAAAGGGAAGGTAGGTTGTTGAAACCCTTCTTTGTCACTCCCTTTAGCCTGGAGTTTAAAAGCATTTGTGACATTATTCGGTCACATTTGCCAATTTTGTATACGGACTCCAGACTAGAGGGACTGGCAAGGCAGTGAGTCAACTGTTCAGCCAAACGGGCCTAACATTGGGCAATATCCTAGCACCTAGTATGTTTGTCCAAAAAAGAGAGAGTAATTCTAAGCCCTGGTTGAGGGCCATAGGTAATTTTAAATGTGGTCACAAGATATGTATGTGTTGTGGCCATATGACAGTAGGAAAATAATTTGAATAATCTTGAATAACATTTAGATGTACTGGCTGATGATTTGCCTTATATTTACATTTACATGTATATTCATATCTATATATATTTTATTAGGTTTCTTCTTCGCACATAATTTCAATTTATAAGATTTAAAACATTTTTGTTTTTTACTTTTATTTTTAACTTTTTTCTTCAATCTAGTTTATTTTTCTTTTTTTTTTGCTTTTTTGCTCCTCCCCCTTTTTGTAATATGTATATATGAATATATTTTTTACTTTCTCTGTCTTTAAAATTTGGCATACTGCCCAGGCTGTCTAAAACTCTGCTGCAACAATTTACTGATTCAATGCTCACTTGTTACATTGTTTTGTCTTTGGTATATATTTAACTTTAGTCAATTGTATCCATGATCAGAGGCTGTATTCTTTCTTCTTTTAACCTTATAGCCTCTGCTTTTCCTTGATGTATAATTGCTTGCTTAGGCAGAAGTGTTTTAAATTGTAAATGTATTTAATCACAATGTGTTTTCCACTCATTCTCATTTAGTATATATAACTCTAATGAGACAGGTGCCTTATGCAGGCTAATCAGAGGGTGGAGCACAGCGTCTAGGACAGTTCAGCACGGCAGTTTGAACGCTGAAATGTCAGCAGTGAAGATGAACGCGGCTGCATCATCGCGGCAATGTAAGTGCTGACAGTTCAGCGCTGAACTGCCAGCGCTTACAAACGTACAATCCCAAATAAATTAAACCCCCTAATAAATGAAACTCCCCCAAAAGTGACCCCCCAAACCCTAATACTAAAATGAACCCCTGAACCCTAATACTAAAATGAACCCCGAACTATAATACTAAAATTAACCCTAATACTAATGCTACCCCCCAAACCCTAATACTAAAATTAACCCCCGAACGCTAATACTAAAATTAACCCCCGAACTCTAATACTAAAATTAACCCTAATACTAATGCTACCCCCCAAACCCTAATTCTAAAATTAACCACCGAACTCTAATACGAAAATTAACCCTAATACTAATGCTAAACCCCAAACCCTAATACTAAAATTAACCCCGAACTCTAATACTAAAATTAACCCATGAACTCTAATACCCCTATTAAACATTAATAATACTCACCTTTAGCAATGAAATGTCCCGCAATGACGTCTCGCGCGATGAACTGGCCATCGCACGAGAGGGGGTGGTGAGGCGGCTGTGTTAATGCAACCACGATGAACTGTCCCATCCCCGGAGCACATACATTTGTCTTGTTCCCACCTCTGAGTAGACCTACGTGTAAGTCCTTCTCGGGCGAAACGCGTAAGGTGGTTCCTTCATGTGTGGGCTTCCATGTTACAAGCTTGTTTCACTATTCATATTCAATAAAAGTTAAGTTTTAAGGATCCGCCATCTCTTCTATGACTCTATGCATATTGGACCGTCTGCTTCAAACTTTTCCTGATTACGGGTTCCCGATCGGGCTGGGGACCCGCGGTCCAGCAGATAAGGAGCAGTTGTTGGAGGTATACCCGGTTGTCAGTGCCCTCATCCCACTTCCTTGATTCTTGTACATTTTTATATGTGACCAAGTTAAAGGATAAATTTGGTCATGTGCCAGTTTTATTACTAAAATTTTTTTCACTTCAGCTTAATTTCATGTTATACAAACGGAATGAACTATCACTCTAAATATAGGCAAGATCAATAACTTACCTAAAGTAGCTCATGCTTACAATGTCTTCCTCTCTACAATATGTGTCCCCTTATATTTAAAAGTTTGATTCTGCAAAGTCATCTTTGTTTCCTGCTCCCATAACTAATATGAGGCTAACCTACTGCAGGATTTAATTTATAATGAGACTCTATTTTAGCTGGTCGTCAATTTCCTTTCTCTATTCCCGCCCCCCATTTCTTGCTCTGAAATAAAGTTCTGGTTTGAACTTAGTAAGGATGAGGGACACAATGGGCAGATTCCAAGGCAGTGTACCACCTAGCAGTCAGTACACTATGGGCTGCTGCAGGACGTTTCTTGTGCAAATTGCACACGGCAGTGGATAGAATTGGCTGCAGTTAATGCAATAAGCACAAACAGGGCCGGTGCAAGGATTTTTGCCACCCTAGGTGAACCCTCATTTTGCCACCCCCTGGCTCTGCCCCTTGCCTCTCCCCTTACCCTTCCTACTTATAACAGCCAGACAACATCACATCAATTATGCCATCAGAAACATAATCTCACACATGCACACAGAGACAGTCACACACACAGACTGTCACATATACACAAGCGAGCAGTTTTTTTTTATTGTTAAAGAAAAAGTACATTTATTATTGTGTCCCCCTGTCCCTCCTCATGCCTGTCCCTCTCCCTTCCCATGCCTGTCTCTCTCTCCTCTCTCCCTTCCCATGCCAGTCTCTCTCTCCTCTCTCCCTTCCCATGCCTGTCTATCTCTCTTCTCTGAACCCATATCTGTTGTCCCCCTCCCATGTTTGTGTTCTGTTCACCCCCATTCCTGTGGTATGTGTCCCCCTCCATGTCTGTGATCTGCCCCCCCTTCCCTCCCATGCCTGTAGTTGTTCCCCCCATGTCTGTGGTCTCCCCCCTCCCATGTGTGTGGTCTTTCTTCCCCTCCCTCCCATGTGTGTGGTCTTTCCTCCCTCCCTCTCTTCCATGTGTATGGTCTGTTCCCCTAATTTTTACAATGTGGAACAGAGGGAGGGAGATGGACCTCATCGGGGATGAGGTGAAGGTCGCCCCCCCTTCCATCAGAGCGCGTTTTTTTACTGGGGAGCAGCGGGCAGTACTAGCTCTACAGAGCTCAGACAGTGCTGCTCGCACTCCTCACACACACTGGAAAATAGGAGCCCCTTGTAACAATGCGCCCTAGGCTGGCGCCTACTACGCCTATAGGAGGCGCCAGCCCTGAGCACAAATAAGCATTCAAGGCTGGGACGTTATAAAGCTGTGCTGTGCATTATTACCTGCGCTGTGCATTATGTACACCCTAAATGCTTGACTACTGAAGCTGTAATTTACACATAACAGCAAATTCCTTTCACGTCTGCTCGCCATGTCTAGGATATTAGCTGGAAGGGGCTAATATACCAAGCAAGGGGTATACAAATTTCTGCTCCTTTTTATGTTCCTAGATAGTGGGATGGGGAGGGTTAAAAGCACTTGAGTTGAGGTTTCAATTGCTGGATCCATAAAGAGAGAAATCCAGGTAATTGAGACTGGAATTTCAAACTTTAGGCCAATGTAGCGTAATGGGAATATTTTTCCAACTCAGCTACTGAGTCCACCATTGTACTGTCCATTATTTTAGAAATCAACAAAGCACTCACTTTAAATATTATATTAGTAAAACTGCACCCCAGCGGATGGTATCCTCTATCCTTTACACTATATGTTATGTTATACATGTCATGGTACCATTTACAACTACAGTTGGAGCAACCATTGACCGTATTTACTAAAGTTCATACAAGTGTCAGCAGCGGAGGAGAGACACACTGAAAGTAACTGGGAAATCGCCTGTTCTTTACACATGGGACCACTGTGTTGTGTTTACATTTTGAATATTAAGTTTTGATTTTTTACAGCGTACTTGAGAAGTCGTTGTCCGGTTTAAGCCTCGTGTTTTGATATTCATCTCTCTCTTTTGCTGTTCGGGGCTCCATGTCACCATCCAAATCCAGTTGGATTATAAGGGAGGTTTGACTACTCGATTTCCACATTGAAGCATGGGTATCCAGATTTCCTAGCCCAGATTTACCCAGTATCACTGCAGTTTCCAAGCAATGGGACATTTATGCAGGAGACTGCTAAAATTAACCACTGTGTAAGCAGATATTGTTTTATATTAAATTATATATTTAGTTTTTAATGTTTGGCTCCTCTCTTTCTCTACCTTTTGGTGTTTCTACCTGCCTTCATGAGTCTTGGAAATTCAAGGGAAACAGCCTACTATTACGAAAATTTACCAACATTGTGTTACCCTCACATTTTAAGCCAAGTCTCCATGAGTCTGGAATGATGATGATGGATTTTTTTAATCTGTAAGTACTATTAAAGAACAAGACCTTTTATTCAATAAGAATAATATTGTTCCTGTCTTCCATCACCTTCCCAAGATACATAAGGACCCCTCTAATCCCCCAGGTCACCCAATTATAGCTGGGATTAGGTCATTGGGAGAGGGCCTCTCCAAATTTGTTGACCATCACCTACAACCTTTACTTAAGTCATATGTGAGGATATGTGAGTGACACCAAGTACTTTTTGGGACAATTTAGGGAGGTGATATGGAAGCTGAAATTTATGTGGGTGGCACTGGATGAGTTCTTTCTTGAAAACTATAGTGGTTATTGCCCTAATACGTTTTAGTTTCTGATGACATCTATACAATTTTTTTATCGCCAAAATGTGGGACCGGTATGGGCACTTGTTTTGTTCTGTCTTGTGCCAACTTTTTATTCCCTATATAACATGCTTTCCCAAAGCTAGTTACCCGCGAATGCTAATACTACCAGTGGTTCAGACTGGCTGGGTGCCATAGGTATGTATTCCTGTGGATCAAAAATATTCAGTACTTGCAAGTTGCAAAAGTATTTTTTTCTATTTCTAAGAAACAAGAATATGATGTGAAGGGTTATATTAACTGCACCCCCTGCTATGTAATTTGATTACCTGTAAATATTGCCACATGCAATATGTGGGTCAGACAAGAAGATTACGTGAGAGAATTAGGGAGTATATTTCTGCTCCGGAGGCAATGTCAGCTTTTTCTCTTTTATGGGGATTGAACAATGCACACTAGGAGCTCGAGGAGGTGACATCTTTGCCCTCCTAAACAGGATAGAGGTGTACCGGATATTTAAACTTGGGACAAAGAACCCCCCTGGGGCATTAATCGTGAATGGGAATTAAAAACATTTACATAGATTCTTGAATTTTGGTTTAAATATGTAGATAGCATGACCCCTAGTGTCAGAAGATATATTCACATCTTTGAAGAAATATTAAATGTCTCTGCTAAATCATTGCATCCTTTGATAATGTGTTTTATAACATTCTAACATCAGGTTAAGACACTTAGATTTAATTATGGTAATAGATATTATATCTGATCTTACCATCCATTTTTTTTTCTATGCTTGGCTTTCTGTAAATTATATTGAAAATATACTGAATCCATCTAATCATTAATTATTAGAAATATTCTCTGATACTTCTGTTTAATTATTTAATTAATAACCAGCTATTGCCTATCTGGTCGGTATTTACTGAGTGGATGTTGTGTACAACTTCTGTTTCCTTTGATTCTACACTTAATGTTGCAGGTTTTTGATATCTTGTCTCAATAATAATGTTTAGCAGGAACATCCTGCTGTATAAATAAAGAAAGACTTATTTTTAAGTATTTTAAAAGTTAGTGTTTTTCCTTTTTATAGACCTAGGCTTAGTAACTGATGTGCTGTTTTTTCAACTGATTTACATACTTTAATTAAGCAGTATCTTCCCATATTGGTCATGTCTTCATATATATTTGTCTGCTGTACTATTGGCATCTGTTTATGATTAAGCCTTTTCAAGGTGAATGGTGTGAGGCGCTGTATCTCTGCTGCTATATATATTTTACCATGATATAATAGCGCATATTGATTTTTATAACGCTGGACTTTTTTTATGATTGTCATAAAGTCATTGGAGTCTCCAAGCTGAACCCCATCCATAAGTAATCCAGGTATTGATCATACAGTTCCTGCTGGTTTATTAGTGGCCCAGAGTAGTGGTCCTCTATTGGAAAAAGGGTGTGTGGCTGCAAAGTTGACAGGAATATGTATAAATCTGTGCGAAAAATCCCCCACAATATTCAGTCTACTCTCGCACAGAGTGGGCAAACATAAATTGCTTTCCCTTTATCCTTAGAAGAAGACATTTAATCAACCAAGCCTGGCAATAAAATCCAGAGTATTCTCAAATATGGCAATTAGATGACAACAATATGTGAGTGTCTATAAAATGACTGGATTCCTTGATATCTGTTTCCTCCAAAGAACTTGAAAAAGTTTTGCTTATTAAAAAAATATGTTTAGAACGTATAAAAATAATGACCATGACATGGTCTGCATAAGCAGGACTGCATTATCTACTGGGTGCTGTGGGTATATATCCATGGTCCACTATCAAAGGGGGAGGGGCCAACATTCAAGTTAAAGAGCCAACTAATCATTGCTTATGCTGTGAATTTTCGAGATTAAAATTGAAGGATTTCAAAAATTAACCATCCATAGAAAAACAAAACCTATTACCCGTCGTCATGCCTCTCCCAACCTATTTTCTTTTAAATGGAACTCTTGGCATTAGTTCTCCTTAAAGGGACTAAGTTACCTAAACATTGTTTATACTGTGAATGTAGAGAATAAAAAAATGAAAAATTATCTATACATAGTGTTTGAAAAATTGCAAGCAAATGCAAAAATAAAAGATATGTTTCAAACATATATGTGGTGTCTGCTGCTTGTGATATCACCTTGTGAATTGATTTCACATTTTCCATTTCCCACTGAAAAGTGGTTCATTATGTATGAAGCCACAGACGTCATAAACAGGAGACGTCACACACAATGTTTAAAACATAGGTTTCTCTTCATTTATACATCTGATTGCAATTCTGCTAACACAATGTATAGATCCTTTTTCATAACTTTTTATTCTCTACATTGACAGTATAAACAATGTTTACATGACCGAGATCCTTTAAAGAGAGCAAAAGTTCTATTTAAAAGAAAACAGGTTGGGAGAGATGTGAATAGATAATAGGTTGTGTTTTTTCTATGAATGGTTACTTTTTGAAATAGGTAAAGGAGGAGTACCGTGTTAGCCATGGAAAACAAACAGGAAACAAGCCCTGGATGCAGTGGACTTATCTCATACTACAAACATTTGACACCTTCATGGATCTGACATGTATCTAATGATTTTATGGCACCAATAACCAGGGAGCGGAGGGATCAGAGATGCTCTGACCACACTGATTTTATCTATTGGATCTCTTGGCTTTACTGCTGAGAACATTCTTCAATACTCTATGTTTTTCTTGTCTTTATTATAAGCTGTTACTTATGTTTTGTAATTAAGAAATTGGTTTTTGCCTCATTTATTACACCTAAGGAAGGGACATAGCAACTTGGTCTTGAAAGCTTGCAACCAAACACTCAGTTTTAAGCCTACTTGTTTCCTGCTTACCATTTAAAATACTTTTGATATTTTTGTAAATATGGATGAGATTGTGAGTAGAGGTAGCTAACGTTTAAGATCCCTGCCCATTTCCCAACAATGTGTTGAAGCATCCCTGTCTATGAGTATTATTTTTGCTTAATATATTAATAAATATGGACATGTATGCTACAACAAGCACAAACATTTTTTTTTGTCACAATTATGAGGGCAGATATGCATTACTGCTTATGCAAAATCTCAGCCTGACCATATTTAGATATTTTCAAAGCAAGACAGGAGTACATTATTATTATTATCACTATTTTTCATATAGCCTAATATGCTTCCAACCAGGTTGTCATAATCACAAGCCATAACATATTTAATTTATAAAAAGAAGAAACTACAGACACATATAAACCATATTTACTTCTTTATTTTTGTATTATCTTGCAACATAATGGGGGTTATGTATAAAATAGACGCGCGCAAAAAATCGAGATACTAACCACGTGTGTGGATGTGTATCGCTAACTGATGACAGATATCAGATAGCGCTATTTATGTGCTTAAAAAATCAGGTACTGAAAAGTGCCTAGAAATTGGTGGACAACCTCGCCAAATCCATTGCTTAACATGAAAGTGTCAGACTTAAAAAGGCTACCATTATGCAAAAGACACAACGATTGCACATTTTTTAACTTCCCAACACTTTCATGTATAGAAACATAGAAACATAGAATGTGTCGGCAGATAAGAACCATTCGGTCCATTTAGTCTGCCCAATTTTTTTTTTTTTTGAGTACTTTTATTAGTCCCCCGTTCCCGGTCTTCTAGCTAGGATAGCCTTGTGTCTATCCCACGCATGCTTAAAATCCTTGACTGTGTTTACCTCTACCACTTCTGCTGGCAGGCTATTCCATACATGTTATAAACAACTCCCTATATATCCTCTACGTTTACAGTGTTAACAATGTTTAGGTGATGGAATCCCTTTCAGGTCATACGTATATGAGAATGAGAGTTGTTGTAGCCTTAGGCTTTTTGATGTTGAACAAATTGATTTACTACACTAAAAGGTGAGTTGAGATGAGAACATTTCATCTCACCAATTTAGCTATACATTGTGCAGGGACAAACTTGGTGAGTTTCCCCCGTTAAGTGACCAGGTCTTTCTCTGCACAATGTATAGCTAAATAAGCTAGAGGAAATGTTCATCTCACCTTTTTAGTAAATACCCCCTTAGTCTTCTGTCATTTGAATGAATGGGGACTATAAAAAAATCCCATGCAGATTCCACAGATGCATAGGCTTAGACATACACTCCTATTATTCCTGCTTTCATATTCAAAATACTAAAGGGCAAGGCACTGCAAACCACAGGAACATAGAAGGATGCAAATCAGGATATCTTTTCAATGTACTGTTCCAAAAATGCAAAATCTGTCCAAACATGCAATATCTACACTGTTATTTTGACGCACTTTAAAAACATTCGCCTACCAATTTACTAGTGTGGGCAGCAAAGAATAATGCATTCAAAGGGTTAATTAACCTTGTGATGCCTGAACCCATAGATGTACATGTTCACAATGCATTGCGAAAACCAACAACGATTAGTCATGAAAGGCTTAGAGAAATGCTACATATCTGGTTACATTTCCCTTGCCTTAATACAATTCAAAACAAATATAATCCTCAATGTAGTAGAATCTGTGCCTATGAATGTTAAACAGGGCATTAATTAAGGGCCAGTATTTATACTATTAATCTATGTAAGAGAAATCAGCATCAATACTGTCTACTACAATAACTTGACATTAGCATACAGCTGGCAGCATGCATACACTAGCGAAGCTTTTAATGTCGCATGCACTGCCTGACGGAAGGCAGCTCTGTTTGCATCTTCATTTGTAACATAATACAATACATTATTTAAAAAGCAGGGCTAGCCATTTATCCTGCTCTGTGAGCACAATCGCATTTACCTCACAGTAGATTCTTTTCTGGGCTGACTGGGTGAAGATGCTTACTGCATTTTCAGCATCCCTCTTTGTTTTTGCCTGGAATACAGAGATCCACCATGTTCTGATCACATGACTTGTGGTACATCTCAATAGAGAAGATCACCTGCTCTCTAGCAGCCTGCCAAGTGCAGCAGAAAGCAAAAGCAGCTCTGACGACAGCACTGGTTAGGATCTGAAGAGCAATTTGTGAAGGACCAATTGTGACAAGCTATGCAATGTAGCATACGATGAATATCACACTGTCATTGTTCACATTAATGAGCTACTACTGTAAATAACGCGCACAGTCTGTGACTTGGGACCAGAAATACTGATATTTTAAACACACAAAGTCAAGATGCATGTACAGAAATGGCTAAATGACAAAGATAATAATAATAATAATAATAAAGAACTGTACACTGAGATATTCCTCACTTCAAAATACGTGGATTTTACTAATTATAATTACCAAATTTAAAGGCTCACCTAAACATTGTATGTACTGTGAATGTAAAGCATAAAAAAAAATATTCATATATATATACAAAATCCAAAGATCAGCGCACTCACCTCAAAGTAGGCAGGAGAAAAACTCTTAAAACTATAGGTTTCATTAAAGCTACTTAAAAACACCTGTCTTTCTAAGATAACAAAATTGGAGATTTGGTTACATATATGGCCATATTATGCTAAGCCCACCACTACGTCAAAGTACTCCAATATTGGTGGATCCTAACACTAAGTACTGTTGCTTGTTATATATATGTGTGTGTGTGTGTCTGTGCAGTCTCATGTTTATGACATCTTATGTGGCTTATCATGCAAATTACCAACTTTCGATCGGAAACATCAAATTTGCGTATAAAGCCAGAAAGTGATGTCATAAACAGGAACCACCACAAATGTCTTTAACAAACAGTTTTTATCTTAATCTAAGCAATTGCTTGCAATTTTGCTATAACAATGAAAAAATCCCTTTTCATCAATTTGTATTCTCTAAAATCACAGTATAAGCAATGTTTATGTGATGGAGTCTCTTTAAACCCATGGAATCCTGTGTTTAAAATCAGTGACTGCTTCTGACGCTCAATGGATGCAGTATTGGATGCTCTGGGTGCTGTGTGATAACACACCAAAGCGATCTCAATCACCATTTTAAAAGGCAGCATGCCTTTCAAATATGGAGCTGCCCTGCTGTGGGCAAGAACTTCGGAAATGATCAGTGATAACTTCCATCGCTATAGAAACATAGAAACATAGAATGTGTCGGCAGATAAGAACCATTCGGTCCATCTAGTCTGCCCAATTTTTTTTTGAGTACTTTTATTAGTCCCCCGTTCCCGGTCTTATAGCTAGGATAGCCTTGTGTCTATCCCACGCATGCTTAAAATCGCATGCTTAAAATCCTTGACTGTGTTTACCTCTACCACTTCTGCTATGTTGTTGACTGCCTCTAAAGGCAGTAATGTAATGTAATTCTATTGAGAATAAAACCTGTAATCCTGATGATGGAACAAGTTATAAAGTTTGTCCATTAGCCCACTGAATCATCTTATCAGAATAGCTATTCCCATGGGAGTCTAGAGGAAGGGGCAAGAAGGGGGACCTGCACACCAATTCCTGGAATTTCAATCAGCTAGCAAACCACCTTTTTTTTAGAGAGTAGCTCTGGGCTGGTTAGAGAGATTAATCAATCTTCCTTAATCCATCTAGCTACTTCCACAACACAGGGATGTTGACGCACTAGAGGAGTATTCCCACAGACACTCATCTCAGTGACTATAATGTGAAAACATTATAACTTGGCAGAATGGAACTTAGCAACCCACCCTCTGGTCAAACAAGGGGTGGTTAGAATAGGCATTTCATCATCACCAAGAATTTCGAAATAAAACATTCTGAGCCCTGCAAGCGCCACCATGACAGTAGGTTTCCAGGTTAGTTTGTAAGCGCTGGCTGTTGAATTGGCTGTATACTCGGCTATGTGGTGTTTTTTTAAATTTGCATTTATTTGGTTTTTCTTAGATTTCTACTAACATACACAGCATTTTTTCCAGGGTTGTGGCGTTTCCTTCCCTCCAGCTGGCAACTGTCCTACCCCTCAGAGGGCTTATCTTTGATGGCTAAGAGGGGTAGAGGTCACAGTTCAGGGTTTAAGCAGTCTATGCTTGTTGCACAGACTAAAATTATTTTTGCTCTGCCCCCACGTATTCTGTTTGAGTCATGTAACACCCATCACTCTGACTCTAAACAGTGCCTTGGAGTGCGAGGGGCCAGACATGGAAGAGCCTGTACTGATGCTAAAAACATTGCTAGGATGAACCAGACTAGCATAAAAATAGATGTAGAATGGCAGTGTTAACATTTTCCATGGCTGGGGCAAGAGCACTCTTCCATCCTTTTGCCCCCAGCATGCACAAGCTGCCTGATTTGAATTTTGTGTATATAAGAAAACATAATAGAATCAAAAGACCCAAACAGAGGTGAATGTAAGCTGAGCAACATCTGGTGAACTGCTCTAACCACTGTGAATTATATTTATGTATACATATTTATAGATTTACACAGATAGATAGATAAATAGATAGATGATAGCACTTTGCTGTCAGCAACTTCAGATCATTTAAATAGGCAATGCAGGTAGTAGGAAAAGCTGGCAGGACACTAGGTTGTATTAAAGCGACAGCAGCAAGGTAACCCATTTAGCAATGACACCCAAATGGTACATGGGCTTACTAACAAAACACACCAGAAGGAGGATTCCACTTTTTAGAGTGCATCTATCATGCAGATATCGCACTGTGAAAGTTTCTAGACATTATTTCTATACATTGTAATTTTCTGTTACGGAACTGTCAATATTTTGACTCCATGATAAGAAGACCACCATGATATGTTCTTGTCTCCTTTATAAAATAGATGTCTTACTTATAAACACCCTTTCAAGCATAAGCTATCCAAGATTAAAATTAAACGTTATTATATTATTAAAATGTATTAAAAATTACATTTATTACTGTACTGCCATTTATATGGGATCTGCTTATACTGCTGGCTGGTGATATGCTCAGGCTTTGGACTGAATCAATTTGTACAAAAACACGTTCCAGCTACAGTGTCTATTACAACCCTAGGTTCATTTCTTTGTGCATTGGGGCACAGTCGTGCTGGAATAGAAAAGGATCTTCCCTAAACTGTTCGCACAAAGTTAGAAGCATAGCATTGCCCAAAATGTCTTGGTATGCTGAGGCATTAAGATTTTCCCTCACTGGAAGTAAGAGGCCTAGCCCAACCCCTGAAAAACAGCCACATACTATTATACTTCCTCCACTAAACTTTGCAGTTGGCTCAATGCAGTCAGACAGGTAACGTTCTCCTTGCAACTGTCAAACCCCATCAGATCCCGTGATTGCACAGTACTGTGCTAATATTAATGTCAGTGGAAGTTTGGAACCCATCAGCTATTGAATCAGCAGAGCACTGGCGACTTGTACACACCATGTGCCTCAGCACTCTATGATCCCCCTCGATGATAGCTTTATTTTTTTGATTGGTATGATCCTATAGGGTCTACTCAATAAAGAGAGAATTGCAGGAAATTGAGAGGGATATTTCAAACTATAGACCAAAGTAGCCGAGTTGGAAAAAAAATCTCCAATGAAGTTGAATGGGAGAATGTTTCCAACTCAGCTACTTTGGCCTTACGTTTGAAATTCCGTCTCAGTCTCCAGGGCACTGAGGTAACAGTTACAAATGTGGTGCCAAAATGTCCGTGTGCCCATCCTCCATATGGGGATTTCATCATCCTACAATGCTTACTGGGAGCACGTATCCCTTTCAGTGGTCATATTGACCAGTTTGGCTATTAGATTAGTAAAGGTATAAGAAACTTTTAAATATAACGTTTAATTAAATATTTACATCTGCCTGACTCACCACAATAAAATAATTAAATTGTGACATTCATTCGTGAAACATACATGACAGATAAAAAGCAGCATGTCTTGCCAATATGACCACAAGTCAACTTCAGAGATCCAAACACATGTGTACACATCTCAAAATGAGACTCATTGTAGTTACCATGGTTATAGAGCAGTATCCTAACTTAATGAAGTAATTATCATGTGAAAGAGGTGTAGAACTGTAAGTATGTGTGGTTTATTACTGAACACAACTCTAGAATGCAATCTGCACAGTGAATGTATTATCACAGTAATATGGAAACACAGAAGCCCAGAAGAGATTAACCCCTTAGTGACTGAGGCTGTTTTTACATTTCTGCAGTGTTTGTTCAATTTTCATCTTTCTCATTTAATGTACCTATACATATTAAATCGTGTTTTTATCACTGTAAGAAGAGCATTTGTAAGAGCTACAAGCAGTAAAAAATACCCTGGCTAAAACGTTTTTAATATTTGTCCTGCGTTTAGAAATAGCCAATGTTTGCATATTTTTCTGTTGTTTTTTTGCAAGCTATGGGGCAGGGGTGTCCAAGTTTGTTCGGCAGTTGGCCACTTCACTTGGAAATCTATTTGTGCGTGGGGCGCATTCATGTTTCATTGAAAGAAAATGTATGTATGCAGGGCCGGCCTTAGGGGTGTGCGACCTGTGCAATCGCACAGGGCGCAACACTCAAGGGGGCGCCTGCCCGGCAGTTGAAATTTAAAAAAAAAAGTAAAAAGTAAAAAAAAAGCCGGTAGTGGCACTGGCTGGGGGAGATCAAAAGATCCCCCCTCACCAGCCCTCTACTCGGCATGCTGTGCTGGGTCCGGGGAGGGGGCAGAGCTAACCGGCTCAGTGGTGTAGCTCCGCCCCCACCCTGTGAAGCTTAATGCAAGCACGGGGAGCCAAGCAGCACTTTCTATTAATGTCTGTGGCTGCCTGTGAAGCAGACGCTGCTCTGCTTCACAGGGTGAGGGCGGAGCTACACCGCTGAGCCGGTTAGCTCCGCCCCCTCCCTTGAACCACATTTGCAGGCAAAGGGGACAGAACAGGGGGTGAGAGGCAGAACAGGGGGAGGGGGTAGAGAGAGTCAGAACAGGGGGTGAGAGGTAGAACAGGGGGAGGGGGGAGAGAGAGGCAGAACAGGGGGTGCGAGAAGGACAGAACAGGGGGTGAGAGAAGGACAGAACAGGGGGGGAGAAAGAGACAGAACAGGGGGAGGGGGGGGAGAGAGACAGAACAGAGGGAAGGGGGGGGGGAGAGAGACAGAACAGGGGGAGGGGAGAGAGAGAGAGAGACAGAACAGGGGGAAGGGGGGGGGAGAGACAGAACAGAGGGAGACAGAGAGAGACAGAACAGGTGGAGGGGGGATAGAGAAACAGAACAAGCGAGGGGGAAGAGAGAGAGACAGGAGGTGGGAGAGAGACAGAACAGGTGGAGGGGGGGGGGAGACAGACATGGCAAGGAAGAAGAAAGGGACACATACATAGGGGGGTGAAAGACGGGGGGGGCGCCGTGGGGGAAGCCCGCACAGGGCGCCGGAACACTTAAGGCCGGCCCTGTATGTATGTATCTCACAGTGATGTGCAGTATGTGAGTGTATCACAGATTCCCCAGCAATAAAACCGAAGTAATAAAAAATAATAAAAAACTACTCACATTAAATGCACAAACAGTCACACGTCCATACACAGACACACATACACAAATACATAGTCACACTTCCACACAAAGTTACACTTACATACACCAACACTCAAATACACAGAGTCCCATTTACACACACATGCACACACAAATTCACATTTCCACATACACACACACTGAGTCACATTTCCACAAACACACAAAGTCACACTTCCACACACCGAGTCACACTTCCACACACACACACACACGCTGAGTCACGCTTACACACACACACACACACACACACTGAGTAACATTTCCACACACACACACACATACATACACAGTCACACTTACACACATTGAGTCACACTTACAACACACACTCCGAGTCACAAATCCACACACACCCACGTTTTGTTTGTTCCCCCTCCCTGCTCGGTTACCTTTTAGCTGCAGGGAGGGGGATTGTTCCATGATTGTGGCTAGTTCGTATCTGAGCACCGGGATGTCATAGACATCACTATGCACACTTTGTTGCAGAGGCTCAGAGGTGCGGCAACCGCTGCCACTCTCAAGCGGGCTGCACCTCTCTGGCCGGAGGGCCGCATGTTGGACGCCTGTGCTATAGGGTATTAACCTAAAGTGCCATTTTTTCCCCTGAACAATATTCCCCTTCATTGACCTTTTGACCAAAACCCTGATGGTCAACTTAAACCTTACTCTACACCTTATCCTAACCATAACTATTAGTGTATGACTTTTTTAAGGTTTAATGTTGCTGACTGAGACTAGGGGCAGTCTAGCAACTACAACAGAGCAACGGAAGTGGTGATTCACCACTTCAAAAAACTTTTGCCCACAAAAGAGCAGCACCATATTAAAGAGGCATTGCTTCCGATGGTCATTAAGGCACATGAAATACCAAGTACATCATGTGTCATTAAGGGGTTAAAAAGGCATCAATAAAAGTGGGCATGACTGACTGTATTAGTTATCAGGAGAATGATCTTTGTTTTGAGAATTATATTATTACTTAATTAGCTAACCTATCAACTGATGGATTCTTTACACAAAACAATTTTAAACAAACATGTAAGATTATAAACATAATTTAAGATTGATATTATGTTCACCAAACCAAGTTCATGTAAGTTTCATTGTAATGACTATTTAAAAAAAAAAACCTGCTTTTAGTGTGGTCAGTTCTCTTCTCATAGACAGTGTTTATTTTTTAAAAAAAAAGCTGAGCTGATCTCTACCAGCATTCCATTGTGCAAAAGTGGGACATGATGCAATAGTTTTTGCAATATACAGGTTTGACATATGATGCAATATACAGGTTTGGGACGTATATTTTCTCTGTCCCTAGTAGATATTTAGGTTTGTTAGACAAAGTTATTTTATTTTACTAATATATCTTTATTTGTATTAATTAGGTTATAAACTTACCTTCTAAATATTACATTGTGTCAATGTGTCATTTATCACATTTTTTAACAGATTATAGAATTTATCAAAATTATTTACAAAGTATATGATATCAGATATTCAGCTTAATATTAATAAAAGGAAACAAATAAAAACTTAAATAAATAATATAGAGCTTTGTAATTACTTAGCTTAATCAATAATCAGATGATATTAGTACTGACAGATCTACCATAAGGGCTAGAAAGCCACAGTGTTGTTACAAAATTAAAGGACAACAGTAGTTAAAAAAAAATGGACGTATGCTTAATTGAAAGATTGCATCTAGTATAGATGTTTTAAATATAAATGCTTTTAAGCACCTTATTGGTACATCTTTGCTCTATATAGCTCTATCAGGGGAGCAGACATGTTGTTTAGAATCTTGTGTCAGATCTTCCTTCATCCAAATGAAAGATGACCTGATCCAAGATTTTAAACCGGAGAATATCGTCAGCATATAGGGAGATCTACAAATCTCTTCCCTTAGTGCTGAAACTATGTATTTTTTTATACAAATACATAAAGAAGAGTCCTGCGCTCACTCCCATCACTGGGCGGCTGCAATGACTACAGTACACATCAGCCCCAATATATAGTAAAAACAAAAGAAAAACAAGTTACCTGCGCTCTCTCCTTTATCCCTATGCATTTAAAACAAATGGAGGTGGGCTCATCCTCTCATGGCCATTGGAGGTAACTAAAAACCTCCATTTGTTTTAAATGCATAGGGATAAAGGAGAGAGCGCAGGTAACTTGTTTTTCTTTTGTTTTTACTATATATTGGGGCTGATGTGTACTGTAGTCATTGCAGCCGCCCAGTGATGGGAGTGAGCGCAGGACTCTTCTTTATGTATTTGTATCCAATTTTTGTATTACTCAGCCTTGTTACAATGCAGCCGCCCATCCCATGTGTTCCCTATTAAGGGTTAATAATGTATAGGGGTGTAAATAAACAACACCCTTTTCTGTCTCATTAGAGATTTTTGCCAGAGGCTCAAAGAAGCAAGGTGAATGGTTAGAGTTAGGACCCACCTAGGGGGGTCTGCCTTGACGTTGGCAGGTGGGCTCATCCTCTCATGGCCATTGGAGGTAACTAAAAACCTCCATTTGTTTTAAATGCATAGGGATAAAGGAGAGAGCGCAGGTAACTTGTTTTTCTTATGTATTTTTTTGTTTTCTCTGATATTAATTGCTAATGACTCTACAGACATAATGTATAATAACGGCGAGAGAGGACACCCTTGCCCTAAAACCACGAGAAGCAAATATTGGAGCCAACCGTTTTTTTCAGATGGACAGGAATAGAAGGCCATTATGGCACCATAAATCCAATCGTCCAACCAAAAAGCTCTCAGAAGCCTTTTCGGCATCTAGTGATCAGGACCTATTCACCTGATCTAGAATATCGATCATCCTCCTTGTATTATCCCCCAAAAGTCTTCCTGGTACAAAACCGATCTGATCCGGACGAATCACCAGATGGATTACCTTCTTTAGTCTTTCAGCTAGTATTGTGGCATTTAACTTAATATCCACATTTATTAGGGAGATAGGTCTGTAACCTTAGTGGGGTCATATTTTCCTTAAAAAAGTGGTCAATTATCTCTGATAATATTTTCTGGCCCCCCTATTGGAAAGAATATGCTCTTTTAACTTCCATGTCGAGAAGCCTTGCCTTGGTTTTTCTCCTATCTCCAGGAGGTTGTAGCTATGATCTGACCACGTATTTTCATTAAGTACAATTCTGCGTACCATCCTAATCATTTTGTGACAGCCTAGACACAAATCTATTCTTGAGTAGTACCCGTGGATTTTAGATAAATGCAAAAAATCTTTATCCATGGGATGTGCCAGCCTCCACAGATCATAAACATCATAATTTTTACAAATAGTTCTTAACCTAGTTGCTTGATTAACTATGTAGCCATCTATTTTTTTGCCAGTCGTCAATTTTTTATCCATTACAGGTTCCATCACTGAATTAAAATCTCCTGCTACTAATAGTACCCCCTTTTAATTCTATCAGCTCTCGTAAAAATGTTATGGAGTAGTCTGGTTGGTCTCTTATTAGGAAGATACACATTCACTAAATTGAAGATTGTACAATCTATTTTACATACCACTATAGCTACAACCCTTTTCTTTTTTTCCTGGGGACAAGACGTAATGATAGCTCACAGCATCATGTTCCCAATGTTCTGAATCATTACTGGCGTGGGGAGCATAAGGCGGCACTGACTGAGGTCTGAGTGTATTTAACACACAGAGCTAATGCTGCTCAAGGCTCCCCCATAAACACTGCAATGTTTCACAGTGGGGTGGACTCAGGGCCGGCGCCAACTGTAAGGCGACCTAGGCAGCCGCCTAGGGCGCAACTTAGCAGAAGGCGCCGGAACCATGCGTTAAAAAAACAATATCCTCCCCCTTCCCCCTTACTTACCTCCACGCTGCTGCTCTGTCTCCCGGTGCTGCAGGTCCGTGGCTGTGAGGGAAGTTTTTTAAACAAACTTTATTGAAACCGCATTGGCTGGACGGGAGCGCACAAAGCTTCCCTCACAGCCACGGACCTGCAGCATCGGGAGACAGAGCAGCAGCGAGGAGGTAAGTACTGGGGAAGGGGGGAGGAAGAGGGTGGCTAAATCCTGGCACATTGAGGGGCATAATCCTGGCATATTGAGGGGCATAATCCTGGCATATTGTGTGGGAAAATCCTGGCATATTGAGTGGCATATTAATCCTGGCATATTGAGGGGCATAATCCTGGCATATTGAGGGGCAAAATCCTGGGATATTGAGGGGCATAATCCTGGCATATTGTGGGGGAAAATCCTAGAATATTAAGTGGCAAATCCTGGCATATTGTGGGGGGAAATCCTCGCATTTTGAGTGTCATAATAATCCTGGCATATTGGGTGGCTAAATCCTGGCATATTGAGGGGCATACTCCTGGCATATTGAGGGGCATAATCCTGGCATATTGAGGGGAAAAATCCTGGGATATTGAGGGGCATAATCCTGGCATATTGTGGGGGAAAATCCTGGCATATTGTGGGGGCTAAGTCCTGGCATATTGGGGGGCAAAATCCATTGGTGTTTGTCTCCAGTCCCCAGAGTCCCCATGTCAGGGTTGTGACCTGGGAGCGTAGCGCAGGGGTGTTGGCACTAGGTGGTGCGCACACTAGAGAAGTCCGGGGTGGCAGCAGTACCAAGGGGTAAGGCAGAACAGTGTTCGAGGTAGGTAATGGGTAATCCGGAGTCAGGAGTGGAGAGGTAAACGTAGTCGATAAACAGTCCAAGGGTTCGGTAGCCGGGAGATCAATAAACACAGGGAAAACGAGGAACAAAGGTATGGGTAGGAATCACTGCCAACAGTGCTTGCTGTTTAAATAGGGTGCCAGGACCTTTGCTCCGCCCACCATCCTGCAGGTCGCCGCCCCCCTCTGGCATAGGCCGGATAGTGAAGGCAGGAGTAGGACCTGCCCCCTCTCCACACCTCCCGTGCATCATCCAATGGGAGCACACCAACGGGCCGCAGGCCACGCCCCCTGCCATCAGATTGACACCTGTGCTTGTGTTGCCACGAGGCAGGTTGTACTACAGGCCGGGGATGCGGCCTACACCGCGATCGCGTGCCCCCCCGGCGGGGTGCACGGTACTTGGAGTCTGCTGGACCAGGTAGGGGATCCCTGCAGGAGGCATGGGATGGAACTGGGGTCTGACACCCCAGAGCCAGACCAAGAGCCAGACTGCAGCCAGAGACAAGATCATCTTAATGTCCTGGTGGTAAGTAGACAATTCAATATGTTTATTATTTAGTTGTTTAGTTATTAATACATTGGAAACTAATTTACCTCACATTTAAAGGACACTATAGTCCCAGAACCACTACAGTTTAATGTAGTGCTACTGGTGTCTATAGCCTGTCGCTGAAGAGAAAAGACACTGTGCAGTACTGGTGTAAAAGGAGCACTATAGTGCCAGGAAAACAAACTCATTTTCCTGGCACTATATAGTCCTTAGGAGTGGGGCACCCTCGTGTCCCCCTCCCACTGGGCTGAAGGGGTTAAAACCCCGTCAGCCATTTATCTTTCTCCAGCGCTGGCGCTGGGAACTTTCCTCCCCGATCCTCCTCTCAGCTGTGAATTCTTTTCTATGGATGTTCCGCATCTTCCCACTGTAATTTTCACAGTGAGAATCACGGAAGCACCTATAGTGGCTGTCAGGGAGACAGCTACAAGAGGCTTGATTAACCATAAGGGTTGAATGTGTGTGACTGTGGGTAATTATGTTTTGAAGGTGTATGATTGTGCGTTTGTACATGGTGGGGGTTGCTAGTTCTCGCTTGTTTTCTCCATTTTTACTTATTCATGTTCACATCAACTTCTATCATACATGCAAAACTTAGCCATAGTCTTACACACATATATTTGCCTCTTTCAAACACACACACACACACGTGCGCGCACATATGTACAGTAGGTTTCTAAATGATTTTCAAGTATTATTGTGGTTTGATGATCATCAAAGAGAATATTAATTGAATATTAATAATTTTTGATGTACATTTATTCTACAATAGTTATTTGATATTTGAGCAAAATGTCTGCACCACCAGCACAAAATAAATTGTCTGGTGCTGTTTTCCGAAAGAAAAGACGGCTCCAAGAAGAAGACACTTCTAAGATGGCTGGATCATTAAATAAGTTCTTTAAACCTGATCCAGTACAAAAAGCTGTAAGCGAGTTGGAGTGCAAAACTAAAAAGAATCGTGAAGCTGTAGATGTCGAACCACAACCTTCTACTTCAACTGTGGGCGAACATTCTTTGGGTATGGAAAGTGATACACACACTGAGGAAGATAGTTCACAGAAATCAGCATCATCATCAGAAGATGAAAATGGAAAAAGCACGCTGGTAGACTTCTTGGATCCAGCTGACTGGCCCGATACGCTTACTAACTCACTTAAAGAAACCATCATTATGAAAGGTCCGGCAAAACCAAAAGAGCACTTTACATTTCCTAAAGATGCATCCAAGAGACGGTTTACATCAGACTGGACAAAATATTTTGCTTTTGTTGTAAACTCTTTACAACTCCGCAAATAAGCCTGACAACAGGAGGCTACAACGATTGGAAAAATGTGTCCCAGTGTCTGGCTACACATGAAGTTTCTCCATCTCACCTCACTGCTATGGGAGACTGGACAGAACTGTTAACAAGACTTGGGTCAGGAAGTACTATTGACCATTCATACCAAAGATTATTGGCAACGGAAATGCAGCACTGGCAGCAGGTTCTTCAGCGCCTTGTAGCCATTGTTCAATACTTTGGGAAGCAGTGCTTGGCCTTCAGGGGTAGCAGTGACACGCTTGAAATTACTTGAAACTTGTAGAAATGATGGCAACATTTGATAGTGTGATGCAAAACCACTTGAAAAAGATACATAATTCAGAAATTCATCATCATTATTTAGGAAAAGACATTCAAAATGAACTAATTGGTTTAATTGCAAAAGAAATACAGAGATGCATTCTGCGGTTGCTTAAGGATGCCAAGTATTATTCCATTATACTTGACTGCACCCCTGACATCACTCTTGTTGAACAGATGACTTTGATTTTCAGGTTTGTATCAGTTAAGCAAGGAGACTCACCTACTGCAAATCCTGAAATACACATTGATGAAAGATTCCTTGGTTTCCTGCTAGTTTGCAACTCATCTGGAGAAAGATTAACAGAGGCAATTTTGAATGAGGTTGAAATGCTGAAGATACCTCTCAGTAATATGAGAGGTCAGGGGTATGATAATGGCTCCAACATGAAGGGCAAGCACTCAGAAAGAACGTGAGTTCAGGTCAATAATTCTTTTTTGTACTCCTATGTCCCCTGCAGTGCTCATTCCTTAAATCTTGTAGTAAATGATGCTGCTATGTGCTGTAGGGATGGCAATACATTTTTTGGCATTCTTCAGAAAATATATGTTTTTTTTATCAAGTTCAACAAATCGATGGGATGTTCTATAAAAACATGTGAGTAAGCTGACAGTAAAGCTGCTATCCGATACTAGATGGTCAAGCAGATTTGGCCATGCTATTCGGCCATTTAGGTTCCATGTTGGAGAAGTGTATGACACCTTAATTGAAATCGGAGGTGATATGAAGTTTGCTGCTCTTGCAAGAATTGAGGCTGCATCCTTGGCAAAAGAGTTAAACAAGTTTAAATTCTTGTGTTTTATCATCCTTTGGTTTAACATATTAAGCCGTATTAATTCTGTCAGCAAAGTTCTTCAAAGCCAGTCAATGTACTTGCCAGATGTTGTGGAACTTTTGGAATCAATCAAGATATTTTTTCAATCATATCGGACAGATGGTGGTTTTGAGAATTTGCTTAAGGAAGAAGGAGAGGTAGCAGTTGAAATGGAAATAGACCCACCTCAAGTGCATCAGACGAGGAAAAAAAAAAGGTTGTTTTTGTTTGGTTGTATGCAGGGCTCGAGTCCTGCAGGAACGCGTGGGAACGGCGTTCCTGCACTTTTTTCATGGCAGGAACGCCGTTCCCTTTGCTCCTGCAGTGGCAGATCTGGATTTGACGCGAGATTTCGGCGGTTTCGCTGGCTTTTCTCTGCACGGAGGAGGTGTCCGTCCAGGGACACGGAGCAGCAGCTACCAGGTAAGTGATGGGGAGGAGGGTGGTTCCTGGGCATCTGACTGGCACAATATTCCTGGGCTCTGACTGGCACAATATTCCTGGGCTCTAACTGGCACACTATTACTGGGCATCTGACTGGCACAATATTACTGGGCTCTGAGTGGCACAATATTACTGGGCTCTGAGTGGCACACTATAACTGGGCTCTGACTGGCACACTATTACTGGCATCTGAATGGCATAATATTATTGGTATCTGACTGGCACAATTTAACTGGGCTCTGAGTGGCACAATATTACTGGGCTCTGACTGGCACACTATTCCTGGTATCTGACTGGCACACTATTCCTGGTATCTGACTGGCACAATATTCCTGGTATCTGACTGGCACAATATTCCTGGGCTCTAACTGGCACAATATTCCTGGGCTCTAACTGGCACACTATTACTGGGCATCTGACTGGCACAGTAATACTGGGCATCTGACTGGCATAATATTACTGGGCATCTGACTGGCATCATATTACTGGCCATCTGACTGGCACACTATTACTGGGCATCTTAGAGGCATAATATTACTGGGCATCTGACTGGCACACTATTCCTGGTATCTGACTGTCACACTATTACTGGGCATCTGACGGGCACACTATTCCTGGTATCTGACTGGCACAATATTACTGGGCTCTGACTGGCACAATATTACTGGGCTCTGACTGGCACACTATTCCTGGTATCTGACTTGCACACTATTACTGGGCTCTGACTGGCACACTATTCCTGGTATCTGACTGTCACACTATTACTGGGCATCTGACGGGCACACTATTCCTGGTATCTGACTGGCACAATATTACTGGGCTCTGACTGGCACAATATTACTGGGCTCTGACTGGCACACTATTCCTGGTATCTGACTTGCACACTATTACTGGGCTCTGAGTGGCACAATATTCCTGGTATCTGAGTGGCACACTATTACTGGGCTCTGAGTGGCACAATATTACTGGGCATCTGACTGGCACAATATTACTGGTATCTAAATGGCATAATATTACTGGTATCTGACTGGCACAATATTCCTGGGCTCTGACTGGCACACTATTACTGGGCATCTGACTGTCACACTATTACTGGGCATCTGACGGGCACACTATTCCTGGTATCTGACTGGCACAATATTACTGGGCTCTGACTGGCACAATATTACTGGGCTCTGACTGGCACACTATTCCTGGTATCTGACTTGCACACTATTACTGGGCTCTGACTGGCACACTATTCCTGGTATCTGACTGTCACACTATTACTGGGCATCTGACGGGCACACTATTCCTGGTATCTGACTGGCACAATATTACTGGGCTCTGACTGGCACAATATTACTGGGCTCTGACTGGCACACTATTCCTGGTATCTGACTTGCACACTATTACTGGGCTCTGAGTGGCACAATATTCCTGGTATCTGAGTGGCACACTATTACTGGGCTCTGAGTGGCACAATATTACTGGGCATCTGACTGGCACAATATTACTGGTATCTAAATGGCATAATATTACTGGTATCTGACTGGCACAATATTCCTGGGCTCTGACTGGCACACTATTACTGGGCATCTGACTGGCACACTATTCCAGGTATCTGACTGGCACACTATTCCTGGTATCTGACTGGCACACTATTCCTGGTATCTGACTGGCACAATATTACTGGGCTCTGACTGGCACACTATTCCTGGTATCTGACTGGCACAATATTACTGGGCTCTGAGTGGCACAATATTACTGGGCATCTGACTGGCACAATATTACTGGTATCTGAATGGCATAATATTACTGGTATCTGACTGGCACAATATTACTGGGCTCTGAGTGGCACAATAATACTGGGCTCTGAGTGGCACAATATTACTGGGCTCTGAGTGGCACACTATAACTGGGCTCTGACTGGCACACTATTACTGGGCATCTGAATGGCATAATATTACTGGTATCTGACTGGCACAATTTAACTGGGCTCTGAGTGGCACAATATCACTGGGCTCTGACTGGCACACTATTCCTGGTATCTGACTGGCACACTATTCCTGGTATCTGACTGGCACAATATTCCTGGTATCTGACTGGCACAATTTAACTGGGCTCTGAGTGGCACAATATCACTGGGCTCTGACTGGCACACTATTCCTGGTATCTGACTGGCACACTATTCCTGGTATCTGACTGGCACAATATTCCTGGTATCTGACTGGCACAATATTCCTGGGCTCTGACTGGCACAATATTCCTGGACATCTGACTGGCATAATATTACTGGGCATCTGTCTGGCATAATATTACTGGGCATCTGACTGGCATAATATTACTGGGCTCTGACTGGCATAATATAACTGGGCATCTGACTGGCATAATATTTCTGGGCTCTGACTGGCATAATATTACTGGGCATCTGACTGGCATAATATTACTGGGCATCTGACTGGCATAATATTACTGGGCTCTGACTGGCACACTATTACTGGGCATCTGAGAGGCATAATATTACTGGGCATCTGACTGGCACACTATTACTGGGCATCTGAGAGGCATAATATTACTGGGCATCTGACTGGCACACTATTCCTGGTATCTGACTGGCACACTATTACTGGGCATCTGACGGGCACACTATTCCTGGTATCTGACTGGCACAATATTACTGGGCTCTGACTGGCACACTATTCCTGGTATCTGACTTGCACACTATTCCTGGGCTCTGAGTGGCACAATATTCCTGTTATCTGAGTGGCACACTATTAATGGGCTCTGAGTGGCACAATATTACTGGGCATCTGACTGGCACAATATTACTGGTATCTGAATGGCATAATATTACTGGTATCTGACTGGTACAATATTCCTGGGCTCTGACTGGCACACTATTACTGGGCATCTGACTGGCACACTATTCCAGGTATCTGACTGGCACACTATTTCTGGTATCTGACTGGCACAATATTACTGGGCTCTGACTGGCACACTATTACTGGTATCTGACTGGCACAATATTACTGGGCTCTGAGTGGCACAATATTACTGGGCATCTGACTGGCACAATATTACTGGTATCTGAATGGCATAATATTACTGGGCTCTGAGTGGCACAATATTACTGGGCTCTGAGTGGCACAATATTACTGGGCTCTGAGTGGCACACTATAACTGGGCTCTGACTGGCACACTATTACTGGCATCTGAATGGCATAATATTACTGGTATCTGACTGGCACAATTTAACTGGGCTCTGAGTGGCACAATATTACTGGGCTCTGACTGGCACACTATTCCTGGTATCTGACTGGCACACTATTCCTGGTATCTGACTGGCACAATATTCCTGGTATCTGACTGGCACAATATTCCTGGGCTCTGACTGGCACACTATTCCTGGTATCTGACTGGCACACTATTCCTGGTATCTGGCTGGCACACTATTACTGGGCTCTGAGTGGCACAATATTCCTGGTATCTGACTGGCACAGAGGGGCAAAATCCTGGCACATAGAGGGGGAAATCCTGGCATATAGAGGGGCAAAATCCTGGCACAGAGAGGGGTAAATCCTGGCATATAGAGGGGCAAAATCCTGGCACATAGAGGGGGAAATCCTGGCATATAGCTGGGCAAAATCCTGGAATAGAGGGGCAAAATCCTGGAATAGAGGGGCAAAATCCTGGCATATAGAGGGGCAGAATCCTGGCATATAGAGGGGCAGAATCCTGGCATATAGAGGGGCAGAATCCTGGCATATAGAGGGGGGAAATCCTGGCATATAGAGGGGGGAAATCCTGGCATAGAGGGGCAAAATCCTGACATAGAGGGGAAAAATCCTGGCAAATAGAGGGGCAGGGGCAGAGTCCTGTCATATAGAGGGGCAAAATCCTGACATAAAGGGGCAAAATCCTGGCATATAGAGGCAAAATCCTGGCATATAGAGGCAAAATCCTGGCATAGAGGGGCAAAATCCTGACATAGAGGGGCAAAATCCTGGCAAATAGAGGGGCAGGGGCAGAGTCCTGTCATATAGAGGGGCAAAATCCTGACATAGAGGGGCAAAATCCTGGCACATAGAGGGGCAAAATCCTGGAATAGAGGGACAAAATCCTGGCATATAGAGGCAAAATCCTGGCATAGAGGGGCAAAATCCTGGCATAGAGGGGCAAAATCCTGACATAGAGGGGCAAAATCCTGGCAAATAGAGGGGCAAAATCCTGGCATATAGAGGGTCAAAATCCTGGCACATAGAGGGGCTAAATCCTGGCACATAGAGGGGCAAAATCCTGGCATATAGAGGGTCAAAATCCTGGAATAGAGGGACAAATCCTGGCATAGAGGGGCAAAATCCTGGCACATAGAGGGGAAAATCCTGGCACTTAGAGGGGCAAAATCCTGGAATAGAGGGGCAAAATCCTGGAATAGAGGGGCAAAATCCTGGCATATAGAGGGGCAAAATCCTGACATAGAGGGGCAAAATCCTGACATAGAGGGGCAAAATCCTGGCATATAGAGGGGCAGAATCCTGGAATAGAGGGGCAAAATCTTGACATAGAGGGGCAAAATCCTGGAATAGAGGGGCAAAATCCTGGCATATAGAGGGGCAGAATCCTGGCATAGAGGGGCAAAATTCACTGAATTTTCGGTGAAATATATATTTGGGGGGGGGGGGGTCGCAGTGGATTTTGTGTGAGTTCCCACACTTTTTTCCCAGGACTTGACCCCTGGTTGTATGAGGTTCCAGATGACCCTATCTTGGATCCTAAAAATACATTTAAAGTGGAATGTTTCTTCACAATATTAGACACAACAATAAAATCTGTACATGAAAGATATGAACAGCTCAAATTTCATTCCACGCATTTTCAATTTTTGTATGACATTTGCAAGCTAAAAGATGTGCAAAAAGAAGAACTCCTGAAGTTCTGCATGGCATTGCAGAATGTCTTAACCGATGCAAAATCAAAGGAGTCTGATGTAGATGAAAGGCAACTGTGTGAAGAACTTGCTGTCTTGGCTCCTGTGATAAAACCTACGATGATACCTGTTGATATTTTGGCCTACGCAGTGAGGAATGGATTTGCTCCAAATGTGGCAATTGCACTTCGTATTATGTTGACCTTGCCAATCACTGTTGCCACAGGTGAGCAAAGCTGAAAATTATAAAAAATTATCTGCGTTCTTCAATGACCCAAGAACGGCCTGTGGGACTTGCCATGATATCAATTGAGAATCGGACGGCACAGGAGATTTACTTTGAATCATTACTGAAGGACTTTGCGAATGCCAAAGCAAGAAAAGTAAAATTTATTTAGATAGATAACTCTTACAAAGTTGTTTAAGCTGTTTACAAAGTTGTTTAGCAACTTATATTGTATGCTGCATTTATATATTTATTTTGCTATGTGTTTGGAGTTATTTGAATGACCATCCCATTTCTATTGTTGCACTTAAATTATGCAAGTATGCCACTATAATAAAAATGTGTGGCATGTATTTTTCTCTAAACTGTATGTTGTATTGCACTTTCAGAATGTTTATGTATTAAACAATTTAAATTCGCACTTTATTTTATATTATGGCCTTTTGTGCAATTTGTCAGTGTTTTGAACCAAAAGCTACAGGGTTAAAAGGGAATTTTAAATTTAAGGTCAAAGTAGCTTAAATGAAAGCATAACTGACGTAGATAATTTTTACAAATCAGTAATTTTGTTTGCACTAAAGAACTAAATTTGGGTAATAAACCATGAAGTTGCCAAATTTACGAGTTAGCGGACAATCTAATACACAGGCTTGTTTCTTTAGCTATGGCTTAAGTTATAGTAGTTATATCAGTATAATTAAGTGTGGGTGGTGTTAAAGGGGGGTTTTATCATTATTTCTAGTCTAGGGCAGACGGATAGTTAATTTTAACCCTTGCACCACCATAACCCAGTCACATGCACTCTTGGAGTAGGGTGCATTCGTGACACCCCCCTGTGGATCTGCCACTGGTATCCCCCACCAACCCAATAATATAACAACAAATAGGGATGTTTTTCAATTTTACATTACATTAACATTTATTTATATATCACCAACAATTTAGGTAGCGCTAGGTCCAGAGCATATGGGGGAACTCCTTCTCAGTACCTACTACCTACTAAGTAATATGAATACGGACAGACTGATACATGATATAGATATACAATACATATATTTAACATGTATAGCTTGGAGAAAAGACGTAACAGGGGGGATATGATAGAAACATTTAAATACATAAAGGGAATCAACACAGTAGAGGAAGAAAGTATATTTAAAAGAAGAAAAACTACCACAACTACTGTAGAGGACATAGTCTTAAATTAAAGGGGCAACGATTTAAAAGTAATATATAGGGATTCTTTCAGTTCAGGTATAGTGCCAAAAGACGGGCAAAAGGCAGATGTCATTTAATTATTTAAAAAGGGATCAAAATCTCTGCCAGGTAATAATGGGCCAGTGAGTTTGATATCTGTAGTGGGAAAATATCTGAAGGATTGCTAAAGGTATACACTCAAGAATACATCTTGAATCAGAATATAATTAATACAAGTCAACATGGTTTTGTGAAAGACAGGTCTTGTCAAACAAACTTAATAACATTCTAGGTGTGGCAGTTGATGTGATCTATTTAAAAACTTTGCTAAAGCATTTGATATAGTTCCACAAAAAAAAGGTTACTCTATAAATTGAGAGAAATAGGTTTGGGAAGATTTGTACTGAGTGGGGGACTGGGCAATTATGTGACAAATGAGGTTCAATATAGACAAATGTAAAGTTTTGCATTATGGGACAAATAATAACAAAGCAACATATACTTTAAATAGTATTTTCCTGGGAAAAATTACTAATGAAAATGATTTAAGAATAACTGTAAATAACAGACTTAGTAACAGTGCTCAATGTCAGTCAGCAGCTGCAAGGGCCAATAAGATTTTGGCAAGTATAAAATGAGGTATAGATTCACGGGAGGAGGATATCATCTTCCCTCTTTACAAGTAAATGGTAAGACCACACCTTGAATATGCAGTACAATTCTGGGCACCAGTCCTTAAAAAGGATATTATGGAACTAGAAAAAGTGCAAAGGAGAGCTACAAAATGAATAAGGGGATTGGAGGATCTTAGTCATGAAGAGAGACTTAAAAAAAAACTGCATTTATATACATTAGAAAAAAGGTGTCTCAGAGGGGATATGATAACATTCTATAAATATGTGCAGGGCCAAAATAAAGAGTTCTCCAGTGACCTGTTCATTAACAGAAATCTACAAAGAACAAGAGGTCACCCCCTGAGACTGGAAGAGCAAAGATTTCATAGACAGCAAAGGAAGGGATTCTTTACAGTAAGGACAATACAGTTATGGAACTCACTGCCAAGAGAGGTAGTGCTAACAACTACAATAGCATTTAAAAATGATCTAGATTTTTTTTAGCAAAGCAGAACATAAAGCTGAGTGTCATGTGCATACATGTGGTATTGGTAGCCAAAAGAGTTTATGAGTTTACCTAGACAGGAGGTGCACAGGTAAAACAGCAGAGGGCCAAGGACTGACCCTTGAGAAACACCAACAGAGAGCGGAAACACAAGACGACATCTCTCAAGCAAGCGATATGGTGAAGAAGCATTCGGACAGATACGACTCAATCCAATAGAGAGTCACACTTGTGCAATTTGTCAATCTGTTATTGTTTTCAAATCATTTTGATTACCCAGATTAACACAAAAAATTCTATATTTCTATGACCTCCTTACCTCTGATCTTCATAAACAGCCAACTGCTTCGCAATCATGCCACCTTCAGGAAGTTGCTTGAACTGCGTGTTTACTTCATGGGAACTTAAAGTACTATAAGATATTGTAGAAGACCTGATATCACTCTCTTCCATTTTACACATTTCAAAACTTTCCTCGAGGTCCGTGCAGTCTTGATCCTTGACCTTCATCTGATACTCATCTGGCTTTTCACATTCTTGACAGAGAATATCTCCCAGTCCTTTATCGGAATCTATGGATCTGCTAAAAATATCTTCAGGTGAGGTATCAGACACTTCTGTTTGACTCAATATTATGCTCCAGCTGTGCTCTTGTTCAGAGATTTCTTCTGATTTCTTTTCACTGGCTAGTCTTTGAGGAATAATAGAAGAATGTTTGGCTTCTAGCTGAAGTGAATGGCACTCTGGTATAGTAGCAGCTTGCTTTTCACTACCATTTGTCATGGAGATTTCCTGAAATGTATCTGGAGAGTTCATTGAATACAATTTAGTAGGCTTTGCTTGTTGAGACACAACATTAGTGTCTGTTAATGGAAAACAGTTTGCTATTGTATCAGATGACCTCTGATGACTAGAACTGCTTTGAAAACTACTTTTAACTCTTTCATCTCCAGTGGAGTAGCCGGACTCGACTGACTTCACCACACCTTGTCTCGTTAAGTCTAGGAGAACTGGTGTTATTTCATCTGCGTAGTTATTAAGCCAACTCTTCATTGGAATTTTCACTGTTTGTAAAAAAAAAAAAAAGTACAGAGATGGAGATTGTTGAAGACATTAAAAAAACATCTGTTTATAAGTGAAATCAGTAGCTGTTTTTGCTATATATTACCACTGTAACAAGTTTGTTAAAAAAAATTGTAATTTGGGGGGAAAATCATAACAATTTTGCTTTAAATTTTGCTCCCAAATTGCTAGTTTTGTCTTGATAACTACAAACGTAAGTATTGACTCTTCATTTTGTTTAACTATTGATCTGCACTATTCTGAAATATGATTTTATAGAGCTTATATACCGAACAGCAGTTTCAAAGACTTACTATATTCATCTAAATCAGTCAATCTCAAAACACTCCTCTCACCCCTCCCAACAGAGCAGGATTTAGGGATTACCCATTGTGTTTAAATAAGAAAATGAATAACACCTGGTATGGTGTTGGTTCTTGGAGACTGGTTAGGGATCCACACCAGGTGTTATACATATTCTTATATAAACCCCACTGGGTAATCCCTAAATCCTGGACCACTGTGGGATGTGAGGACTGGTTTAAGAATGACTGATCCATATAGTCTCAGGGTTCATTTTCTTACCTTCAGATGGTTTGTTGTTTCCCCCTGGTGGCGAAATGTGCTTATTCCACAACACATTGTTTAATTCTGTTGCTTTATCCACTTCTTGCACTTGGTCAATCTGTATTTCTTCATTTGGAGTCAATAAACAGCAATCTCTCATCAACACAGAAATATTTTGTGTGACTATTTCTTCAACATCTTTGGTATCGTCTATGGTGGTCACTTGCTGTACCTGGACAGTGTTGGGCAATTCTGAGTTTCTAAAATGCTTGTCTTGATTACAGCTTTCTACTGTAATGGATCCTGGTTCTGTTTCTTGGATATTCGCATAGTCATCATGTCCTTCTAAGGCAACTAGTGATTTATGTTTATCAACCTGACTGAGTGGTTTGTTTTCCTGACCAGCAGAGTTTAAATCCCACACATGTTCACATTTTTGTTGAGAAATTGTTGTTGGGCACATTGTTTCTGATGTCCCTGCAGTCTCTATTTCAGATCTAGACACACTTTCAATATGCTGGTCAACGAACTCACAAATATCATCTTTATATAAATTCATATTTGTCAACATGGCTTCATTATCAATCAGTTCTTGCCTTAAGCCTACGCAATCACCATGTAATTCAGTACTGGTTTCTTGCTTAGTGTGTAATTCCTGAACATATGCTTGACCAGTTTCATAATCTCTGCATAAATCTGGGCTGCTGGATGCCTGAGATATATTGTCAGTACTCTGTATTATATCTGCTTTCTCCTGCACACAGGATAGTACTTTCTGGAAAGGCTGGGCATCATTAGTAAATAGGTCATCAAAATGTATGTTATGTTTGTGGATTTTTAAAAAATGAGACTGCATGGTGTCTATATTTTCTACATTTGAACTTACATTACCAATCAAGGTATCTAATTCCTTTTCAGAACCTTTCCCAAATTGAACCGCTAATGAAGGATTGTCATCAGAGGAAGTTACACTTAAAACGCTAATATCCTCATTTTGTGTAGTTGTCCATTTGTGTTTGCAAGGTGTGTTAAGTTGATGGGTATTGAGGTCAGAAGATTCTTCTAATGTCCCAATTACCTGTTGCTCAGTGTCCCACCAATCCAAAATTTCAGTAGAATAATCTGATGTGTCTTCCTTGGAAGTAACTACAAATTGTGACAATCCTCCTTTACTTTCTCCGGTGTTCAGGAGACTGCTCTCAGTTTCAGTGACACTTTCACCTACCCCTGATTTGTCTACTGAACACATAGTAGAATCTGGAAGATAACCTTGATATAAAAAGTGATGTTGTTGGCTCTCTGGACTTGCCTCTAAACAAATAATATCTTGTTTATCTGTCATTAGTTGATAATTTTCAGAACAATCAAATAGGAAGTCCATCTGTTTATGTTGCGCTTGTAAAAATTCCTCTGCCTCTGGAGTACTTGCGTTAGATTGAGGTTCGCTAAATAATAATAGTCCTGAGTGTTCCAATGTTGTTGGCTCCTCATCAGAACAATTTTTTATTATTCTATCTGACGAGCCTGAATGATTAATATATTCATTATCCTCAGGACTTGTTGATGAAGACTCAGAATCTTCACATACCTGAGTATTCCAAATATCTAGATTCATAGGGACTTTGTGTAGGGCATCAACTGAGGCATAATCCTGATGAATTTTACTATCTGATTTGCTTGTTTTACTAGTAAACTGGGAATATTTTTCATTGTTTTTTGACAGTGAGAAATCATCTAGTTTATTTATACATGGACTGGCATTGAGTGAATTTTCCTGTAACATGCCCCAGCTATCATCCAACTCTGGCGTTGATGCTGTGGACTGAGTAGAACTACTCAAATTGTTTATATCACTATAAGATTTGCATTTCAAATCTTCTTTCACAAGTAAGTTTGAGACACTAGCGCTTAAATCAGAATCTGTTTCCACAGAATCGAACTTGCCACGTATTGTATTGATCCACACATTCTCTTTGGCATTTTCCTGTGATACAATTTCATTTTCATACTTTTCAGAAGATGTATCACTAAATAAAGCATTCTCTTCTATTTGAATTCTTCTAGTGGGAGATTGATTTCCAATCTCCAAAGAGTTTATTGCACTATGACCTCTACCTATGTTGTTAGGCTCTAAATTAGTTGAAACTGAATTTCTAGGAAAACTCATGTTTTCAACACTGTTGTCCTCTAATCCTGAAAATTCCTCTTGACGGTGATCCTTTTTTGATAAGTTTGTAGCACATTTTCCAAGTCCAGCAAAGTAATCTTTGACTTCAATTACCTCTGGCACAGGTGATTTCCTTATTGGATTCCACTTTCCTAAATAATTTGAGTCTGGACTTTCTAGATCATCAGGTGTATTTAATGAAGAAGATTCTGTATATTCTTCCAAAGATGGTTCTAGAGAGTCTTGTGTTTCCTCTGCTCTACAGATAATTTGTTTGACTTCCTCCTCTTGTATGGGATTTATGTCTTGAATTCCAAAAGTACTTGTAATTGATTTTTCACTCAAAACATTTAGTACCTTATCTGGTAAATCTGGAGATGTAAATTCGGTGCCAGTTAAACTTGGGAGCCTTGAATCGGGTAAAGTACTATATAAACTACATGCAATGTTTTCTTCAGCTCTATTAATTGTCAGCTCTTGGGTTTCCCAAAAAATACCATCTTTTGGTTCTCTTACTATAACATGTGATGTGGTTCCTTTTGACATTTCATCTTGATCCCCATCTTGCGATATAGAAATCAAACTGGGGTCATTATTCACAAGAGGTGGATTATCTGGACCACTATCAGTGTTCTTAAAGCTTTCTTCAGTATCCTTTGCCCTGTCAAGTAACTCTATATCTTTACATTGTTTACTGATTAGTTCATTGCTTAAATCATATTTTGCATTGTTAATTTTGTCATTATACTTATCTTGTTCTACTTTTAAGAAAGGAGACTGCATAAAATATGTTTCACTAGACCCTTCTGAACTGGCCACATTGTTCTGTGAACCTACATGTTCTGGCTGACTTACGTTATTGAATAATATTATAGCACCATCCATGGAATAATTAAAATTTTCTGATTTTGCAAAATCAGTAGCCTCCAATAATTCGTTACCACTACTTGGCATCTGCCCATCATCATCGGTTTGATGATACATTTTTGGTTGTTCCAAAGATCTTTCAATTTCTCTCATCTCATCATCAAATGTAGGAGATATGTTTGAATCTGACGTTGAGTAATTAGTATCTGGTGGTGAAATAATACAGTCTTTGCCTGTGTTAGCAACAGTGAAATCCAAGCATCTATATGATAATAATGGGTCTTCCCAGCTGTTTTGGGGCTCTAAATGTCTTGAGCTTTCACTTTCATTGTATATATCCCACACACCAATATTATGTTGCAAATGTCTCAAGTCCCCAGTAGTGGGCATTTCTTGGTTCAACACGTTGACTTTTGGAATTGGCCCCATGTATGGATTGTTACTTGGTTTTGTTATGTGTTGGTTTTCGTCAAATGATGCTTGACTTACATTGTTTTCTATCTCATTATCGGAAGCATTTTCTGAAGAATTATCTGTGTCTAAATCACATTCTTCATTTATTTTAGCAACATATTTTGTATTTTTGTCTTCTTTGCACCAAGGATCCACAATATCACTGGCAAAGTGTTCAAATTTATTAGATGAGCCAATCCATGGGTCTGATGTCACTGGTAAGGGAGAGTTAGATTTCCATAAATCTGAAAATGTACTCTCTTCAAGGGCTGATTCTTTTTCTTTGCTGTCGACCGTCCTTAACTTTGTGGTATGGCAATCAAAAGGAGCTAATTGAAATTGAGATGTTGAGTGCCTTGAGTGGGAGCTATCTTTTACTGAGGATCTCTGCTCTTTCCAATTGTCCGGGCTCTGGGATACAGGTTCTTGCTCGCCTGAACTCCACATGTCAGCATTCATCAAAGTCTCCTGTGCTGAATTTGATTCTCCTCCATTCCACCAATATGCATACCTTGTCTGGGACTGAGGTAAGTCATTGGCTCCAATTTCATTTATTTTTTCTATAACATCCTCTGGGAAAAAACTTGGAGGCCCATTATCTAATGGAGAACTTTCAACTAGACTATTCATAGGGGTGGGAGGAATTTTATCTTCTACATGTCCTAAGATTTCAGACGATAAAGGAGAATCATATTCAACAATGTCATTCAAACTAGGGTTTCTTTCACAGAAATTCTCATGGTGTTCTGGACTTTGCATAAAATCATCATCAAATTCCACTAAACTAATATTTTCCACTTTATCATTCAGGGCAACAGTTGAACAATTAGGATAATCACTCAGGTACAGATGGTGTTCATTTTGTCCTTTCCCAGCAATAGGTTGCTGCCCTTCAGATGAATCACTCTGAAAGAAAAAGTCATCAGCCATAGAGTAGTCAGCAGAGTGAGAAGTAGACTCAGAGCGAAGATTTGGTACTAGATCAAAGTTAAAGAGATCAAGATTATCATTGTTATTCCTGGTTGGTGGTGTTTCTTCCTCAACTGCAATTCCTTCTGGGATGGGACTATAAGAATCGACACAAGGTATAAAACTTTGATGGGGCCCAGACACTTCTGCCACTGGGCTATCATCACTAAGAAAAACTGAGCTTTCCTTTGAAGATCGACTGCTCCGTATAGTCGCCAACCCACTGTCTGGACTTGCAAGGTCAACATTAACATCAGCTTGGGCTTGTCCTGAATCCTGGGGATTATCTGCAAAATTACCAGGATTTTGCTGGGGATCTAAGTCAGACCCATACAACTCCATGATGCCAGACGATCCCTGTGAGAGAGGAGCACTGCCAGCTACAGCTTCGGTGGAGGATGTTCTGCTATTTGGGTGCATCCCAATGCGTCTCCTGTTAATTGCTTCTTTGATAATAGCAGCAACCTGATCAGATGTTAGTAAAGCATTTTCTTGTTGATAAACAAAAAACTGATCACATCCATAATCTGATGGCTCTAAATCAAGGAACGGAGTCTGACATTCTTCTAGTTCACAACACACCTGTTAAAATGAGAAAAAAGTATGATTTAATATAACTTTAGTGCTATATACAGGTATGCAATGTTAATAGTTGCAAATGTTATACTGCAGGATTACAACTCAAGATGGAAAATACATTTTCAATACCGTATTTGCTCGATTATAAGACGACCCTGATTATAAGACGACCACCCAAACTTTGGATATTCCATTAGGAAAAAAACTAAAAGCCTGAATATAAGACTAACCTATAGGAAAAAAGTTTCGTGCAGACATCCCCCAGCTGCCCGATTCACCCTGGTGGCTAGTGGGGCAGCAGAGGATGTCTGCGTGATGAGCGCGGGGATGGGACACTTCATCGCGGCTGCTTCCGCGCAGCCGCTTCACCGCCGAGTCTACAGCACAAGACAGATCGCCGCTGGAGATTTCATCGCGGGACATTTCATCGCTAAAGGTAAGTATTTTACCTATTTTAGTTGGTTTAGAATTAGCGTTTAGGGGGTTAGAATTAGGGTTTAGGGGGTTAGAATTAGGTTTAGTGTTTAGTGTTAGGGGTTAATTTTACTATTAGGGGTCGGGGTTAGTATTAGGGTTTAGGGGGTTAACTTTAGTATTAGGGGTCGGGGGTTAGTATTAGGGTTAGTATTGGGGTTTAGGGGGTTAACTTTAGTATTAGGGGTCGGGGGTAGTATTAGGGTTAGTATTAGGGGTCGGGGGTTAGTATTAGGGTTAGTATTGGGGTTTAGGGGGTTAACTTTAGTATTAGGGGTCGGGGGTTAGTATTAGGGTTAGTATTGGGGTTTAGGGGGTTAACTTTAGTATTAGGGGTCGGGGGGTAGTATTAGGGTTAGTATTAGGGGTCGGGGGTTAGTATTAGGGTTTAGGGGGTTAATTTTAGTATTGGGTTAATTTTAGTGTCAGTATTGGGGTTTAGTGTTACTATTGGGGGGGGGAATCATTTATTAGGGGGGTTATTTTACTTTTACTTTTAGATTTGTAAGAGCTGACAGTTCAGCGCTGAACTGTCAGCTCTTACATAGCTGCAGCCGCGGTGAAACGGCCGCGTTATACTTCATTGCTGACAGTTCAGCGTTCTAACTGCCGCGCTGAACTGTCAGCGATGAAAATGCGGCGAAGAAGTGTCCTAGACCCATGAGCGCAAACCTCCCCTGCTGCCGCCCGGCACGACTGCTGGGACTTCTGTGGCGGAGCCGGAAGTACCCGGCTTCTTCATAGAAGCCCCGGCGGTCGTGCCGGGCGCCAGCAGGGGAGTCTGCGCACATCGCGCAGACATCCCCTGCTGCTAGAGAGGGGTATCCAGGTCCCCTGCAGCTCGATTTGAGGTCAGATTATAAGACGACCTCGATTATAAGACGAGGGGGATTTTTCAGAAAAATATTTCTGAAAAAAAACTTGTCTTATGATCAAGCAAATACGGTATATTAACACAACAAAAATGAAAACACTGCAGTGTGGCTTCTATAATTTCCAATGAAATGATACATACACTTTTCAATCGTAGAGATTCAGATTCTACATTTAATCTCCCTTATTACAGATAAATATTGACTCTCAACTAGTGTTGAGCGAACCCGAACCGCACTGTTCAGGTTCGTACCGAACATTACGGTTTTTGGACCCCGGACCCGAACACGGACATTCCACTGTATGTTCATGTTGGAGTTCGGGGTCCGGCTATTACATTGTATGTAATGCTATTGGATTTCTATAAACCGAAATAGAGTCCCCATTAATAAGAATTTCTTATGAATGGGGACTCTATTTCGGTTTATAGAAAGCCAATAGCATTACATGTATTCCATAAACCGAAAGACTATAAACCGAAAGACATTCGGTTTATAGACTTTCAGTTTATGGAAAACATGTAATACTATTGCTATTCTATAAACCGAAAGTCTATAAACCGAATGTCTTTCTGTTTATAGACTCTTGGTTTATGGAATACATGTAATGCTATTTGCTTTCTATAAACCAAAATAGAGTCCCCATTCATAAGAAATAGAACCGTCAAATACTGTGCTTACAGCGCACTTTGAAAAATTCTAATAGTTTTGGGTGGTAAATAGTACATTTGAGTCTTGCGGTGCACTTCATATCTGAGAGTCAAATAGAACCGTCAAATACTGTGGTTACAGCGCACTTTGAAAAATTCTAATCGTTTTGGGTGGTAAATAGTACATTTGCGTCCTGTGGTGCACTTCATATCTGAGAGTCAAATAGAACAGTCCAATACTGTGCTTACAGCGCACTTTGAAAAATTCTGGCTACCTCCACCTCCTCCTCCTCCAGCGCCGCTTCCACCTACACCGTCACGGTCACCGCCTCCTCAACCTATGGGTCACTTAGTATAAACTGAAAGAGAATACCCTGCACTCCAACCCTCTCTCAAATGGATAATTCTGTTGATCCTCCTGGCAGCCATGCTTTAGATTTCGATTTATGTTCTTCCAAAACTAAAATCAAAGATTCCATCTATTGCTATTTTATGGCTCAGCTGTATTTTTGATTTGTATGTATTTTATGTTATTTGAAGTTATTTCCCTATCCATATTTGCTTGCAGGGCATTTGTCCTACTCTTACCCCCATTTTACTTCCTTTGCACCCCTCTAGCCCTTTCCAGGACTTTTTTAGAGGCATTTTAGTGGCCAAAAGTTCGGGTTCCCATTGACTTCAATGGGGTTCAGGGTCAAGTTCGGGGTCAAGTTCGAGCCCGAACCTATTTACGAAGTTCGGCCGAACCCGCCGATCCCGAACATCCAGGTGTCCGCTCAACTCTACTCTCAACCCTAACATACAAACGCAAAAACATGGGAAAAACAACTCCTGAAGGACAGGGGCCAAAAAACTGTTCCAGACGGTAGAGAGATTTCATGAGGGCCATGTACATTTAGCAGCCTGCTCAAACTTTGTGCTTGTCTCTTAATTTATATCAAGGGCCAAGGGGACCATGGCTCCCCCTACAGGTCTAGTAAACCATTACTTACATAGAAACCCTTTTACATATATGTTCGTAATCAACCAGATTATTAACTTTTTGCCATAATATAGGACCTGAGGTTTGCCATTTTCTTTCTATACATAGCTTTGCAGTTAACAGCATATGTAGCAACTAAAATTTTTTAGCTTCATTACAAATTGGCAAATACAGATGAAAATGAAACAATTGAGGAGTTAGTATAAGTGCTGGAGCTATCCTGTTTCCTTGAGTGGATCTAAATCACTGTAATGCCACCTGGTATGGAACATGGAACCTATGTTATTGTTGCATCTCCAAAAACTGAATTTCTAGCAAAGGTTACTAGTTTCCTGTGACCCTATGTCTCCTTCCATGGTTTTAGGTAGCTTTATAATCCTACAATGACCTTTCTACTTCACCTGGGGTTCCACTTCTGTACTCTAGCTCAACAATTGTGCAGTGTATGGCCAAACACTGGCATGTGGCCAACCAAATCGATGTTTGCAAGTTTGGGTGTCTGGAAGTAAGTGATTATCAAGCACTAGGGACTTTGAACCACGTCTAGGACACTTATTTGCCCCATCTTCATCGCTGAAGGTTCAGGTATTATTATGTTTTCGTTATTCCTGGGATTACTAAGCCATTTTCCCACCCATCCCAATACACAGACCCCTGCCATGCAACATAATGTAGTGATCCACCATGGACTGCTTTGTAAATGTGCACTTCCAAATGAGTGCTGGTGGAGAGTGTTAAAAAAACACTCCACCCTCTCCTTCTTTTCAACATAGGTTGTCAGTGAAAGCTCAGGGGAAGCAGCTCTGCAAATTTGTGTTCATTCTTCTTCTTGCCCTGGCAAATGACATTGAAACCAACCCTGGCCCCTGTCCTAGTACAAATGTCAACTTCTCTTTCAATAAGGGCCTCTCCTGTGTCCATTGCAATATACGCAGCCTTCTACCCAAAATTGATAAGCTAAGAGTATGGTGTCAGGTGTACAATCCTAAAACTCTTGTCATCACTGAATCCTGGCTAAGCCCTAGAACCCCAGACTCTGCAATACAAATACAGGGTTATATCTGTTCCAGAAAAGACAGAAATAAGAGAGGAGGAGGTCATAAACCTTTCTTTATCAAGTACCCCTTCTACTTTGGAAGTTATAGCCGGAAGAATATTACACCCATTCTCAAAACCATTAGTACTTGTAGGGATCTATCGCCCACCAAATTCCCCTGCTCAGTCACTTACTGACATCAAGAATCTACTGGGTGATATTAGTGCCCAAAATAAGAAAAGTGAGCTGCTCGTACTTGGAGATTTCAATGGAGACTGGTTAGACAACAAAAATGTTAAAACGTGCTCACTGTTCAAATCCATGAACCTAACACAGCTTATTTCTTCTCCTACTCGGATGAATCCCAACAGCTCTAACCATACGCTGCTGGATTGGGTCCTTTCTTCTTGTCCCCAAAGAATCCAGCAATCTGGCATCCTACCCAATGTGTTCAGTGATCATTGCATAGTGTATTGTGTACGGAAAGTAAGACCCATCAAATCGACCCGTAGAGTAATTGTTGCAAGATGTTTAAGAAGTTTAATCTCCAGTCTTTTCTCAATGACTTGAGCAATTGTCTGTGGAGCAGGCTAAGCTTGATACCCGATCTGGACTCTGCAATTGAATATTTTCAATATCTGAGTTTATGCAGGTCTGTGATAAACATGCTCCCCTGCGTAGAGTGAGAGTAAGGGGTGCCCATCTTCCCTGGGTCTCAGCTGACCTCTTGGACTTATTCCATTTCAGGGATGCTTTATAGTCAAAATTTAAGCAAACTGGCTCTGACCAAGATCACAACGCTTATCGGCACGTCCGCAATAGATGCAAGACTCAAACCAAACTTGCCAAGACAACTTATTTCTCTGAATGGCTGAATAGAAATCTAGCCAACCCGACCAAATTTTGGAGCGTCATAAAAAACATGTATGACCCTCCGCGCTTCTCAGAACCTACCGCAATTAAGACACATAATGAAGTTCTAAAATCTCCAGTGGCAATAGCAAATGATTATTATGGTAGACGACTTACTACCGATATCACCCCTGGCCAAACACATTGCTGAATTTGAATTTACTTCTATATCAGATAGTGAAATAGCAGCGCATCTCCTCAATCAAAAAAAGAAATTACAGTGTGGGCCAGATCTACTTCCGTCAATGATACTGAAGCTGAGTGCGCCTGTTACTGCGGGACCCATTGCCTGCTTAATCAATGCGTCCCTGTCCTCCGGTTATGTCCCCAAAGCCTGTAAAAAAGCCAGAGTTATCCCCATTCACAAAAATGGGGATGTAAACTTAGTGTCAAACTACAGGCCTATTTCCCTGCTACCCATACTTTCTAAAATCCTGGAAAAATGTGCCCATGATCAACTGTGCGAGTATTATCAACGCTCCAACTATCTAACCTCGCTTCAATCTGGGTTTAGGTCAAATCACTCCACGATAACTGCCCTCTTAAAGGTGAGCAATGACATTCAGAGTGGCATGGAGAGGGGTGAACTCACAGGTGCAGTTTTCCTAGACTTTGCAAAGGCCTTTGACACGGTTGATCATGAGCTGCTGCTAAACAAGCTAAGTTGTTCCTGTGTAAATGAGAGGTCGCTCTGCTGGTTTCGTTCGTACTTGTCTGATAGAACTCAATATGTGTCCATAGCTGATACTGCCTCCCTCCCGTTGCCAATCAAGTGTGGAGTGCCTCAAGGATCCGTTCTTGGGCCTCTGCTATTCTCGCTATATATAAATGATCTACCCTCGGGGTGTGACCTGGCTCGTGTGCATATGTATGCTGATGATACGGTCATTTATACTTGCGGTACTCAACGATCGCAAGTGGAGTCCGTGCTACAGGATCAGTTTTCTAAAGTTGAAAATTGGATAGCTAACAACAAATTATTCCTCAATGCTGAAAAAACGGTGTCCATGTTGTTTGGGACAAATGCCAAACTACTTAAATTAAACAATCCTCAATTAACCATCAAGACCAAAACCAGTTATAACCTGACCCAGGTAAACTCATATAAGTATCTTGGCATGTGGCTAGATCCAAACCTATCTTTTGGTCTCCATATTGATAAGCTTGTGTCAAAGCTATATCCTAGGATCGGCTTTCTATATAGAAACAAATCTAACCTAGATTCCACGGTAAGGAAACGTATTGTGCAGCAAATGTTAATGCCGATCTTAGATTATGGAGATGTTGTGTATGATTCTGCCCCGCAGACCCATCTTGGTAAACTCGACACTATGTACAATACATTGTATCCTTTTGCACCACAGTGTGATTATAACATGCATCACTGTAAAATGTTAAAAGAGTTAAATTGGCTGACGCTTGCCTCCAGGCGTACTCTCCACCTAGCTTGCTTAGTGCATAACCACTTCTCTGGAACGCTCCCCCCCTACCTGAGCGGCATGCTTGCTCTTACTCCCTGCACATCCCACAATCTCAGATCCTGCACCAACCCTTCACTAGCGATTCCCCACCTCAAAAAGGAAGCGTGTAGAGGTGCGTTCTCTTTCAGAGCTCCTCATTTGTGGAATAGCCTTCCCGTTTCTGCTAAATCATCATCTACTCCAAGATCCCTGAAAATAAGTATCTCCCAAATCCTCAAAACAGATTGTACCTGTTATTAGTTTACTCTTTCGTATACTGTACATGTTGTTCCTTTTTTGTATCAATAATGATTTACCCTATATGTTCTCCTTCCAACTTGTTTAATATATGTATGTATTTATTTTTTAATCTACTGTTAAATGTGTAACTCTGTGTAACTCCATTCTGGACTGGGTCCCCAGGACATACTTGAAAACGAGAGAAATCTCAATGTATTCTTCCTGGTAAAACACTTTCTAAATAAATAAATAAACTCTAAAGTAGACTAATAATACCAGTTACCTTAAAAGTAATTTCAAAATAAGTTTTTGAACCCAAAATTAAGAATTCTATTTTTTTTTTAATCTCTTAAATTCATAACAAATGCGTATTTATGTCAAGATACCCACTGTGCACTTAGGAAGTGAGCCAGAAGCTACGTTGCACTCAATAATTGCCCCAGAACCCACTTTGCGCCCAGGAATTGCCCCAAAAAACTCTTTTCACTCAGGGATTTTTTTTTCAAATCCCACTTTGCACTCAGAATGGCCCCAAAACCCACTTTGCACTTAATAATTGCCCCCAAACTCACTTTGCACTCAGGAATGGCACCTAAACCCATTTTGCACACAGGACATGCCCCAGACCCACTTTGCACTCAAAAGTTGCCCCAAAGCTCATTTTGTACCTAGGACATGTGCCAAAAGCCACTTTAGCACTCATGTGACTTGGTCTAGCATCTGATTTTGCACTCACAGTCATAAGCATGCCTGATTATGCGGCCCACTTCAGAGAAAATTTGGATGGCAATGTTCTAAGTTTCTAACTGTGTTTGGTGAAAATGTAGTATAGCAAGTAGCAGTTAATTTCGTCCTCTAAACATTTGTGTAATAGTTTTAGTCAAGGAACTAAGTTAAGTTAATAGGACTAAAACTATGAATAAAGTCCATTGCAATTTCAACTTACTAAATTGTGACTAAAATATTAGGGAGGGACTATTTCACCTATTTAGACTTCTGGTTCCCATGGATATTTGATAAAGCCCAGTCCCTGGCTCCCTGTGCCAGTCTGCCCACTGAAACAAAGCCCTGCAAACTGTAGAGGAAGAAGAAACTCCTCCATCTGATTCAACCTAGAACTGTCACATGAGTGTTTCCCCTCCCATCTCGCTATCAAGTTAACTTAATACTGTGTAACCGCCTTCTCAGACCTGTTCACTTCCTCACTGCTGGAGATTTAGTCGACTAAAATCTACTGGGGATTTATTACCGTATTTGCTCGATTATAAGACAAGGTTTTTTTCAGAAATAAATCTTATAATTGAGGTCAGACTATAAGACTGGGATCCAGGTCCCCAGAAGAGCTGCAGGGGACCTGGATCCCCCTCTCTAACAGCAGGGGATGTCTGCGCGATGAGCGCAGACTCCCCCTGCTGCCGCCCGGCACGACCGCCGGGACTTCTATGAAGAAGCCGGGTACTTCCAGCTTCGTCATAAAAGTCCCGGCGGTCGTGCTGGGCGGCAGCAGGGGAGGTCTGCGCTCATTCAGACATCCTCCATGCTGCCCGACACTTCCGTCTATTATGACGGACCAGCTGTCCGTCATAATAGACGAAGTGTCGGGCAGCATGAAGGATGTCTGCACGTATTGTGCAGACATCCCCCGGCTGCCCCCACTAGCCACCAGGGACCAATAAAAAGGTGAGGGGGAGGGAGGGAGGGAGGGAGGGGGGGGGTGGGGGTAGAAAGACATGGGGGACGGGGACAGAGGCGGGGGAGAGCAACAAGGGGAGGGAGGGGGTTTGAAGAGACAGCGACAAGGGGGGTGCAGAAACAGACAAGGGGAGCGAGGGGGGAGACAAAGGGAGGGGGGGGAGAGAGACAACACTAAGGGGAGGAGGGAGAGAGAGAAAAATGGGGGCAAGGGAAAGAGAGAGGCAGCATTGTCACATAAAAAGAAATAAAAATTACATTTTTTGATATCATCATTTTTTATTAAAAAAGCAATTTACATGTGAATATATACAAGTTGAATTTTTTACCTATAGGGTAGTCTTATATTCAGGCTTTTAGTTTTTTTCCTAATGGAATATCCAAAGTTTGGGGGGTCTTCTTATAATCAGGGTCGTCTTATAATCGAGCAAATACGGTAGATTAAAACTAAAATTAAAACAATTCAGATGACTAAAATTGCACTAAACTAAAATTGTATTTTAGTAAAAGACTATGACTAAAACTAAATCAAAATTTGCCGTCAAAATTTAACACCAGCAAGTAGTACTCACTTGATTACACAATTCAGGGTTCTCAGAATAGACAGCTATCTGTTGTATTGTTGTCTGTTCCTCAGATGCATAGCTGGCCAGCAGTAAAAGTATGTCACATCCATATTTATTAAGAAAAAATTTCAGTTCTCCAATGATGTTCCTGCAGCTCATTAAATCCTAACAATAAAGAACAAAAACGTGTTTTAAACAAGACATTCATAATTAACGCTGCCAAACAACATAGATGCAAAAAAGGAACATTTAATTTTACATAGTAATTTTGAAGGTTAAATAACATTTCCACATCCACTGACTAAAGCCGTGTTGGCGTAGGTGGCAAATTTGAGAATTCTTTAATGAATGAAAGCTGAATATGGAAGTAGAAAAAGTGTAGGCACATCCATGACAGTATTTGTTTGTTTTATCCTAATGGTTGCAGATTTGAGAATAAAGATTTAGAGGAGACTGGGCCAGCCTTAGGGCTGTGCGACTGAACAGGGGGCGCCCAACCACCAGCTACTTAAAAAAAAAACATTTTGTCGGTAGAGGCACTGGCTGGGGACACCACAACATCTCCCCTCACCAGCCCTCTACTTGGCTAAACTGAAGGATCCGGGGAGGGGGCGGAGCCATTTTGTGACGTATGGTAAAGGATCCCATAAATGCACAGGAGGCCCAATGAGACTAATAAACAAAAGAGAAGACAGGCGTTCAATGGGTGACATCACCAAATTCATTGTACTGAAGCCCCTTTCACAATCACCGGATGTCACTGGAAGACTGTTAAGTGCTGTCACCACTGGTTTCAGATTTTCAAGAATCTCTGCACCACCATTATCAATGTAGACTCTGAAACCTTCACAGATGGATGCATAGCTGAGACGGAATCTTTTGCACAGCTGCTCCAGCTTCACTTCCCCTTCAAACCACGGACTGTCCACATTGATTGGCCAGCGTTGTGAATTTTTCCCCTCTATGCCATGATTTTTCCACTCTATATACCAGGATTTTGCCCCTCTATATGCCAGGATTTTGCCTCTCTATATGCCAGGATTCTGCCCCTCTATATGCCAGGATTTTGCCCCTCTATGCCAGGATTTTGCCCCTCTATATGCCAGGATTTTGCCCCTCTATGTCAGAATTTTGCCCCTCTATGTCAGAATTTTGCCCCTCTATTTGCCAGGATTTTGCCCCTCTATGCCAGGATTCTGCCACTCTATATGCCAGGATTTTGCCCCTCTATGCCAGAATTCTGCCACTCTATATGCCAGGATTTTGCCCCTCTATGCCAGAATTCTGCCACTCTATATGCCAGGATTTTGCCCCTCTATGGCAGGATTTTGCCCCTCTATGCCAGGATTTTGGTCATCACGTTTTTTTTTTTACTTTATTGAGGTCGCGCGACTTCAATAAAGTAAAAAAAAAAAAAAAAATACTTGACGACCGGAGCTTCCTTCCTCCGTGCAGGGGGGAAGATGCACGGAAGAGACAACCGGAGACAGAGAGCAACAAGGAGGTAAATACTCACCATCTCCTTGGTGCTCCCTGTCTCCGTCCAGCTACTCCGTGTGGTCTTCTTCCCTCCTTCACAGAGGAGGGTAACAACACCTCCGGATATGACTTGCTGTCAAATCTGGTGGCAATGACAGGAAGTTTTTTTTTTTCTTTTTCTCTGACCGCATCTAGTGGATGCGGCTACCGAAAAAAGAAAAAAAAAGGAGGCAGCTGCCCTGGTCCTGCAGGAGCAAAGGGAACGGCGTTCCTGCCATGAAAAAAGTGCAGGAACGCCGTTCCCACGCGTTCCTGAAGGACTCAAGCCCTGGGGAGAGGGAAAGAGATATGGGGAGAGGAAGCATCGATAAGATATTTGGGTAGAGGGAAAGAGGAAAGGGGAGGGGATGGAGTGATATTCGATATGAGGGGGAGGAGAGATAACAGATATGGAGGAGAGAACAGATATGGGAAGGGATAAATAGATAACAGATTTTGGGAGGAGGAGAGAGAACAGGTGTGGAAGGAGGAAGACAGACAGACAGACATAGGGGTGGGGTGAGGAGATACATACATTGGACGGGAGAGAGACATAAAATGTGGAGTACTGAAGAGAGACAGACATAGCAAGGAAGAGGAAAGAGACAAACATGGGAAGGTAGAGAGATATACATGGAGGGAGAGGAAAGAGACATACACAAGGGTAGATAGGGGGCGCCACGGGGTTGGCCTGCACAGGGTGCCTGGACACTTAATGCCGGCCTTAAGTTAAGGTATATGCCCAACCTAAGCATTCTTGAATTTACTTTTGCTATACTATTTAAACTGGAAGTGAATTCAACACTATTGCATGGGCGTGAGACTACAGCTCTCCAGCTGTTGGAGACCTACTTATCCCCAACTCTCCTGCCAGCTTTTTAGCTGTCAAGGTATTATGGGAGATGTAAGCCGGAGGGCCGCAGTTTGACACCCCTGATCTACAACACTGGATGATATCAATGCTTAAAGATTTAATGGGATAACACAAGCCAATAGCCTTGCAAACAGCTGTATTTGGAATTGCACAGTCCAATTAAGCCTCATTGCTCGCATAGTTACTAAAATGTGTTTAATACTGCCAATGAGACAAGACTGAAAACATATTTCTTCAGTTATTAGTTTGCAATTACACATCACTAGTTTTGAAGCAATAATGCAAGAAACACTTGTCCCATCTGTTTTGTTCAGCTTTAATGTGGGACCTGGGACAGGTGTCAGAAACAGCATGTTTAATCACTGAACAGCATGAGCATGTTCTTTATTATCTTTGTACAGATTCTGATGTTGTTGGTTTGTTGATGTGATATTTTATGTGATGTTTTATATCAATGCAGTGCAAAGGTCAAATGAAGACAGATAAAACAAATCAACAATGTCTGCTACGATAATTCCATAAAAAAGCATTGCACAAGCATTTTTACAGTTATTAAAGTCTTAATTTTCAGACTGTACTGGAGAAACGAGGCAGCAGTTAAGTGTGATGCTATTATTAGAGAATCTTTCCACCACCACAGTTCTGCATTAAAAGCACACATTTAAAAGGACAAAGTGATTTTTTTTGTAGACCTCACTCATTCACGGACTCATGTATAAGAAAACTGTAATGGGTTTGACTTGCGCACTCCACTTTAAAATTATTTTTATTTACTGCATAATTAAAGAAGTGAAAATCCTAAATGTACTGCACACCAGATGAAAAGCTAGTAACCAACATCTGAACACAAGTCACCTAAGGCATGTCATGCAGTGCTGTATTTACCAGATGCCTAGGGCGGCAAATTTTGGGGGGGGGCAGCGCCCCCCAGCACAGAAAAAAAAACAATTTAAAAATAAATGTAAAAAAAAACCCGGCCCTTTAAAAAAAACCAAAAAAAAAACCACCGCGCTTGCAGGCAGAGACGGAGGTGAGAGGGGATCGGAAGATCCCCCCTCACCATCGCTCTGCCTGCCAGGCTGCACGGGGAGCCGAACAGGCAGCACAGAGAAACCTCCGTGCTGCCTGTTCGGCTCCCTGTGCAGTGTGACACGGAAGTGCCGACAGTCACGTGACGGGCGCGCTGACGTCATACGTGCGCCCGGTCACGTGACCTGTCGGCACAATCGCCGGGAAGCCGAACAGGCAGCATGGAGGGACCATGCTGCCTGCCACTAGCCACCAGGGAAAAGTAAGTGCTGATGGAAGTCAGAGTGTGTGTGATGGGAGACAGTGTGTGACTGAGTGTGATGGGAGTCAGAGTGTGTGTGATGGGAGACAGTGTGTGTGACTGAGTGTGATGGGAGTCAGAGTGTGTGTGATGGGAGACAGTGTGTGTGATGGGAGTCAGTGTGTGTAACTGAGTGTGATGGGAGTAGGAGTGTGTGACTGAGTGTGATGGGAGTAGGAGTGTGTGACTGAGTGTGATGGGAGTAGGAGTGTGTGTGTGATGGGAATATGAGCTTGATGTGAGTCTGAATGTTATGTGTGATGTGGGGTCATGAAATGGAGGTGATGGGGCATGTCTTAGGTGTGTAACGTGGGTGTGCAGCTTGGGTAGGGGGGTGCCCGGATTTTGTCTGCCTAGGGCAGCACAAAATCAAGATACACCACTGATGTCATGCCATCAGACCCATAATCATAGACAAAGCATCATGGGTAATTAGTGATATTTATACACCCCCCTCTGTGAAACAGATATATTTAATTAAAGTGTAATCAATATTATACAAAATACACATGTAACATGTCTGATAATGAACAGAAAGTACATTCAAATATAAGACTGTCTTATAAACATAATATGAAAAGGCTTCTAAAAAGGCAATTTGCATGATGAGAAACTGACACGTTACATTTACAAATCCTCTCCAGTTAGAATATATAAAAACTATTTAATAACTGAAAGATGTATAAAATAATATGAAACCAATTCTGAATTGAGACCAGTTGAACGCCAATTTTGCCACAATATCATAACCTGTAATGAGGACTGTGATACGCTGAGTATAGATTAAAATGTCTTTATCCAGCATCTTTTAAATACATTTTGTAAAGAAAATTATTAAAAAGACACGGGCAAATAAAGTCTATACAATAATATAACTCTTGCCCAAGGATGTTTCAATTTAATAACAAGGTTTAATGGTTGCATGTAATGTGGAATTCAACGTATCTCATAGATATATTGATCATGAAGGTTAGAGCTGTCCCTCAGGTCTGACTAATAGGGCTTCCACTCCTGGCTGAGTTTTAAGATTCACTTAATGAATTTAATTAATCAACTTAGTTAGATAAATTAAAAAATCATAAAACCTACAATCTCAGATAGTATGTGTGGAAACTGGGTGAAATTTGAAAAAATAACTTTTAATAAAGACTACTTGCATTATTGTTTTTTAATGTGTCATGTCTGTGTCTTTTTGCAGTATTCTATCGCACTAAGTCACTGTGGGGTATAGTCGAATACTACCCTACAATATTTTTTAAGTAATCTTTATTAAAAGTTATTTTTTAAAATTTCACCCAGTTTCCACACATACTATTTACGAAATTAGGTTTTCACTACATTCCCCAGGGAATCTGGGAACAGAAAACTAAGCTCCACGTGGCTTTGTTTTCTCTCTCTCTCCAAACTTTGTTGCTACAATCTCAGATCCAGCACAAGCACTATATATAGTGTGTGAGTGTATATATATATATATATATATATATATATATATATATATATATATATATAGTATTTTTCAATTAACAAAAAGCACAGTGAGTGAACAGAAGAATAATCAATTCTTCTAGGTACACTTGCAAATTAATTTTAAGGAACTCGGCAGGTAGGTTGTTCCAAACAATGTGAGCAATGGGGCATGTCCTGGGGTGCTTTGGTAAGTCCGTGTCTGCAATATGGGTGATGAGACATGCCCTACGATGCTATGGTAAATCCTGGTGTCTGCAATGTGGGTGATGGCGCAAGTACTGGCTGTACAATGTGGGTGATGGGGCATGTCCTGGGTGTGCAATGTGAGTGAAGAGAGAGTGCCCAAATTTAGTCTTGCCTAGGGCAGCATGAAACAAAAATACACCACTGACTAGCATGTGTTTTGTAGCTGTACTCAGTCTGGGCGTGGTGAATGGCTTTTGACATTAAACTGTCTTCAGCAACCTCACTCCTGAGTTTGGCTGTTCCTCAACCAGTTCTATTCCTCCTACTCTGTTCAGTTAATGATTGTGTCTCACCTACATATTAAATTAATGATCATTATCACCTATTTGGTATAAATGTTTAATCATACACCTTAATATATGCCTACAAAATACCTGATTTTGCAGGTGTACCTAGAATTTATTCAAAGGGGGACCGCACCAAATATTGATTTGATTTAGAGTTTTTTCTGCTATATATATGTATAGATGATTTCGCTTATATTTAGGAATATGTGCTCTTTGTGTTCTCAGCACAACTCACTATGCAATATATTAATATGTATGTATGGTTTTTAACTTTGAAAATGAGTGTAACATTATTCTGGACTAGCTGCTCCCCAGGGCAGGAAAACAAGAGAAATCTGATTGTATATATTTTATTTTTATTTTTTTGGTAAATGACTTGACTTCATAAATAAATATACAGTATTAATGAATTACATTGTAAATATATAACCTACCACAGGGTGGTGCTGTTGCTAAACAGATATGAAAAAACCTTTACACTGACATCAGACAGACATTCCTCCAGCCTAAATTTTAGACATTGCATTAAATAGGAAAATCATTTCTACACCAGTTATGGTCATATCCACGAAGTGTAAAAGAATTCACTGATATTTAAGGCACTGACTGGGAAAAAATTTAAACATTTTTAATTTATTGTTTCTTATGCAATACAGACAAGAAATGCCAAAATGTTATCAATAAACCAAACAATAAAAACAATAATATTCCATACACAAAAACTTAATATTGGAAGGATTATGTAGACCAAACAACTGTAAAAGTTGTCTTTATCTAACAAGAGACTTAGTTAAGGCTTGTGTTACCTCCAGGACTAAGCTGCAATACTATATGCCATTTTTATATCGTCAATCCGACATGTCCATGAGATGTAGTGGGACGACCCTGAGCGCATATCTGATTGAATAAGTGTCAAAATTTGGAGAAAGTTATGTGTTTATAGCATAGAAAGGTCTCTGGATAGCCAAATACCGAGGTATTTGATCTTATCTTCACACCATCGAAAAGGGTAGGAGTGAGCCAGTGTATTGGCCAGTGGTCAGGGTAAATTAACATCCCTGTTGTGTCCCATTCAAAATTCATTCAGCCTCTCATCATGCAGCCCTGGTGGTGCAATCCTTGGCTTCCTGCCCTGGGATGAACCTGCCTTATCAGGAGGAACCAGGATGGGTAAGAGTCTGTTCATTTGCAGGCACTAGGATTTTGGAAAACCATTTAATGTCTCCGCAGAGCAGGGAGATTAGACAGAAACTCTCACATTGTTCTGGGTCCTTATCCTCCTTTGGAATGAATGAGATTGTAGCAATCAGAGTGTATGGGTGTAGTTTAGAGCCTAGGATATCAATACACTTTTTATAATAGGATATAGGGAGACCATCTGGGCATTTCCCAGATTTAGTATGTTTAATTGCCCATTTTAGTTCTGGGAGAGAGATTAAGTACTCTATAGTAGAGGGGACAACTTATTTTGGAGGTGTGTTTCCAAATATAGTTTGATTTTAATTTATTTTCAGTTCAGGTGACTGAGCAAGGGTAAGGTTATACAGTTAGGAGCAGTCGGATATAAATACATGATTTCTGCAAGGAGGCATTGTGGTGTGCCCCTTTTATCTCTGAATTGTTGGAACTGTTGACGGAGGGCCATCACCAGTTATTTACCCGGTTTGTCCCCGTGTTCTTAGTAAAGGGGTTTGAGTTTCAAAAATGATATTTGGGCTTTTTGATTCAGGATGGAGTTCAGGCCATGTCTTAATTGTGTGAGTTATATCAAATAGGTGGTCGACAAAGAACCTGTGTTGGATTTTTCCAGTTCAGCAATTTGTGAATCCATGGAGGCCAAAGTGGCCGACTGTTGTTTCTTCCTACCAGTACAGTGACTTATAAAGTGGCCCTGTACCATACATTTGTGAGCACCTCACACCATTATCAGAGGAACGTCTGGGTTCATGTTATGGGTAAAGTAAAAGGATAGCTGATGTGGAGTCCTTCAACACAAGATCCTGAACCAGTACATAGGGGAAGTGGGTTAAGTGATCGGTAGCGATTCACACTAGACATGTGCAAAACTAAAATTTTCGTTTCGTTTTCGTCCATTCGGACGAAAATGTTATTTATTTAGTCTAAAACGAATTTCGTTCATTACTGCATTCGTTTCAGATGAAATTCGTTCATTATTTTCGTTTTGTTTTATTCGTTCGTTTTATACAATACGTGTAATACTATTGGCTTTCTATAAACCGAACGAGAGCCCCATTCATAAGAAATTCTTATGAATGGGTCTCTCGTTCGGTTCATAGAAAGGCAATATTACTACATGTTTTCTATAAGCCGAAAGTCTATAAACCGAAGGTCGTTCGGTTTATAGACTTTCGGTTTATATAATACATAGAATTACATGTAATTCTATGTATTCTATAAACCGAAAGTCTATAAACCGAACGACCTTCGGTTTATAGACTTTCGGCTTATAGAAAACGTACAGTAGTAGTGCCTTTCTATGAACCCATTCATAAGAATTATGAATGGGTTCATCGAAAGGCACTACTACTGTTCGTTTTCTATAAGCCGAAAGTCTATAAACCGAAGGCCGTTCGGTTTATAGACTTTCGGTTTATAGAATACATAGAATTACATGTAATTCTATTTTATGAATGGAGACTCTGTCTCTGTGTAGTGAAAGCCAATAGTACTATTACATTCATTACAAATGCCGAAAGTCTATAAACCGAACGTTCGGTTTATGGACTTTCGGCTTATGGAATACATATAATCCTATTGCTATTCTATAAACCAAACGTTCGGTTTATAGAATAGCAATAGGATTACATGTATTCCATAAGCCGAAAGTCTATAAACCGAACGTTCGGTTTATAGACTTTCGGCTTATGGATTACATGTAATACTATGGGCTTTCTATAAACCTCAACAAGAGGGGAAACGCGTTGTGTGAGAGGAGAGGAGTGCACAGACAACACTATTGGTTTTATGGACAAGCATCTGGGACTTTTAAAACGTTTTTAAATGTAAGATCTTACTGTTTGTTGGTTTTATTGCTTATATATTAAAATACTTACTTGTGCAATCCTGCCTTCTCCTTCCCATGTGATCTGGATATCTGGGCTGCCTCTGGAGCGGGTTTACAAGATCTACCTGCTCTTATCTGAGCTCACCCACGCTATTTATCTTGAGCAGGGTATTGCTCATGTAAATGTGAGTGTACCATTTATGCACTTTGCACTATTATATCATTGCACTGATATACTACACTATTATTGTTTTTGTTTTTTTCCCTTTGCATAATATCTGAGCATTTCGTCTCATAGAAAAGGGTAATGCTCTTTTTTTCTAGTGTTCGTCACTAGCGCACATGTTCACTTTATTGTATTTGTTTTCACTGGTTTGCTAGGAGTGAGACACTAGCTGTGCACAAGTGCTAGCTTACTCCATCACAGTTATTGGCGCAGTATACTGTATTGTTTGTTTATTTCAAAATGTAATACCAGGCTGTATTATTTAAAATATGGTTCTATTTATCCACCTTTTCAGCGTGGTAGAATTAAAATTAAAAAAGGTGGATAAATAGCACCATTTATAAGGAAGGGGGAGGAGCTCGTACGTGGGTGGAGCTGCCATATAGTTGTGGCCTGCACATGGGTGGTCACAAGGGGGCCCCATAAATTGTCAGTCTAACCGTGCCTTTGGCTTAATTTTATGTTGATTAAATTCTGTTTACATCACTGTGACTAGTAGGTAAGTACTCCGGCTTGTTTCTTTTAAGAGGAATGGGAAGGACGCAAGTACTTTAGATATATGGACACCTCTATGATTGTGTGAATTGCCTATCTCCTAAAATGGAAAATTTTAGTAATGGTACTGCTTTGTGTCGAAAGTACTTACAAGGCTTTAACTGTTTACCATTTATTTGGATTTTGGTTAATTTTTAACAGTTTTAACAAAATTTTTAACTGATCATGTATACAGTGATAACAACTATCTTATAATAGAAGGTAATCTGAAAATGTAATATGAAGAAGAGTGAAAGAGTGTTCTTTGGCATAGGGGGTCAGTGAGCATTGGCACACCATGGTTCCTCTGAAGCAGGATGCTGAATTGTTTTGTAGCACCCCTGCAGGCACAAACAGCCCCTCATGCCATTATTTACTGAAACACGGTTACCCATGACACTGTCTCAACGCCAGTTACTATAACACAATTACTCATTTTTAGCTGTTCATTAAAGGGTGGAGCAACTCCTTTATTAAGTCATTGATATTATTATATTTTTAGTGTTTATGTTATTTTGTCCACCCATTATAAGTGTTCTGTGACTGTAGAGAGTAGATAAACCTGAATGTTCATAATACAATTCAATGTGGTCTTAATGATATGCTTCATTGACTAATGCAATTAATACATTCATAGTAACTGACATCTGGATTGAAATATAGTGATGTATTATATGTCTTTTTATTACACTAACCATTTCAGTGCCACAGCCAGTGATATCTCCAGGGACAAAACTAGGGCGACAAATATAAAAAAAAAACTAATTATATATAACTTTGACAAACACACACACACACACATATATATATATATATATATATATATATATATATATATATATAGTTACATTTATGCGTATATGAACTTTTAAAAATGATATTTATCCATTAAAATATGCCACATGCAGGAGCCCATTAAATATGCCAAAAATAGGAGTCCATTAAATATGCCAAACACAGGCACCCATTAAATATTCCACAGGAGCCCATTAAATGTGCCAAATACAGAAGCCCATTAAAAATACCACATACATACCATATACAGGAGCTCGTAAAATATGCCACATACAGCTGCCCATTAAATATGCTCATACAGGTGCCCCTTAAAAATTACCTCTCAATCCAGTACTCACATGGCTGCTGCTAGTACCTCGTGGTTCCTGCACAGCACTGGAGTACTTAGCAACATCATAGCTCCCTAATCCCTAGCAGTATAATTAGCGGCACCATTTTATTTGGTGGGAAAGATGTGACATACAGGGGCCATGGCACCATCTGGCCTCCGCCTAGAGACACCACTGGCCACAGGGTATAAAGCAAATGGTAAATGTTTAGCAGACTATTATATTTAATTTGCTTAAAAAACCTTATTGAATTTCATTAGAAAAAAAAATACGACAAAAGATCAAGCTCTTATTTAAGTACTCAAAAACAACATGTTAACTTTACAAAAAAAATATATTTTGCCTTAGCAGCTAAGAGGCAAACAAAACTCCTGTTTCAATTACACTCAGCCCCTGTGCAAATTTGGCTATTCAAGGACCCACACTAACTCCTGCTGAGCCAAACTCTCCCCTCTATGTTACCAGACTTTGCTCGCAAACTACTCAATGGGCAATTAAACATACTAAATCTGGGAAATGCCCAGATGGTCTCCCTATATCCTATTATAAAAAGTGTATTGATATCCTAGGCTCTAAACTACACCCATACACTCTGATTGCTACATCTCCTTGCAAAGGAGGATAAGGACCCGGAACAATGTGAGAGTTTCTGTCTAATCTCCCTGCTCAGCGAAGACATTAGATGGTTTTCCAAAATCCTAGTGCCTGCAAATGAACAGACTCTTACCCATCCTGGTTCCTCCTGATAAGGCAGGGTTCATCCCAGGGCAGGATGCCAGGGATTGCACCACCAGGGCTGCATGATGAGAGGCTGAATGAATTTTGAATGGGACACAACAGGGATGTTAATTTACCCTGACCACTGGCCAATACACTGGCTCACTCCTACCCTTTTCGATGGTGTGAAGATAAGATCAAATACCTTGGTATTTGGCTATCCAGAGACCTTTCTATGCTATAAACACATAACTTTCTCCAAATTTTGACACTTATTCAATCCGATATGCGCTCGGGGTCGTCCCACCACATCTAATGGACATGTCGGATTGACGATATAAAAATGAACGCCCTTCCGTGCCTACTTTACCCATTTCAAACAATTCCCCTCAGACTCCAACTGGCTTTTTTTTCCTCCCTCCGTTCCTCATTCACACATTTCATCTGGGCTCAAAAGCCACCAAGAATAAAGCTTGACTTACTTACTTTTAGTTCCCATTCAGATTATTTTCGCCATTCCCCTTTCACATGTCAGATTCACATTTACCTTGGCATCTGCATGTCAATGAGTGACAGTAGGTCCTCACAGTTTAGAAGGTGAATTAGGTAAGTCACTATATTTTTTTACATTTTTATTTTTTCATTTATGGGGGAATTCGGCTATTTCCATATTAGCCTCTATCACCCCACACAAGGCTATTTTTGGTTTTGTGTATTTTGGTCTGCTTTTGGTTTAGGAAGCAAACAGTGAGTACTCAGCCATGATGTTCGAATTGCGAGGCTATTCAGGGTCACATTGGGGTATATTTTGTAGCTTGTAATTCAGCTTCCGGTAAGACCTTCATGTGCCCCAAATCTTTCAATTACTTCTGCAGTTCATGCAGCTTTATCTATTTATTTTTACATTTAAAGGGACTCATTTCTGTTTCTGCAACCAGAACACACTATATAATCTGAATTTCAAGCAACAAATGAAGCTTTACTTGGGAACTAACTGCCCTTTTTTTTTTAGCGCTTTTGTAATTGTTATCTCTCATGAACCCCAGTGGTTTACTGAAAATGTCTAGTAAACATATTTCAGATTCTTTGGAACTGACTGTGTCAATATTAACCTGACCAAATTAAGAGCAAACTGTCTCTCTTGTTCTACCCACTTCTCTCATGGAGAGCACAATATGGCTTTTGTCAGAGGTGCTTCATCATTTTGGCTCAAGGAAACTGTCAGTACAGTTTGGGAATCGTTATTCATGGGCCGATATCCTGATGGGTCTAATGAAGCCTTTCTGCTGACAACTCATTTGCTAAAAATACCCAACAGAAAATATTAATGTAAATGTATATAATCAGTGCCATTTAATAAGCTAAAATTTTATCACACTAAATGGAGGTTTATAAATCTTGGTATTTACAAAACAGAAGTAACATTTTCATCATTTAATTTTTTCCCGTTGATAAACTTCATGGCATATACTTAAATTGTAACATAATAGGGTAAACACCAATTGTATAGCACACATGCAGAGCCAACAGTCTGTGTGCCATTTGTTGAAAATATATGCTAATTACCATAAGACCCCTCTTGAAGATAAGACCATTTATTTCTATTTTTTTTTTCTAAAAGTTTTGAGGTGAGATCATCAACATTTTTTTATTTACTTACATTGAACTTCACAATAGCGAAATAAAAGATAACTGTTTGTGAACCATGAGTTGAAATATTTACATTTTTTACTAAAAAAAAATTACTGTCATTTTCTTTAAAGAATTTCCAACAATAAGCCTTCACAGGCAGGCTAGCATTTCTCATTGTGGTATGCCGCATACCTTGTAAGATACAAAAGATTGGATATTTAAACATAGAAAGTAAATGTTTAGTAAACCAATCATGCAAGGTAACAGCAAATAATGGACAATGTACTCTCCCAAACCCTTAATCTTAAACAACTGGTGGCAAAGAGCATCCAAAACAAAAAAAATGGTGGTGAGGGACACCCTAAACAAGAACAAGGTGAATGGTCCATCTCTCTCCCAAGAACAGAGATATGAGATTTGTGCTTAATAATGGACCATTTGCTGATGCAATATTCTCATGTGCACCATAAAATCAGTATTTCATTAATTTGCAGGTTATCCAGTGTGGTATACCTTTGGGTTGTCCCCAAAGGGTACTTGTGGGTTGAGTGACGCCAGCATACAGGCATACCCACAGAGGTCTTCCCAGTATGACCATAAAATCAAAGACTTTAAGCTAACTTTACAGATGGCACTGTTCCATACTTGTTTAATACTTTAATCACTGTTCTTAAATGTGATATTTTTTTTTATCTGTCATTACAATATTATTGATAAAAAACAGAATTCCAGAAACACCTTTTTTGACACATTTTTTAAAGATGTTTCGATCAGTACTAGGTGGTGGTGTAAGAATTTTAGTTATCGATTAAATCACCATAGGACTTTTTCATTTATGAATTTACTAATGTGAACGTTTACCCTTTCCTTTCTGTTTTTTAATTCTTTTTTAAGCTAAATATTGTCCAAATATGTTTAGGAATTAGAGCTCAGTTTCTCAGATATGACTTATGACGTCATATTGAAGTCATTAATCATCTTGTACTCAGCTTTTCAGACAGCTAATGTCTCCATCACCTACGATATTATTGTGTATGATCTCAATCCTACTCAACCGTAAACCTAGGATTGAGGCACTTCCACAAGTTATAATGGCACAGAAATTATCACTTAGCGCATTATAAATTAGACGGTCTACTCAATAAATAGAAAATTGCAGGATAATTTCAAAGTTTTGACAGAGTTGGAAAAATTCTCCAGTGCAGCAGAGAGCCTTAAGTTTGAAATTCCTGTCTCAATTCCCTGCAATTCTCTTTTTATTGAATAGACCTTTAAAGGTTGACTAGCCACTAGCCTGCTTGGCTTCCATAAACCAACATCCCCTCACATAAAACATCACTGTATAAAGCAACAACTGACATCCCTGAATAGTTGTATATTGCTTTGAACACTGATGCAAAAATAAGTACTATTAATTTGATAAGCCTGTGCACACTGACAATCTTTGTTGATAGAAATATTCACAGCTAAATTAACCCCTTCGCGACCTTATGACGAGTTAACTCGTCATAAGAGCCGCAGCATTAGTGACCTTATGACGAGTTAACTCGTCATGCAGTCTAGCCGGCGGTGCGCTCCGTGGGCACCGCCAGCCAGTCTGCAACGGGTCCAGGACTAAGCCTCGCACCCGAGGCAAAGCTCCTGGACCCGATCGGTAGATTTCCGGGCATGTGATCGCGGTGATTGAGTGATCACCGCGATAACATGCAAATTAGATGCAAAGTCAATGTGTTCACACACTGACTTTGCCTCTAATTCACTCTCTGTGCTTCACGTTCTTATAGTGAAGCACAGAGAGTGACCTGTAAATAAAAATAAATAAATAAAGAACGTTGTATGGGAGGGGGGAAAAAATTAACCCTTTCAATGCTGATCACAGTTTGTAACTGTGATCAGTTACCTTCCACTTTATGGCCCTCATTTAGGTTTTTTTTTAACAAATTTTTTTATTTTTGCAATTTATAAAGTTTTTTTTAATAAATAAAGGTAATTTTAATATATTTATTTAATAAAAATGTAACCCCTGCATGCCTGTTGCGTGATTTTTATGGATCTGACATCGCACTCTTCAGATTTTGTTTTTATGTCTTTTTTGTTTAGGGGGGTTTGGGAACCAATATTTTTCTTTTTGATTAGTTAGTTAATTAGGGGGGATAAGTAGGTTAGTGTTGCACTAGTTGTGTAGCTTATTATTGGGAAAATAATGGTAAAAAACTTTTTTTCCCCTCAAAATGTCCTCTTTTATATGTATTTTTTAATACTAAAATGTAAATAATTTTATGTTTAGGGTATCAAAAGAAAGCTCTAACTGTCCTTTAAAAAACAAAATTTAACTTGTATGGGTGCGTTAAATGAGAGAGAGGAAAATTATGTTTCAAAAACCGCATATTAAAAATTGAAAAACGCTCTGGTCCTTGGCCTTGGAAAATCCCTGGTCCTTAAAGGGTTAACTATTGTTTGTTTCTATTGAGCTGGCAGTCACAATCTGCTCTGCACAGAATTCAGTTTATATTTACCAGCCTTTGCTTGTCAGATTCCTCATCTGAGCTGACATATCAAATGTTCAGTCAAGTTCTGAACATTATAAGATAATGGAAACAGACATACAATTTCACAAACTACTATATTACAATTTGCCTTTTTAGCTAGCATGAAAAAAAATATCAAGGGAAACAGAAGTATTTGTGGGAGCGCTACTGGAGTGGTAATGCCCTCCTGAGATTTGGGTGTGAGTACGTGAGTCCCGGTATATATAAAAGTGTACAAAAAAGATACATATGTTAGATGGCAGGAGCTATGTTAGTAGATCCAGTGGTTTTAATAATCATAAAACATTTTTTTTTTACAAATTCAATCACATCAATAAAAGTATACAGGATCAAAACATAATATTTGTATATTGCATATAAAAGCATTATTTTAGTGAAGAACAGGCCTGATGCGTTTCGCCACCCTAATGCAGCTTCCTCAGAGGTCTTGTGAACCAGATGTTATATGAACTGATTTGCTATCACGCAAATGTACAAGGATGAAACAAAAAAATAGGAAAAGGGAAACTTGAAAACATAACAGCAAGGTTCCTTTTCCTTGAATCTTCAAGTCATGTGCTATTACCAGTTATATTATAACAACCCATTGCTATAAAAAACTTCCTTCCCAACCTTACTTTTGTTCCCTTTCAATCCAGTAGCTGCACAGTAATTTATTTTCTTGGATTTTACAATCTGTTAATGTCTTAACATTATATTAGAAATGATATTCGAAGGTCACGTTACATACATTGAGATTTTTCCCAATAGTATTACAAAGCCTCTGTAATGAATGTCCATGTGTCTGACCGACCTATAAAGCTACTGAGCTCTACAGTGTTTTATATTTAAATGATCTCAAGTAATCTTTAATAGTTCTAATTAATGTCAGATAATCCTGGCACATTGGCTGGTTTACCAGTACAAATCTCTGGGACTGTGTAGTATTAGATTAGAACTCAGATGTGAATACAATGAAATATATATTTTAGAGACATATTTCTTTTTTTAGGAAACTGAAAAAAAAAAGTTATTTAACCCAATTAAATGCACAGGCACCTAAGTATTACCTGCGTGATTGAAAAACCGACAACAGTTTTCATTCACGTCCAAATTATGACTGAATTTAGCACCGGCAAAGTAACAAGGGATGACATGTATAAATATTAGGAAACGACCTGAAGGCTTTAGTGCATCTTATTAAATGCACAGAGCATTATGAGGAAAACGCTGGTTAATCTGACCAGGAGCTGTCTATTTCAGTTTTACAGCCCCAGGTGTAAATTTATAAGCCATCATTCATATCTTACAAAATAACTCCCATGCAAACACCGTAATGCAAAAACACATTTCCTGCTGTCGAGAACATTTCTGGCAAAATTAATCAATCATTCATCCATTCAGGCTCTTTGCATACCCTTTTGTCAAAGTGGGAATTCTAAGAGATTTCTTTCCTCTTCCACGCATTCATTTCAATGAGTTGTAGAATCCATCAAGCTCTGCTTGATTTATTAAACTGTCTCTTGTCTCAGCAGTACCACGACAGCAAATGAACTGGTAACTTCTCCAAAAACAGCATCCATAAAACAATCTCAAGGAGATCTTTAACTCGTTGTAACTTTGGAACCCCCGCAGCTTATATTAGCTGGGTGGAAGTAGAAATCTCTGGTGTGTGTAGGGTTAACCAGACATTGGTGGTATATAGTTGACCCCCCCCCCAAACCTGCAATGTGTGGAGATGAGGTGTGGACAAAAATGTTGTTAATTTAAAATGTGACATCTAGAGATTTAGTAGTTGTTTATAAAACAATTAAAACAACAAAGCGAAAAAATGATATATATATATTTATTTTGTAACGACAATCCTACACATTAGAGTTTTGATAATGTTCTATCTGCACCTAATTTTTGCTCCTTCCTATTTGTGTGTAATTAAAAGCCATATATTTTCTAGTGGTTTGAGGATTTTGGGGCTATTCACTAAAAGTGAACTGATAAGTAAATTGCAAATATCAGTCATTGATAAAACGAGTTGTAAAGACAGACATGTTGGGGGATTTTTCCAACTCAGCTATTGATGCCCGATTTTGCAGTTCACTTTTAACGAATAAACTTTTCTGTCGGAGGTCTCAGGTGAGGTCATGGTGAGGTCTCTGATTCATATCACCTGGGAGAGGATTGTCAAAGTTTCTTTGTCTTGCTTTGTTTGTTTCTGACAAACATATCAACAAAAAAACTTATATTTTCTTAAGGACAAACAATCAAGTGTAAGTGCTTTAAACAGAAATTATTTAATAAAGGAATACAAATAAAGTACCTTGTCGGTAACCTGCTTTGAGGCTACAGTGTCCTCAACTCATGGTAACCCTAACATCTCTCTAAATCAAAGTAAGGATTTGTAAATCCTCACAAAAGTCTGTGCAAATCAATCACTTTATCACTGGTTACTCACTGAAAGATTTATAATTGGATGTTTGTATTCTATATGAGCTAAGTCTGGTGAAGTAGCCCTACAGCTATTTATGATCAATATGATTTGTCAAAAAATGAATTCCTTAACACAAACATTGTTAAGCACTTTGAACACTTTACAAATTCAGCAACGGTACCTATGTTAACAATAAGAGTGCTACAGATTAAGAATATCAAACGTTTTGAGTGGTGGTAAGTTGACCTGTATCTAGTTTAACAATTCAAGTGCTGGGTATTAAAAATAGTACTTGCTAAATATTATAATTACAATTTAGGGAGATTTATCTTTACCATTTAAAAACTATAGAAGTCTGTGATACATATGTTACCACTTGAAATCCCAGAGAGCTGACCCACATATAGTTGAATGCTTCACATAGCAGAAAAGTGAACACATACAAACTTTACCCTTTGAGTGTCTGAGAGGTGAACAACAAATAACCCTTTGAGGAGTCGACATGTCATAATAATATAAATGTAAGAAGGGGTGATACATAGCTTCATTTGTTAAGTGCCATGCAGGGGCGATGTCAAAGTTAACCTTTTGAGTACTGGAGAATAAATAGTTCACAAACTTGTGAATCCATATTAGTTCCTTGGAGACAGAACGTGAGCTTTGAAAAATATTGCTCAGTCTCCCCGCAAAGAGTTAAAAGAAAGAAGAGCTTAATCTGTGATAGTCCTCACTTTAATGGCTGCTTTGAAGAGCTTTTGTAAATGCTTGCTCTAAGTAATGATATTAGTTTTCACTTACAGAAAGGTCACTTTTGCGAGCTTATCCATTTGTCATGTAAAGTGAGAAAATGAATTACTGTTAGAAAGGTAAAATCCACAAGAAAAACTCAGCGGTGGAAACAGCAGGAATCACTATTCAAACACGAATATTTTTTTTTCTGTATCTCCAGAGTGTCCACCGAGCTCTTAAAAAGACATTTATCATGTGACAGCTATGCATTCTTCTTCATAAAGATATATGACCTTTGCCTGTTAGTGTTCATTAAGAGGGGCACCACACAAGGATATTCTACACATGTTAGGAGAGATCACTAAACATCTTTGCCTGGAGGATTTATGTAAAAAAGCCTATCTTCAATCTCTGTCCCTAGGAGGCACTTTAAACACCTGCCAACCACAGCACTATCATCAGAAAAACATTTAGAGATTTATCTTCAGGCTGGTAATTATAAGAGATAATTTGTTTGGAGTATGGATAAAGTTGGTCTAGCATAAACAAACTAGAAGCCTGAATTAGATGACAAATGCCATTAGCTTGTTACTTAATCACACATTCACAGCAGAGAAGAATATTCAGAGGAGAGGTCTACTGCTAACAACCTCATGTAGGCCCGATGTACCATCTAAGGCACGTAGCTTGCATGGCACAAGGAGGGTACGGACGGTTTGGACATAGAGACAAATTACGTTTAACTTGAGGGAGTCAAGTTGAACGTAATTTGTCTCTATGTCCAAACCGTCCGTACCCTCCTTGTGCCATGCAAGCTACGTGCCTTAGATGGTGATTGCACTTTCAATATTTCCTTTCAGTTCAGTACAAAAAAATGTTTTATATAACATTATAGAAGTTATAATAATATTGCACAAATCAAATTAAAACACCAATTATAAAGCATGAAGTTATACCGAGCTAACTGAGTTGAAGTTCACCAAAACTGTATAAAACCATACATAATCGGAAACCCAAATATATTTAATATGGTATTATATATGTTTGTTTACACAAGGACAAAACCCATCATTACTTTCATTGATATGTGTAGATAGGTCGCATAAATATATATGTGTGTGTGTGTGTGTATATGTATGCGTATATATATAAATACACAGTTCGGTACGGAAATATTTGGACCCAACACAGTTATTATAATTCAGGCTCTGTACGACACCACTATGGATTTAAAATAAAAGAATTGAGATGCAATTGAAGTGCAGACTTTCAGCTTTAATTCAAGGGGTTGAACAAATATATTATATGAAACGTTTAGGAATTGAAACCATTTTCATACACAGTCCCCTTAATGTAATTGGTCAAATGAATACAATCATTTAATACAAATGTTCACCTTTTTCGAGAATCCTCTGCAGGCGATGACTGTTTGAAGTCTGGTAAGCATGGACATCACCAAATGCTGGGTTTACTCCTTTGCCAGGCATTAACTCCAGCTGTGATCAGTTGTTTGTTCGTGGGTCTTTCTGCCTTAAGTTTTGTCTTCAGCAAGTAAAATGCTTGCTTGCTCGGGTTGAGATCAGATGATTGACGGCCATGGCAGTATATGCCACTTGTTTGCCTTTAAAAACTCCTTGCTTGCTTTCACAGTATGTTTATATCCCTATACAATTCAGAATTCATCCAGCTGCTTCTGTGTTCTGTCCCATCATCAATAAACACTAATGACCCAGTGCCATTGGAAGCCGTGCATGCCCATGTCATCACACTGCCTCCACCGTGTTTTACAGATGATGTGGTACATTTCGGATCATGAGCTGTTCCAAGTCTTCTCCTATGGATTTTCTTTTTTGTGTCTGGTCCTTGTCAGAGCTAATGGGAGCAAAAAGGGCTCAGGTCCTTTGGGGGTTTTGTATAAAAAGCTCCCGCTCTGCAAAGTGTTGGGAGAGGTATCAAAAGGTGCAATCACCATTTTTTATTTATAACGGCGATTGTGCCTTTTTATAACTTCCGACAATTTGCAGTGTGGGAGAGGGACTTTGGCCAAATAGTGTTTGGTGAATGTGCTCCAACACTAATCTGGCAATTGATTTTTTATACAATGGCTGCGCTGAAATACTGAGCACCGGCACAGGAAGTACTTATTCTGGTAGAAGCAGACTCACGGATTTTGTCTGGAGTCTGCTTTATACATAGTCGCACATGCAGATAGTGCCACTATTTGGCGTGTTTATAAAATAGCCCCATTATTTGAATTCACATTAAACCATTTCTATATAAACCATCTATACATAATGCAATCTTTTAATAAAACAAAAGTTAATTGTTTGCTACAGTCATCCTTTTATGTACCTGTACTGTTTTGGCTGTTTCTTAAACTTTGTGACAGACAGTTTTAACATACATTGGTGTTTGCGTTTCGCTGTAATTTTACTCTCTCTCATCTAATGAAACTACACATATTATACATTTTACTGGCATAAAAATGACTCTCTTTAAATACCATTATTTTGATCATAGCATATAATTTACTATAAACAAATAATAAAATATGATGAAAAATTTAAAAAAAAAATATTTGAAAATTATTTTACATATCTACAAATGCTAATAAGAAAACCTGCAAAATAGATTCTAATATTTACCCTGCATTTAAAAATACCCAATAAATTATTTTTAGTTGTTTTTTTTGCTATAGTTATAGGGCAATAATTGAAAGTAGCATACTGCTTTTTCCTAAACATTTTCTCCTACAGTGACATTTTAACCATGACCTTAAACCTAATCCTGAACCTAACTTTAAACCTAACCCTGGCTTAACCCTAACCCTAGCCTGAAGGCTAACTACCGCTATATTTATTTATTTGACACATCTTCAGGACAAGATTTCACTCTCTTAGAAGGTCAGCAAAGTATTCTCTTCTGTTCTGTAGCTATAGCTGTATTTGTAGCTCGACAATAATATATGGGACCTTTTTCAACAACATAATCCTACCTCCCCTTTTACTGTATTGCTCCTTTTATTATTTGTCTACTTGGCAAAATTGAATAACTCCATTGGTTGGTTTGATCAAAAGAGTCCTGAAAGTTTGTTGCATTTAAGTTTTAAAATCACCCAGTATTATGCAAATAAATGAAGATGAATTGATGTATGGCAGAATACACCAAACAGTGACAGTCTTAGAGAAATATACTTATAGCTACTCATGGTTATGCATGACGCCCTCAGCGAGTCATTTGTTAAACAGTCAGGTTCTTTGGTAAAATGCTAAATCTTTAATAAAGAAATTATATACTTTGTATAAACATTTCACATTTATTCTATTTTTTCCCCAATATTCTCTGTACTAAGATTTGCAGTCTACTCATTTACACCATTAGAAGATAAATGAAGGGCTAATGGTAATGTAAATGGAGTAGTTATGAGTCAATGAGGATGATTAATCCCTGCGTAATAGTAGAACTGCGTTGGTTAATGTTTACTTAGCACTATGACTTCTAACCCTTCCGCCTTAAATTCAATTTGTGATTTCAATGCACTAAATACACAGGAAATACTGAAACCATTACATGGTATTTGGAAAATCTAGCAAAGAAATATAAAATACATTGCTGTGATGGATTATGTACTTTAAACCTTGAAATGTTAAAGGATCCTGATATGTATAACTTGGAGGAAAAATGAGACAGGGGATAGGATAGAAACAGTTACATACAAAAAGGGAATACAGGTGATAAAGTAGGAAAATATATTAAAAAGGAGAAAAGCTACCACAACAAGAGGACATAGTCTTAAATTAGAGGGTGACATGTTTAAAAGAAATATCAGGAAGCATTAACTTACTGAAAGGAAAGTTAATGCATGGAATAGCCTTCCAGAGCAAGTGGTAGAGGCTATCACAGTGAAGGAGTTTGAGCAAGCAATGGAAAGACATAAGACTCTCCTAGATATAAGATAAGGCCAAAAGATCAAGGAGGTGTCTCCTTTCCGGATATAACCAGAATACGTTCAATATGCATGATGAGTCATTTCTTTCAGACCAGGGATGATTCAACTTCCCAAAAAACGCAATGGCTTGAAGTGGAGAGATATGAGTTAAACAAACATACATCCTTCCTTTTTTTTTTGTGCGACAAAAAGCAAGTAAAAAACTTAAATATAAACAATTCTATTATAACTGGAATCTGTAGAACTATAGAATCAATGAAAAAACTTTTTGCAATTGGTAACAGAATACTGAGATCATCTCCCCTATTCATTAGTCCATTGAATTTGCTAATTGGGAAATTGATTTGAACACTTGGAAGACAAGTGGAATATTATGCATTGGTATGATATTAGAACAGGATGAATTTTCTTCCTTTGCTAAGATTCAATCAACATACGGCCTTTCGGATAAAGAGGTCTTTAATTATTTAAGGGTGAATACATTTCTGTCTCATGGATGGATAGTAGAGGTACCTCTACTCAACTCCATTTTCAAAACATATTATGAAGATACACTTGTATCTAGATTAAACAAATTAATAGGCTCTTTGACTAAATATACAAAGGAACAGGCATGGCTAAAATGGGAGGATGACATGAACAAAATATTCACTAGAGAAGAATAGTTACTAGGCCTCGAATTAGTCAATAAACATGTACACTGTATTAAGCTGCAGGAGATCCAATACAAACTTATTTTCCACTGGTATATGGTCCGAATAAAAATGCATAGTTTCTCACCAACTACATCATCAGATTGCTGGAGATGTGGTAAGGTAATAGGCACCCATTTACATATGTGGTGGGATTGCTCAGAACTACAGGGAACGAAAAACAATCTTAAATACCTTTTAAGCCATATTTGTCATAGACTAATTAAGATTTACCCACAGATGTTTCTTTTCCATATAAATTTACCTAGCGGCAATACTTCACAAATCGAAATAATGCAAATCAAGTATTGCGAGAAGGTGGAAAACTGCAGGCCAGATTTCATGGACTGAAGTTATGTCACAGATAGATTATCAATTCAAAATGGAAGCCACATTTTATAGGAACCATGAAGCAATGAAAACATATGATGAGATTTGGTACCCATGGGCAGTTTATAAACAGCTAGATTTATCATTAGAACCCATTTAAAGCTTTAATTATTGATTTGCTGTTCTTGTCCCACGTGGCCCTCCCCTACCTTTCGAGCCCCCATCATTGAGTCAGTAGTGCGAATGAGTGAATGATTTACTGCTAAGAAGTTGTTTTATTTGTTATGTTAGTTTATAAATTGTAATTTGTGTCTTCTCTGTTGTCTAAAATGTGATAAAATAAAACAAAGAGAAAAAAAATTATAAGGCCAGGGACTAATAAAAGTATTTACAAAATTGGGCAGACTAGATGGCCCAAATGGTACTTATTTGCCAAGACATTTGTAGTTCTATTTGTGCTTCTTTCTTCCATTTCTTTTTTCTAGCAAAGTTTATTTCAATTACTTATTATTTATTCCACTTACAATGTGTGTCTGTATTATCAAATGTTTTTTTTTCCAAGCAGGGTCATAGTTCATCTAAAAACAAAAAGAGTGAACCCCCATTTATCTGATATGTGTTACTACAGTTTAAACTTTCCTTATCTTAGCTACAAAACAAAAAAAAAAGTGTTTTGTTTGTCTGAAGCACTAAAAACTTTAGAATGCTGAACTCCAGAATCATGAAATTTGCACACCTCATTCATGCTGAAATTTCTAGGTCAACGTGACTATTATCAGCAGTGTTGTTTATTTCCTGAGTCATAAGTTAATTACCGTATTTGCTCGATTATAAGACGACCCTGATTATAAGACGACCCCCCAAACTTTGGATATTCCTTTAGGAAAAAAACTAAAAGCCTGAATATAAGACTACCCTATAGGAAAAAAGTTAAACTTGTATATATTCACATGTAAATTGCTTTTTTAATAAAAAATTATGATATCAAAAAATGTATTTCTAGTTTTTATTTCTTTTTATGTGCCAATTCTGCCTTTCCCTTTCCCTTGCCCCCATTTTTCTCTCTCTCCCCCCTCCCCTTGCCTGTCTCTTAACCCCCTCACTCCCCTTGTCTCTGTCTCTTAACCCCTTCCCTCCCCTTGTCTGTCTCTTAACCCCTTCCCTCCCCTTGTCTCTGTCTCTTAACCCCTTCCCTCCCCTTGTCTGTCTCTTAACCCCTTCCCTCCCCTTGTCTCTGTCTCTTAACCCCCTCCCTCCCCTTGACTCTGTCTCTGCCCCCCTCCCTCCCCCCTGTCTCTCTGTCCCCCTCCCTCCCCCTGTCTCTCTGTCCCCCTCCCTCCCCCTGTCTCTCTGTCCCCCTCCCTCCCTCCCCCTGTCTCTCTGCCCCCCCTCCCTCCCTTCCCCTTACCTTGATCCCTGGTGGCTAGTGGGGGCAGCCGGGGGATGTCTGCATGATACTTGCAGACATCCTCCATGCTGCCCGACACGGCAGTCTATTATGACGGACAGCTGTCCGTCATAATAGTCTGCCGTGTCGGGCAGCATGGAGGATATCTGCACGTATCGTGCAGACATCCCCCAGCTGCCCGATTGTCCCTGGTGCCTAGTGGGGCAGCAGAGGAAGTCTGCGCGATGAGCGCAGACCTCCCCTGCTGCCGCCCGGCACGCTCGCCGGGACTTCTGTGACGAAAGCGGAAGTATCCGGCTTCTTCACAGAAGCCCCGGCGGTCGTGCCGGGCGGAAGCAGGGGAGTCTGCGCTCGTTGCGCAGACATCCCCTGCTGCTAGAGAGGGGGATCCAGGTCCCCTGCAGCTCTGCTGGGGACCTGGATCCATTTCTTATAATCTGACCTCAATTTGAGGTCAGATTATAAGAGAGCTCGATTATAAGACGAGGGGGATTTTTCAGAGTATTTGCGTCTTATAATCGAGCAAATACGGTAAGTTTTTAGGTGAACTGTACGGACATTGGAAATGGGCAACAGAAGATTATGACATTAGCAAATGAGATTTCTATCCTAAAGATGTAGATCCTTATGCTATGTGTTTAAAAAAAAGTCTAAGGGTGGAATTTCCAGGTCAACGTAACTATTTTCAGTGCTCTACATTGTTCCTTTTCGGAGTTATGAGTTAATTAAGTTTTGAGTTGAAATGCGACTTGCAGAACAATGATTGCAAATTGTTAGAAGACAGAGCAACAAGACTGCTAGAAGAGAAGAATGATCACGTTGCCTTTTCTTAGCTGAGGCCAACATTACAACTGTGTTGTAGGGGTAGCAGCAAAGAGGACAAGCCAGAGGAGGAAAAATGAACTTTGGCAGTAGATTGTGGATGCTCTTAACGCAGTTGTGGGAATAACAGGTCCAGGGAGGTGGTGAAGAAAAGGTAAAAACTCACACCTGTAGTTTATGTAACAGATTTATTATCTGTGTCAAGGATAGCTAGGAATCTACACTCATAGGGACTGTTGCACATGTCATAATGGCTGCCACACATGGAGAAGTTGCAAGGGTGTGTATATAGAACTTTAGCTGATGTCAAAATCTCCTTTCATTAGCAAATGACAGAGCATAGGCTAAACATCAATTTTTTTCCATGCTGAGGGTGCAGAATGTTAAGGGACAAGAATACACCCAATCTGCTTTTGAAAAATGGGGAAAAAACATGAGGAGCAGTGACAATAATCTAAATCCTGGTGGAATCAGGCTAGTAAAGGGTAGTAAAGCTAGTCATTGATAATCTAACAAACTGAAACCACTCAGGAGCAAACAAAATCTCAAATGATATATTCCATGTTATGTGTCTTCAAATTATTAAAAGTCTCCTTTTGGGTTGTTAATGTGAAAAACAATGTCCTCCAGAGCAAAGCAAAAAAAACCCATAAAATTAATAACACATTAACATCTTCCAAATTAGTTTAAAAAGTCCAACTTTATTAATGATACTAAACCCAAATGAAGCATTGACCTGCTATACTGCCATCACAAATGATAGTATAAAAAACACTGCCACACCAGAATACCAGCACCTTTTCAAACAATTCCCATAATTCCACTATGAAGTGCAATAAATAACCAAGGCAGTGCTCAATTTTCAGAAAGTGGAACACCAGGATAAAGCCTAAATAGTGAAATGTGTGGGAATACCTCAAGAATTGCACTTTTTTTTCTGTGTATAGAGCAGCGGACGTTAGGTTCTGATTGTCTCTGAAAGGATAGCTGTTTAATTTTATATTTTCTTTGCTAAAATAATTTTCAGTCTAATAATATGAACTACCACAACCTCTCTTTTTGTTTATTTCTTGGAAGGAGAAGATTAAGGTACAGCTTTACATGGTCTACCCATTAATTACATTGTAGCTTTAGTGGGTAGAGTCTTTTATTCAGTCAAGTTAGTGAATTACCATATTCTGGTGAAAGGGTTATTCATCCTCAGATGATATTGCACTTGGAGTCTGCTTTTCTTCGTGTTTTTATTTTTACCTCTATCCGAGTTATTGTTTATGTGAACATTACTCATGCAATTCAATTAAAAGTATTACTGTAACGAGAAGGCTGATGTTAATTCTCATTTGCGGGTTCAATATCTCCTCAGCCCTCAATCTTTCGCAATTGATTGTCAGCTCCCTGGTCAGCATCCCTTAGTAATAATTGATTCGTAGCAATTTCCAGAAGTAGACATGGCTACCAAGGATTTGTCAGCAAGAACAATTTATTACAGACAAGACTGCTTATTTATACATTAAAACATCTTGATAACAGATTGAACAATACAGTTATAACAGGATTATGTCCATACAATGGGTAACACAATTAAATCTGGCGCCAGGTTTAGGATGGAACCAATGGGAACATACTGGGGAAAGTAGCGACCGATGGGGCGAGTAGGGCCGAGCCGTGTCCCTTTAATCTCTTTAACTTTAGGGACCTTTAAACTCCTGGCCATGGAATGGGCACCTGTCATTTCCCCTTGAACCAGGGCAACTAATAGGATCCTTGCTGACAGTCTGGAGCGACCAATCAGCAGCGCCCCGAAGACGCCAAGGGTGGTCTAAAGTCCCAGGCATCCGGGCTTAACCTTTATAGCACTGGCCGCCCACGATTCTTTGCCGCCCACGAACCATATAGTCCTGAAAGTGGCTAAATCCCCTATCCGTAATTCTATTTCACCTCACCTTTTGAATAGATTTTGGTTCCTTATTTTGGGGCTCGGACCAATAGGAGGGAGAGCTACTCGGCCCTTTAACTCACCAGCCAATCCACATTCCAGCAACGCTGAGTCGGGTCGCAGGCAGTTTTGATCCGGCTCATGGGCCACTGGATATGACACACGTCATAACCGGTGACTGTATTTCCCTCCTCTGTGCACGAGGGAAAACTGCATGGAGGACACAATGGGGGACACAGAGCAGCAAGGAGGTGAGTACTGGGGAAGATGGGAGAAGGGTGGTATATTATTGGGCAAATTGGCTGGGGCATATTAATGGAAAAAAAATACTGGCATATTACTGGGGAAATTGGCTGGGGCATAATAATGGCAAAATAATACTGGCATATTACTGGGTAAATTGGCTGGGGCATATTAAATGGCAAAATAATACTGGCATATTACTGGGCAAATTGGCTGGGGCATAAAAATGGAAAAATATAAACAACTCCAACCACCTACGAAACCATATTATATAAGGCAATGGGAAATGGATTGTGACTGCACGTTCACGGATAAACAATGGACAAAAATGTCCACTCTTATACACAAATGCTCTATCTCAGCCCATGCTCAAGAAAATTCATATAAACTCCTAACTAGATGGTATAGGGTTCCTGTCACTCTTAAGCGATTTTTCCCCACTCATACTGACATATGTTGGAGATGCCGCTCCTCCAGGGGGACATTTCTCCACATATGGTGGACATGCCCTCTCCTCAGTCTCAGACCCGAATTTTGCAGGCACCCCACTGGCATCACTCCTACACCACATGCCAGAACCAATAGGCACTTATAAGAGATCACTCACACCGATACTACTCAATGCTATGAAATTACTTATCCCAAGACTGTGGAAACAGTCGAGAGCGCCCACATATGGGGAGTGGGCCGCCCTGGTGGAAGACTTCAGGAGCTCCGAGGAGATCATCTATACATCTAAAGGTGAGGGCTTGAAAGCCACACACAAATGGCTCCCCTGGATGGACCATTTAGAATCATCCAAATGTGCAGAAATTTTGACGCACATAATCACCTAAAACAAGAGAACCACAACCTATATGTAGCAACATACGGTCACTTCCCGACAAGCCCTACTGAGATTGTTCTTTCCTGGGAGACACTGGTGGGCTAGTTCCCTGGTGGGACCGATCATTTTAGTTCTTACAAGATATATGGTATATAAGCAAATGCACAATAAGTGGTAAATATGTACAGGAAAGATGCTATTTCCTTATAAATCTAGAATTCTTTTTTTATGAAAAATGTCATCATAAGACATTGGTATTTTTGTTTATAAATGCTGTTTTTTATATGTTTTGTTGTTTTTTCGATTAGTATCATCCAATCCTCCCCATATATGTATTTATTGTATATATAAGTTGTTTTAGTATCCACCTAGTTTTCAGGAGACTGAAAACCTCACCCTGGAACAACCCCCTTTCCATTCACCTCACCCTCCTGAACGCCCCCCCCTTATTTGTATGTATATGGATGTATATATATGTATATGTATATATATATATAAATATATATATTTTTTTTATTTTTTTTCTTCCCTCTTTCTCTCCCTCTTCTCTTTTTTTCTTTCTTCTTTCTTCTCTCCTCTCCTTTCACTTTTTTCTCTCTCCTCCCCTCTACCCCCCCCCCCCCACTCCCCCTTCCCTTCCCCACGGCTCATATCTTATTCAAATACAACACTCAAAAATGCGGCAATCACCGAAATGTTCGTTTTACTCCATACCCCCGTTTTTATGCTGGAATATGGGATCACACGCGCTACGAAACTGAAATGGATACCAACCCCCTATAACCCTCCCCCCCCCCCTCCTATGTCAACAATGTGTATTTTGTTTTGTATTTTGTTTTGTAAGGTGAATGTACTGACACAGGATGCTCGGCATCTATCATTTGTATTTCATACTTATTTTATGTACACATTTCAGTTAATCTCACGACTCATTTTACTTTTGTATTTTTTTATTTGATATATTATGTGATTTTGGATGATAAAAATTCAATAAATAAATATTATATAAAAAAAAATGGAAAAATATTACTGGCATATTACTGGGCAAATTGGCTGGGGCATATTAATGGCATTGGCAAATAATACTGGCAAATTACTGGGCAAATTGGCTATGGTAAAATAATACTGCCATATTACTGGGCAAATATGCTATGGCAAAATAATACTGACATATTACTGGGCAAATTGGCTGGGGCATAATAATGACAAAATAATACTGGCATATTACTGGACAAATAGGCTATCACAAAATAATACTGGCATATTACTGGGAAAATTGGCTATGGCATAATGGCAAAATAATACTGGCATATTATTGGGCAAATTGGCTATGGAATAATAATGGTAAAATAATACTGGCATAGTACTGGGCAAATTGTCTGGGGCATAATAATGGCAAAATAACACTGGTATATTACTGGGCAAATTGGCTGGGGCATATTAACCCCTTAAGGACAGAGCCTTTGAAATATTTTTGTCCATTCTGGACAATGGCGATTTTAACATTTCTGTGCAGTTTGTGTTTAGCTGTAATTTCTTTCTTTGTCATTTGCTGTACCCACACAAATTATATATTGTTTGTATCGGGGCTTTCTTTGGATGCCATCATTTTGATCATATCCTATAATATTATATAAAAAACAAATAAAATATGGTAAAAATCTTTAAAAAAAAAACTATTTCCTGACTTTTATTTGAAACCTCTTCTCCTCATCGACAAAAGCGAACAAAAAAACCCTGCTAAATGGATTCTACCATGTCTCCTGAGTACAGGGATACCACCCATGCATAGGTTTGTTGGGTTGTTTGGGGGCTAAAAGGCCACATTTGGGAGGTGCAGTTTTTGGTTTTCCAACTTGAAATTTTGACATGCAGACAGCCTGCACCCATGTCCCATTTGGGACATATTTGAAGCCAGCCAGTGTATTTTACCCCATCAACCCACATATTTTCTAAAAGTAGACACCCTAGGCTATTTCAAATGGTGGTATTTTAACACTTTCCATGCACTAATTCTGCCACCAGCCTTTGTCAAAGTTTGTGGTATTAATTATTTTGTGTTTTTTTTCCACAAACATTTTATTTCAGACATGAATTCACAGATTTTGGTATGTGTCACTGCCAAATAACACCCCAATATGTGTTCAGCAACCTCTCCTGAGTATAGGGATACCACCCATGCATAGGTTTGTCTGCTTGTTTGGGGGTTAGAGGGCCACATTTGAGAGGTGCGCTTGTTGGTTTTCCAACTTGAAATTTTCACATGCAGACAACCTGTGCCCATTGTCCCATTTGGGACATATTTAAAGCCGGCTAGTGTATTTTACCCCATCAACCCATATATTTTTTAAAAGTAGGTACCCTACGCTATTTCAAATGGTGGTATTTTAACACTTACCATGCACTAATTCTACCACCAGCCTTTGACAAAGTTTGTGGTAGTAATTTTGTTGTGGTTTTTATTCACATACATTGTAATTCAGACATAATCTTACAGATGTTGGTATGTTTCACTGCCAAACAACAACCCAATATGTGTTGAACAACATCTCCTGAGTACAGGGAGACCATCCATGCATTGATTTGTTGGGTTTTTTGGGGGCTAAAAGGCCACATTTTGAAGGTGCGTATTTCCAACTTGGAATTTTGACGTGTTGTCAGTCTGCGCCCCCATGTTTAATTTGAAGCCAGACAGTGTGTTTTACCCCCAAAAAGCATATATTTTGTAAAAGTAGACACCCTAGGCTATTTTAAATGGTGGCATTTTAACCCTTTCCATGCACCAAGTCTAACACCAGCCTTTGTCAAAATTTGTGGTAGTAATTTTATTGTGTATTTTTTCCCACATAAATTGTACTTTAGACACACATTCACAGATTTTGGTATGTGTCACTGCCAACCAATACCCCAATATGTGTTCAGCAACATCTACCGAGCACAGGGATACCACCCATGCATAGGTTTGTCAGCTTGTTTGGGGGGTTAAAAGACCACATTTGAGATGTGTGCTTTTTGATTTTCCAACTTGGAATTTTGACATGTGGGGCACGGAAGGGGTTAATAGCTCTTTTAAGAGCCATTGTAGTACTGTACAAAAAATTAACCCCTAAAAATTCACAGACAAGAAAAAATGTTCTGTTGTGCAGTGATCAGTGGCAGGGAAGGGGTTAATACAAAGGGTATGGCTTTTATCAAAGCCCTTGGGTCTCACAATTTTGTAACATTTTATTTAATTTATTACAATTAAAAACATATTATACAGATCTGTCTCTCTCCCTTAAAACTCAAGTGAGGAGAGGAAGGCAGATACAATATTTACCAATAGTGATCTGACCATGCTCATTTGAGCAATCACCAAACCATCTTTGCCACTGATCGGCTGTTACTGATCGCTATACACGGAATACACGTAATCCCCTAGTGGGTAAAATTAACCCATAGCGAGTGTGACAAAAAAAAATGCCGGTAGCAACAAAAATCCTTCTGCAGCCAGATCGCTCCATATACGCTGCTAAGGCAGTGACCATATGCGCTGCTTAGGCAGTGATATATGGCAAGCAAGAGGTTAATAGCTCTTAAAAGAGCCTTCGATATACTGTAATAAATGACAGTAAAAAAATTAACCCCTCAAACATGCACAGACAGCAAAAAATGTGCTGCTGTGGAAGATCACTGCGTACACAGCGATCAATGGCAGGGAAGGGGTTAAACACTGGGAAAGCTTTTGGGTCTCAATTGTATTAAATATATTATAATTAAAAACTTACATTATACAGCTCTGTCTGTCTCCCTCACTAAAACTCAAGTGAGAGTGCGGCAGATCTACACGGGTCAGATCAAATATTGACAAATATTGATCTAACCAGGCGATTAGTGATGCTCATCTGAGCAATCACCAAACCGCCTTTGCCACTGACCAGCTGTAATTGGTCGCTATACATGCACTCAGACAGCTAAAAAATAAATGTTTACGTGAAACGCAATCCCCTAGTGGGTATAATTAACCCGTGACGGGTGTAATAAAAAAGTTTTTAAAAAAGGTAAAAATGCTTCTGCAGCAAGATTGCTGCATTTGCGTCAGATCGCTGCTTAGGCAGTGATCTACAGCAAGCAAGGGGTTCATAGCTCTTAAAAGAGCCTTTGTTATACGGACAAAGAGCCTTACTGTAATTACAGTAAAAAAAATTAACCCCTAAAAAATGCACAGATATCAAAAAATGTGCTGCTGTGTATGATCACTGCGTACACAGCGATCAATGGCAGGGAACGGGTTAAACATGTGAAATAGCTTTTATAAAAGCCCTTGATTTGTTAAATTTTATTAAATATTTTATTTTATGTAAAAAAAATGTTTTCACTTTTTCTGATCTGTCTCTCTCCCTCACTAAAACTATAGTGAGGAGAGGGAGGCAGATCAATACTTGTCAAAGGCAATATTTACAAATAATGCCTTTGACAGTATGATAAGTGCTCATCAGAGCACTTCTCATACATGCCTGCACACAGATCACACAGATCTGATGTGCAGGCATCGATTGGCTCCCCCTAGAGCAACGGAAGTGAAATACATTCACTTTCAATGCTCTTGCCAGTAGAAGGGAAACGCTGCCTGTATAGGCAGCGTTCCCTTCTACTGAGCTGATGGGGTCACTCAGGAGAGCGACCACCATCGGTTCTGGGGGGATCCGAAGGTGTTGCTAAGTGCATCGCTAGCGAGGCACTTTAGCAACACCGGAGGTGCTTAGGAAGCGAACGATCGTTTGCTTCCTAAGCACATGTGTGCAGGCGGCGCTGCCATTTTTAAATGGCAGCTACGATCACTCCGGGGAGTGATCGTAGCGGGCCCCTGCACTTTTTTTTAGTGTTGCACAATGCCTCTACATACCATTTTGCACGATTGCTGAGCGCTGATATTTTTTATTTTATTTTAGTCATTAATGCTGGTATATTCGTTCATATTTTTTTCAAACTACAGTCCGGCCCCCAACAGTGTCTGAGGGACAGTGAACTGGCCCCCTGTTTAAAAAGTTTGAGGACCCCTGTTCTACAACAATATCTCGGGTACTAATGTATTTGGTTAGTCTAGTTTACCTATGCTACACCTGAAGTTACAGCTCCTAAATGGTTAATGTTTCTTATAGCCTTTCACCACTCATTATGACATTATTTTGCCGATTAATATGCCAATATTTTGCCTCTCAATATGCCATTTAATTTGCCAGTATTTTGCCATTAAATATGCCAGTATTTTGCCATTTAATATGCCATTCTTTTTACATTTAATATGCCAAAATTTTGCCCCTCAATATGTAATTTAATATGCCAGTATTTTGCCCCTCAATATGCCATTTAATATGCCAGTATTTTGTCCCTCATTATACCATTATTTTGCCATTTAATATGCCAATATTTTTCCCCTCAATAAGTCATTCTTTTGCCATTTAATATGCCAGTATTTTGCCCCTCACTAAGCCAACGTTATGCTAGTTTTTTGCACCCTCCCCCCTTCCCCAGTACTTAACTCCATGCTGCTCTGTCTCGTTTTCCCTTCTCCGGTCTCATTTTTTTTTCAACAAACGCAGAATGCTTCCCTCACAGCCGTGGAGCGGCTAAACATAGGGGAATTTTTTTTTGTGGCATAACTTGGGCTCGCTGGGCCCGGGACGGCAGTATCGCCCGTCACCCCCTGATGGCGGGCCTGCCTTTCACCACTGCCTGTTCAACAGTTTTTTTGGGGGTGATGGGTTCAGAGGATACATAACTTGAGTATTAAATACACTCGAGCTACCAATTATGTATACAAATACACTATGTCTAAAAACATTAGGCCTTCCCTCAGAATACCTTCTATTTGCTGGTTTATATTGCACTGGCTTTATGCCATCCTTTTTAAGTATGTATTGGGCATAATGTCAGTTAAATCATATACACATTTGGGAATTTAAAACCAGAATATCTATGCATGAACATTTTGGATGGAGCATACATTTAGAATACATACACATTTACAAAGATGATTAAAACACATAAAGGTGTATTTGTATACAGGAGTGTTGGAAAATGTACTTATAATGTAGTGGCACAGGTACAAACAACGCTTAGAGGGTTAGTTTTAAATGTACTTACAAAGAAGTGATGGCTCCACAAACCACTTCCATACTGTTTTATTAATCTACATATTTTTCTAAAATCTCATGAAAGTACTGAATAAATGATGCATCAAATTCAAGTAAGCCATCAAGGTTGCTAATGGAGTTTAATAGCAGCTATTACAGCATATTCCCAACAGCTGTTTGCTTATTAAATTTACAGTTTGCTAGACCTATGTGTCCAATCTCAAAGAGATGTCCTCAATTTGTTTGTAATACATTTACTAAACCTTTACAGAACAACTGACAAAAACAATTGAACTGTCACAATCTTAAAGTACCTCTCGATTATCATCTGGACCACAAACATTTATAGTACGACATGTGATATGTGACCCTAACAGTATACTGTAGACTCTAGAGAACAAATGAAGGTATCTACAGTTAAGACACTCGGTGACCTCAGCTCCTGTGGTTCCACCAAACTCAGCGAGGGTCAAGGACCTTTACTGCGTGGAGTGTGAATGCAGCATAGGCATCAGTGTGTGGTGGTAGTTTTATAGAAGATTTGGCTTTTACCAGGGTCATGTTGGCATATTGGACCATTTCCCAGAAACATTTTGTAAGAATTAATGTACACTCTGTAGCCATTTACAGTCTGTAGCCACAACAGTCAATCATGTGTCCACAATTCAATATATGATGCATGGAAATACTTTCTTAATAAAAGAGGAAAAAGTGGCTAAACGTCTAGGCTGACAGGCCAGAAATATTCAGGTAACAGTGGCCTGCAGAAGGGTATCTCAGAACAAACAAAGGGTGGCATGTACAAAAGAAATGCAAAAAACAAACCTAAACATATTTGCAAATTTTAAATAACGCACCACTGTATTTATTAATTTGTTTGCACATCAGTGATAAATTCACGTTATGCACAAAAATAATCGATACATTTTTATTATTAGCGCACACGCCTTTTCTGAGTCACTGGAATTTTGACTACATATAATAAACATTTGAATTGCAAGCTTACATACTAAGATACAGCAACAATAACAACAATTAACAACAATTTATTATATACACACATAACTATTATTTAATTCAATAAAGCCTAGACAAGTAGAATACTTATCCGACAACCAAACAAAACGTCCGCAAAATGTAAATGCAACTTTTGGATCTAAGGAGTAAAAATGCTATTTAAATTAACGTGTAAAATAAAGTGCAAAAATAATCACATTTTCTTTTTTAAAAAGAAAACATCAAAATAACACTTTTTTAAAATTAAGTATTATTTAAACTACAATCATTATGATTACTACTTTTAGCGTATTGGACTACTTTAGTACATGGCCCCCAAAGTGACAAACCTTAAAGAACCGGGTACCATTGCTGTCAGCTAAGAACAAGAGATCTTAAACTAGGCATGTGGTCTCCAAAACTAGAAGATTGCCAGTGAGCAGTACATTTATATACAAGGTTTAAAGGTAATAAAAATATCCATGTCATATTCTGACAATGTATTTACCTGATTTTCTGCTAAAACCCTGTCACAGCAAAATTAGTTATCTAGTGAGTTTTTCAGTATCCATTCTTAGTTTTTAACTTAGCTTTAACACAGCCATGAATCTATCTTTTGTACTATTGTGCAAACATATATCAGATAGTTAATAATTAAAAGGGATACTAAGCATTGATCTAACTGTCTGGGCTCCATTATTGTGTGTAGCAGCACATCAGTGCACCTAATGCCAGTATGATTTGCATTTGTTTTTATTTTAAAGCAATTAACTAACTTCCTAAATACAAATATTCCTCCAGTGTCAGTGTTGTATGCATAGTAACCTTGTAAGCCTGTTTGTTATGTATGATTTTGTATGCAAGATCAGTGCACTAAGTGTACTCCATGAGTTAAACAGGTTGTTGTAAGTTAGATTATTCTTGTATCTTTAATATATAGTTTATTAATGGATACTGTACTATACGGGTGATATGGCATTCTGTATGTGTACTGTATGGCAGTGCTCTGTCACGGGTGTGCCGTATGAAGATGCTAGGTGTGACACATGGCAATCCACCTGTCCCAATAAACTCTACCTCTTTCCCGCTTTTGGGACAGAGGTAGAGCTTGGCGAGACAGTGGGAATGGGGCAACAATGGTCGGCAAAAAATGTATTCTCCGGTGTCTGGGACATCAGAAATGTGTTACTGTGCAAGTGCAGCATTATCCACATGTGCTGGAAAGCTGCCAGTCTGAGTGACAGAACCTAATGTGCATTCGCAATAGAGCTGACACTCAACCAAGCTCTGCTCCTCGGTGTGGTGTGCAGTGGAATTCTGGGAAGAGCTTTGGTGTGCTGTGGGTGAGTAAAGGATACGGGACAGTGCTGTATGGGGTGATGCAGGATGCTTGTTGTATGTGATATATATATAATGTAGGGTTGGTATAAGGTTACTATACATGAAAGGAGTATGCTCAATCTACAGGTGATATGTGAATGTTGTATGTGAGACAAGTACTTTTGAGTTCCATAAGTAATTAATGATGTTTGCGCTGATCTGCATTATATAAATGTTCTGTATAGTCTTGTAAACCAACATCAAAGTGTTAGTAGGCTATGTCAAGTGAACCTCTGTAGTCTGGCCTAATTTCTTGGACTGGTTCCCAGATCCAGACCATATTTGTCATATTTGACATATTAAAATCCAAAAGATTTACAGTGTTGGATTATATAGTATACTATTGACTACACTACTGCTTGAACCACCTTTCCAGGCTTTTGTGATTATATACACAGTTGTGAGAAAACATTCTAAATGTGGATAAATCAGCAGGAATATAGCTATTGGTTTCCATGGTGATTGATATATATTTAGCATTTTGCCTCCAAATTGCTCCCTTCATCCAACCTCCATTGCCTAACATCAAAAAAGGTTGTTGCCCACACTGCCTTAGCATAACTCCTGTCTGCAAAGCAGCTGTAGCTTCTTGTGTAATGTGCTGTCAAAAAAAAAACACACTTTGTGCATAAATTGCCACAACATAACTTTTGTCTATATGTTCCAACACGTGACATTGCTGTACTTTAGCCACCTAAAGTGAAATACAATTATACAGTAAATAATCAATCAAAACAAGCCAGAAAAGACCTAAGCCGGGTTTTACATTGTATAGTCTGAAATGGTTTATTTCACTACTGACTCTGGGCTTGGAGGTATTGCACAGTTCATCAACTTCTCAGCATGCAGGATAATGAATGTTTCATTTACATGCCTAATTGAGAAACCACAGTATCTCCAACCTTTGACCTATACACTGTATCAAATATTTTCTTTTGTTTTGCCTTTAAGCACGCTTGAAAGAATTCATTTAACAACGGCAAAGGCAAATAAGAATTCATTTGACTTTGACAAAGGCAAATAAGAGCTAAAAATATAATTGTATCTATTAAAAAATTACTTTTTCAAAACAATCGAAACATGAACATATGTATCTGTTTTAATTCCCATACCTTGACACATGAAAGGTGATAGTAAACTTTAAAAAATTATACATAACAGGATGTCTGAATGTTTTAATGGACACTTTGATCTCCCCACTTAAGGTCACAGTAAAACAAAAGTAGTGAAAAGAAAAAGTGCTGAGATCAAAGTGTCAAGTACCAATATTAATGTGTCACAATGATAGTTATAGCTATAGTGTAGCATTCAATAGCTGCAGTGCTAAATATTTACTTTTTTAAGCCTCATTTTTTTTCCTATTTAACCCCTTCCTGCTTGTAAGACGTTCTATGCCGTCCTACTTTTTAGTGTCTAGGGGATTGTAGGAAGGTTTAGAACATCCATTAAACCGCTCATTGCGACCCCCGGGCAGCCAGGAACACACAGACGCCGGATGGTGCTTTGGTCGTTTAGGACCAATGCACCATCCGGGGTGAAGGGGTTAAATTAAGTAATAACCGGTGCAGCCTTTTTTTTTTTTAAACTTTGAGTGCATTACAATTACAAGGAGTGGAGCTTTGCATACTAGAGCTGGTTTAAGCGCTGTGAAATGTGAATGAAACTACATCACTGTGTTACTGATTTTAATTTGTGTATCACTATATTACTTAATTATTGTATGTTTCTGTGCTTTGTTTTACATATATACTCTGCTTTGTAAGTTTATTCAAAGGAAGACCCACATCAAGTCACCAAGTCACCAGTGTGACTTTTCACTTGTGATTTCACGATTATATTTATATGTGTTTTTGGATTATAGACCCACCCATTGTGGTGGTTTTTCCACCTTTTTAGTGAACAGCCTGCTTCTTTTTATTTTATTTTTTTTTAAGCAGCATTATAACAAATACATGCCCAGCATGCCCTTTATAGCAAATACATGCCCATGTAGATTTCACACCTCCCAACATTCGATTTGAGGGTGAATATCCACACTATTACCTATTATTAACCTTCATTCAGCAGTCCATTAAACCTGAGCATCCTTAGCTGCACTTAAAGGAGTGTGCTAAGCCACTGCAGTTGTGCAGAAAGCCATGCCCTTAGATGTCCAAGAGAATCATGACACAGGAGGATGAATTCTTAACCGCAGGACATAGGTTACAAATTGGGATAGTCCCACAGGCAATTAGAGCTAGGGCTAAGGTCCATGTAGCTTATCCCATATACTAGCAGACAGAGACAGCACTGACAGGATCAAGCTGCCTGCTTCCCATGGAAGCATGGGAGAGCCAGTCAGAGGATAAACTGGCATGCATTATTAAAAGTACATGCAAGTCTATCCTCATACTAGGGCACTGCATTTTTCACTTATGTTCCAATATTAGAAGCACAAGAGAAAAACTAAGTTAAGTTGTCTTTTAATGTTAACATGCACCTGTGGTTATAGTGCTGAAAATGAAATCTCCTCCTTAGCCCCCCGATTCACCCAGCATTGCCCCAGCAAGTCTTCCCTGGAACCTTGCTTTTTGTTCCCAAATAGTAGGCAGGATTACTAGCAGTTAGGTACAGCAAGAATGAACATTTATTTGTGGAAAAGCACACACTGATATACAGACAAATATGGCATCAACTTGGGGCGAGGCACAGGAGAAATAATTATAACATAGTAAGCCTCAAAAAATAGAAAACCTTAGTTTATAATAGGTAACTAAATACATTAGGACATAACCTAATTGAACAAGACACCTTAAGATACAAACATCGAGACTACAAGAGACAATAGATTGCTCACGGGACAGTAAAACACTTATTGATTAGATTTTTAACACGTCATCACTAACAAATAATAATATTTCTAAACACCTCCTGAGAGACTGGAGTTTGCAGACAGGATACAATTTTAACCTGGGGAACACACTATGGACAATTGCTTGGCCTTCCCAGGATACACATCCTGATTGAGCCTGTACTGACTACTGAGCACCCTGTTTTTGAAGTCCAGCTGTACTGAATGCAGGGTGTTGCTGGGTCCCCCAAAGTGTGTACCCCCAAACCTTGCACAGACAGGGTACTTAGTCCACAGGGAGATATTTGGCCCTCAGGGCCCTCCAAGAGCCCCAGTCACGCAGGCTGTCAGGATGCACTTCTGACAGTTGAGAAACTTGGTGAGGTCCTCGTGCTAGAAGAGCTTAGCTGGCCATGGATAAGGCAAACTCTTTTTTTTAACAATGCATCCAAATTGGCCAACTTCTTGCAAGACAAGTTCACCAAGTTTGCTCCTGCGTAAGTCGGTGAGATAAGATGTCCATACATATGGAAAATATATCAGCAGAGATTTTGAAATGTGGGCATTGAGAACTATCTGCATGGCAAGTGACCCATTGTATAAACTCATATTTCAAGAGCCTGGCAAACCCTACATTCTGACCCAAGAGCTTACAATCTATGCCCCCCCCCTTGCCTTTAAAAAGAGAGATGAAGGTACAGAAAAGGGATACAATAATTATTTATTCACGTGATCTTTGTTTATAAATTGTTTTGTATGCCATGCTCCTTTTATCAATTTATACACACATCATGGTTAACAAACAGAATACCAAAATTCATTGTGTCATTTGAGTTGCACATGTAATATTTTTTAATGCAAAGGCTTGATAATGTATATGTTAAATAAATAATACATGTCATATAATTATTGTGCAGCATGTAATAAATCATGCACCATCACAAGCGAATGTAAACTTATGATGCCATCAGCAGTTACTTTGGGAATCATTGTGGGCTTTAGTGTGTCAGCTCTCAAAACTTAATTGAAGAAGATTTATGTATGTACATTGCATTTTCAACACAATAAAGTTACATGTTTAATATTTTGTTTTTAGACATAATTAGAAAATAATATATAAATATATACATATTCCAAATGCAACACAGACAACACATTCATTTAAGCCCATTTGTGCACATTAGTAACACACCATGTGGCAGAAAGACTAGGACTACAAGAAGCCCCCTTGGCGATGTATTTTATGTTAAATCCCTAATAGCCTTTCCTTATCTTTACAAAATATGCACAAAAGTCCAGAGTGTGAAGCCATAGAAATGAATGGTTATTTATTTGCTAAACGAGAGCCCTATGTTTAATGTTCCTTAGATGTAAGGTAGTCAAGTTGCATTCCAGTAGCTCCATACATCATTTATTTTACATACCCTAACTTCTCTCAACAGGAAGCTGTTTCTGAAAAGCTCTGCGCGAGGCAAAGGGTTCCTGTTTTCCCATCAAACAAAATTACTTAAACATCCAATGTGTAGAAAAAAATAAAAAATAAAGAATAAAAAATAAAGAACAATTTACTTTACTAACTTTGAACATTTACAAAACTGCAGTAAGTTTTTAAACTTCAAATAATTTCACTGCATGTCTTTCAGACTTCATACCAGTTACTATGTAAAATATTTATGAAGTAACTAAACATGATGCAGAAAAATGTAGTAATTTACCAGATATTATGAATATGAAAAATTGGATTTCTTTTTTCTTTTTTTTTACTTGTTGTTAGGGTCTGGAGCTGAACCAAAAGGATAGTGGAATAAGTGATGGTGTGCCAAAACTGGTAAATTAATTAAGCCTGAAATACAGACCCCACTTTTACCAAGAAGAGTTAGGAAGCAAATAGAAGGATAGAAAATAACTGATCACTATTAAAGCTGGGTATTGCCCCTGGGCCACCTTTAATATTGACTGGACCCTGGGCAAGAATTTGCTTGGGCCATCTGAACCCCCACTGGCATGCAATCATGGCCTCCACACCAAACCCCTCCTCATCCCCCCAAAAAAATATCAAAACACAATTGCTGCATACAATATGTAAGTGCTCTCTAATATCCAGGTATACTTTTGTAATATAGGCACTGAGTACTTTTATTGCAGTGTATAAAATGTGTCAAATAAGTGTATAATTGCAGTATATAAAATGTATTTATGGAGGAAATGTATATATGGCTGCAAAATGTATACCTTCTTTTTATGCAACACTGTAATAAAAATACTCAGTGCCTATATTACAAAAGTATACACTGATATTACATAGTTGCCAACTGTCCCATCTTTGCTGGGACAATCCTGGCATTTGGGAGTATGTCCCTGCGAATTCACTATGCCGAGACAGTCCCGGCAAATAGGGAACAGTTCCACATGCAAAAAAAAAAAGTTTCACCACACAAGGTCTGCAGCAGTCTGAGCTACAGGATCATGTGACCTCCCGGAGCTCAGTCACTGGAGACATGAAGGGGAGAGGCAGTACAAGGACTCAGTCTGATAGCTGGAAAGATATCCTGCGTGCCTGGACACTGTCACACTGTGGAGTAGGTGATGTAAGATAAGGTACACTGACTAGCATTAAAAAATGCCATGTAACGAGAAATAGAAAAGTTTTACATTTAATAGACAAGAATAAATAAACGTTTCAGTCAATAAACAATGGCAAAATAATACTGCAAATGAATGGCAAAATAACACTGGATTTTTGAAAAAAAAATTGTGCCCCCAGCCGCTGCCCATATGACTGTCTCACATGGAGACAGTCATGCGGACAACAGCCGGCAGTCCGCATCCCGTGGAAAAAAAACAAAGTTTACAAAAAAAAACATTGACCCCGGATGTGACGTTACATCACATCCGGTGTCTGTGTTTCCCTCCTCCATGCAGGCGGGAAGACTGCACAGAGGAGATGACCGGGGACACAGAGCAGAGACAGAACAGCAAATAAGTTAAGTACTGGGGATGGGGGGGGATATAAATGGCAAAATCCTGGCATATTGTGTGGCAAAATCCTGGCATATTAAATGGCTAAATCCTGGCATATTGAGTGGCTAAATCCTGGCATATTAAATGGCTAAATCCTGGCATATTGAGTGGCTAAATCCTGGCATATTAAATGGCTAAATCCTGGCATATGAAATGGCTAAATCCTGGCATATTGAGTGGCTAAATCCTGGCATATTAAATGGCCAAATCCTGGCATATGAAATGGCTAAATCCTGGCATATTGAGTGGCTAAATCCTGGCATACTGAATGGCAAAATCCTGGCATATTGAATGGCTAAATCCTGGCATATTGAGTGACAAAATCCTGGCATGTTGAGTGGCTAAATCCTGGCATATTGAGTGGCAAAATACTGGCATACTGAATGGCTAAATAATACTGGTATATTAATTGGCTACATCATACTGGTATATTAATTGGCTACATCATACTGGCATATTAATTGGCTAAATAATACTGGATATGAATTGACTACATTATACTGGATATTAATTGGCTACATCATACAGGAATATTAAATGGCTAAATCATACTGGCATATTAATTGGCTAAATCATACTGGCATATTAATTGGCTAAATAATACTGCATATTAATTGGCTACATCATACTGGCATATTAATTGGCTAAATAATACTGGCATATTAATTGGCTACATCATACTGGAATATCAAATGGCTAAATAATACTGGCATATTATTGGGCAAATTGTCTGTGGCTTATTAATGGCAAAAAATATTGGCATATTATTGGGCACATTGGCTGTGACTTAATAAAATAACACTGGCATATTAATGACAAAATAATATTGGCATACTAATGGGTAAGTATCTGTGTGTGTGTATGTGACTGCATGTGATTGTGTGTATGTGCTGTTGTCTGGCTCCTAGATTTTTTATCTGGCTTAAAGTCAGTTAACTGATTTAATGGACAAACAGAGGCATATTTTAATAGGCAAACTGACTGTTGCATATTTTAATCGCAAAGTGACTGTGGCATGTTAATTGGTACCTGACATTTTAATTGGCAAAGTGATGCTGTGGTATCACCGTTTATCAACCGTTTGCATGCTGCACTGATAATTACTAAGCTCCTCCACTTCATGATATTGTCAAAAAGAGGAGCGACGAAGTATGGACGAGGGTAAAAGTATGCCCCCCCCCTCAAAAAAATTCTGCGGATGCCCATGTGTGCATGGAATAGTCTTCCAGCATAAGTGGCAGAGGTTAATACAGTAAAGGATAGGCATAAGGCTAACGTAGATATAAGATAAGGCAAGGCGCTAATTAAAGTATTACTTTACTGAGAGGGTTGTGGATGAATGTAATCTTCCTGAAGGAATGGTAGAGGTTAATTTGGGAAGTTCAAGCATGCATGGGATGGGTATAAGGCTATCCTAGATATAAGATAAGGCCAGGGAATAATGAAAATAATATTACTTTACTGAGAGGGTAGTGGATGCATGGGATAGCCTTTCAGCAAAAGTGGTAGAGGTTAATACAGTGAAGGAGTATAAGCATAAGGCTATTCTAGATATAAGATTACTTTCTGAGAGGGTAGTGGATGCGTGGAATAGCATTCCAGCTGAAATGGTAGAGGTTAAAACAGTGGAGGTCATAAACTTAGTATTACTTTACTGATAGGGTAGTGGATGCATGGAATAGCCTTCCAGCATAAGTGGTAGAGGTTAATACAGAGAAGGAGTTTCAGCATGCATGGGATGGGTATAAGGCTATCCTAGATATAAGATAAGGTCAGGAACTAATGAAAATATTACTTTAGTGAGAGGGTAGTGGATGCATGGGATAGCCTTTCAGCAGAAGTGGTAGAGGTTAATACAGTGAAGGAGTATAAACATAAGGCTATTCTAGATATAAGATGAGGCCAGGGATTAATGGAAGTATTACTTTCTGAGAGGATAGTGGAAGCATGGAATAGCTTTTCAGCAGAAATGGCAGAGGTTAATACAGTGGAGCTCATAAACTTAGTATTACTTTACTGAGGGTAGTGGATGCATGGAATAGTCTTACAGTAGAAGTGGTAGATGTTAACACATTGAAGGAGTTTAAGCATGCATGGGATAGGTATAAGGCTATCCTAGACATAAGATAAGACCAGGGACAAATTAAAGTATTACTTTACTGGTATAGGGTAGTGGATACATGGAATGGCCTTCCAGTAGAAGTGGTAGGTTCATACTAATGTATATTTTATGGTGTAGACACAAATCTCTGACTGAAGCACATCTGCACAAGGTCTTACCATATTTCATGTAAAAGTGATAAAATGCACCTGCCTGATGTAGATTTGTAGATTTTGTATACAGTGTAAATTTGCCCCACAGAACATACCAGTTTAACTTTGTTCCACTGAACTGCCCATGCAGAAAAAAGGCACATTGACATTTTTCCCCATAGTACATGTTATTTTTCCCCAGAGAACATGCCACAGTCACTTTGTCTTTGCATATGCAACAGACAGTTTGCCTGTTAAAATATGACACCGTTTGTCCATTAAATATGCCACAGTCAATGTGCCCATCAATATGCCAATATTATTTTGCGATTAATATTCAGTATTATTTTGCCATAAATATGCCACAGACATGTTTCCCATTAAAATGCCAATATTATTGTGCCATTCAGATACCAGTAATATTGTACTATTAAGATGCCCAAGCCAATTTGCCCATTAAGATACCAGTATTATTGTACCATTAAGATTCCATAATTGTTGTGCCATTCAGAGCCCAGTAATATTGTGCCAGTCAGATACCAGTAATATTGTGCCAGTCAGATGCCAGTAATATTGTGCTAGTCAGAGCCCAGGAATATTGTGCCAGTAAGAGCCCAGTAATATTGTGCCAGTCAGAGCCCAGTAATATTGTGCCAATCAGAGCCCAGTCATATTATGCCAGTCAGAGCCCAGTAATATTGTGCCAGTCAGATGCCAGTAATATTGTGCCAGTCAGAGCCCAGTAATATTATGCCAGTCAGAGCCCAGTAATATTGTGCCAGTCAGAGCCCAGGAATATTGTGCCAATCAGAGCCCAGTAATATTGTGCCAGTCAGAGCCCAGTAATATTATGCCAGTCAGAGCCCTGTAATATTGTGCCCCTCAGACTCCACTAATATTGTGCCAGTCAAAGCACAGTAATATTATGCCAGTCAGAGCCCAGTAATAGTGTGCCAGTCAGAGCCCAGTAATATTGTGCCCCTCAGACCCCACTAATATTGTGCCAGTCAGATGCCTGTAACATTGTGCCCCTCAGACCCCACTAATATTGTGCCAGTCAGAGCCCAGTAATATTGTGCCCCTCAGACCCCACTAATTTTGTGCCAGTCAGAGCCCAGTAATATTGTGCCCCTCAGACCCCACTAATATTGTGCCAATCAAAGCCCAGTAATATTATGCCAGTCAGAGCCCAGTAATAGTGTGCCAGTCAGAGCCCAGTAATATTGTGCCCTTCAGACCCCACTAATATTGTGCCAGTCAGATGCCTGTAATATTGTGCCCCTCAGACCCCACTAATATTGTGCCAGTCAGAGCCCAGTAATATTGTGCCCCTCAGACCCTACTAATATTGTGCCAGTCAGAGCCCAGTAATATTGTGCCATTCAGATGCCTGTATTCCCCCAACACAGCCCCCCCCCCCCCCCCCAGTAGTCACCGATTGCTGCTGTTCCGGATCCCTGGCCAGATGTCTCCTCCGTGCAGTCTTCCCTCCTGCACAGAGGAGGGAAACAATCACCGGATGTGACGTTATGTCACATCCGGCGTCAGTTTTTTTTTCCTTTTTTTCCGGTCGTCGCATCCAGCGGACAAGCGCAATGCGCTATGAACGCGGCAAGCAGGGGCTGGGGGCCCACGGGACAGCTGCCTTGGGCCCCCCAGGAGTAACTGGGCCCAGGGCAGCTGCCCCGTTTGCCCCGCGTTAAAGAAGGCCCTGAGGAAGGTGGGTTTGAATTATGCTAATTATGTGGAATGGGCGGAGCTTTTGACAGATGGTGTGGTCAATTTGAAAGTAAGTAATTGGAAGCTGAGCGGCAAAGTGTCCCTGGAAATTTCAATTCAAATGTTGGCAACTATGATATTAGAGAGCACTTACATATGGTAGGCAGCAATTGCCATTACAATTCAGCTATGTTACAGTTATGACAAATGGCGCTGATATTACACAGGAAAAATATTATACAGTGGGGCTTGGTCAACAACATTTTTCCACTCGGTGGGCCATGTTCATCTATTGTACAATGATAAAACAATATATTTATACACATTTCACATGCCTATAGATATATATCTCTCTTCTCATACTTTTTAATATTACATGCAACTATTTTTATATGTATTAAAAATCTTATTGAAAAATTGCATTTCTTATTTTATTCCCTTCTTCTGCACCTACATTGCACCTAAAAGGCTTAACACAGCACCCTACAGTACCCAGAGCACTTGCCATGCACTTATCAATTGGCTTGCTCTAATAGTGCACACACATGATTTGGAATGGCACAGTGTCAATTTGCCCCACAGAACATACCACAGTGTCACTTTGCCCCATAGTACATATTATTTTGCCCCACAGAACATGCCACGTCATAACTTTGCCAATTAAAATGAGCCATAATCAGGTACCAATTCACGTGCCACAATCACTTTCCCATTAAAATATGCAATAGCCAGTTTGCCGTTTAAAATATGCAATATTTTGCCCATTAAAATATTCCATTGATATGCCACTGATGCTGTGTTCATTAATATACCACGGATAATTTATCCATTAATATGCCACGGATAGTTTGTCCATTAATATGCCACTGATAATTTGCCCATTAATATGCCACTGATAATGAGTCCATTAATATGCCACTGATAATGTGTCCATTAATATGCCACTGATAATGTATCCATTAATATGCCACTGATAATGTGTCCATTAATATGGCACTGATAATTTGACCATTAATATGCCACAGCCAATTAGACCAATTTAAAAATCCCCTCCCCCCTGTCTCCAGTACTTACCTGGATGCTGCTTGTCCCTGACAGTCTCCTCCGCAATGTTTTCAGTGCTGCATTCAGGAGGTGGGAAATACAGCCGCCTCTGGTAGTGACAGAAAGACAGGCTACTGCCTGATCGTGACTGTGTCCTGTTGAGACAGTCACGCGGGCAGCTGCTTTGGGCCCCAGGAATGAATGGTACCGGGCAGCTGCCCCATTTGCCATGCATTAAAGACGGCCCTGCATTGCCCCTGGGATACTCTCTAATATAACTCAATGGTTGGGGGTTGCAGCACTCTTCACTTCCAACTATGATGACGCTAAGGCCGGTTTCAATATGACAGCAGAGTCCCTTGTCGCCTCCACCTTAACAGCCTTTTTCTCCATGCTACGAATGCTTAGGGTTGCCACCTTTTCTACAAAAAAATACCGGCCATGCTACTACCTCCATAGACTCAACATTGGCCTTAAGCCAATTTTTTACCGGCCTGCCGGTGAAATACCGGCCAGGTGGCAACCCTACAAATGCTCCAAGAAAAAAGGCACCAAATTACTGCTGAAAAGGGAAATATTTAGCCAAGAAATAATACCAAATATCCCGAAATCAATTTGCACAACCAATCACTCTAGATAAATTTTGTTAATTTTTCTAGTGTTTCTGAACACTTAATACTTAAACAGCAACATTAATTACGGCATGCAAGAATAATGTATTATACATAATTAGTCCTCATGTACTTTTGGATCCAATTTCCCTTTAAGCAAACCTGGTCGGATTTTAGCTATCAATAAAAATGTTTATTAATAAACCTTAAACTATTACCACACCTTAACAGTAGATTTCAGTATGAATATGTATTCAATTCAATTTTTTTTCGAGCAGCTGCAATAAGATTAGCATAAACAGACACCCCAAAGCTCCACGCACTTCAGGTTTGTACAGAAGGCCAAAAGTAAACCACTGGGGGCCAGTATCAGCATATATGTTCTGCCGGGGCTGAAAACACCAATTACCAGGGTTTTATCTACAAACATCAAACATTATATGGCAGGGCTCAAAGTAAGATGTGTTTTCCTCAAATATCTGCATCATTAATTATTTTGACAGACAATGTGGGGGTTTGAGAGCAACTTTTAAATTATTTGCTTCTGCCACCTGTATATCTAACTCCCTTTGGAATGTTTTGTAAGACAAGACATCATTTAACCCATTTGGTTCTAGTGTCACTCAATCCAGATATTGAGTTAGGCATTAATCAACCAGTTTACTAAAACTTTAACATAATTCAGTCATGTACAGTATATACAGTATGAAATAGTATTCTGCCTTTACCAGGAACCAACTAGCAAATCTCTAATATGTATGTTAAAACGGAAAACGGATATAAATATCAATGCTTTAAGCTTTTTGCCGAAATTCTATAAACCGAAGGTCGTTCGGCTTATAGACTTTCGGTTTATAGAATACGTGTAATACTATTGGCTTTCTATAAACCGAACGAGAACCCCATTCATAAGAAATTCTTATGAATGGAGTCCCCATTCATAAGAATTTCTTATGAATGGGGCTCTCCTTCGGTTTATAGAAAGCCAATAGTATTACACGTATTCTATAAGACTAACGAATAAAACGAAACGAAAATAATGAACGAATTTCGTCTGAAACGAATGCAGTAATGAACGAAATTCATTTTAGACGAAATAAATAACATTTTCGTCCGAATGGACGAAAACGAAACGAAAATTTTAGTTTTGCACATGTCTACTATGCATCCAAGCAGCGATGTCCAAATGGCAGCCTGCAAGCTGGATGTGACCATCAAGGGTTTTTGGTAAGTCCATAGGTTCTTTGATTTTACCTTAAAGCATTTAGAATGTCTGGTTTCCCCAGTCTAGCTTTCTACATAGACAATACGGCATTCAAGTATTCATAATATTCACATAAGTCAGAGCACTATGCAGCTAGCTTTTGAATCACTGTTATAAAATGGAGGTAGATGTTTCTACAAAACAAAGTTGGAAAGCTATTTGTCCACTAAATCTTCTTAAACCTTGAAAGAATAAAGTTGTGAAACCAAGCAGCCACATGCATGACAAGAGTAGCATCATTAGTTTAATGTACCCATATACATTATTTATTGTTTTCATACGCATAAGAAGGACTTTCTTAAGATACTATTATTTTTTATCATGTCATATAATTTAATCATGTATCATAAAATATGATGAAAAGTTTTTTGTTTAAAAAAAAAAAAACTTTTTAAAACCTTTACATGAAAAATCTATTACACGTCTACAAAGGCCAATAAAATACCTTGATTATAATATTTGTTGTAAGTTTAGAATATTTACATGTTTTCTGTTATTTTTTGCAAGCTAGTGGGAAAGTAACTGAAAGTAGCATATTGCTTTTTCCTAACCATTTTCTCCTACAGTGACCATAACCCCAACTCTAACCCTAACCCCAGATCCATGGCTAACTAAGGTTGTCTTTTTATTTATTTTTATTTTAATGTTAATTTTATTGTTATTTTAAAGCAATCACTGATCACATAGAAAGCTCTTGCCCACAATATTGCACGCCATATTGCAAAGGAATGCTGCCTTTCAAAATGGCTCTTGGGAAAGCTCCAGGGAGTAATCATATGGTTGCAAGAGCCCTGATTTTCATTTTGCTTTATCCCTTGAGATGGAGATATTGCAGCAACACCAGTTGAGCAGATGAAGTGATCCAACACTCATTTAGACAAGGGCTGAAGTACAGTACACCTGTAAAACTTACGCCGTTTAAACACAATGCTGCCTTTACGCCATGCAATGCACTGTGCACAGGCAATTTTAATGCCAGTAGAGATCCGAATTTGACAGGACCCAAAAAGAATGGAACTGTACTGGCAAATTCTGGACTGCTGGCAACTCTGAATTAGGTTCTTAATAGAACATATCCTCCACCATCAAAACATGCATATTTGCAGCATTAGTTATGGTGCAGGCTTTGCAACTTAGGTGCATTGTTGATGTAATTATTGATGCTCCTAATTGCATATGATACTCTAAGCAATTTCCTATACTGAATTGTTGGAAATCCCAATCAGTACATTTATCAATTCAAGCTTCCAGTACAGAAAATAAATTTATAATAATTTTATGAGGGGGCTATACTCGTCAACATAACTATTGATGTCAAATTATTTTAAACCAATATCATGAAGAAGGGTTTTTACAACTGTACATTTCTGCAATCTTTTTTTTATTTAATAGGGTATAGTAAAGAACAATATCCATGCTAAAGAAATGTATTGAGAATGGCTACTCACCTCCAAGGTCATATAAATAGTACTTATTGCCACTTTTATATCCCCATCTGAAAGCTCTTTGAAATCCTTGAGTATGATCTCATCAATACTTGTACCTGTTGAAAATAGACTATGTTAATCAATATCTTCTCATTTAAAAACTGATGCACTTTCGTCTGTGCTCATCAGCCTTTATTAAAAAAATAAAACATTATTTTCCAAACAAAATAGTTATGAACCTTTATATTAATGAATGAGTTTATTATTATAATTGTATAATAATTACATGACTTTGGAAAATAAATATTTTATTCCATGCAGGTGAGTGCAATGGATAGAATTCAACTCTGTCGGTTAATTGAAAAGTTGAGACATTGAATTGAATGTATACATTTTCTAAAAAGAAATCTGATTTGATCATCTGTTCCGCTAATTTATTATGTTTTTTTGAACAGTCCTGACACATTTTTAATAAATAGGACAATGAGGTTTTACTATACATTACTAAACTATTTATGTTGTATAGCCATAAAAAGCAGGATAGAAGGGATTATGAATGGACTGGAGAAAATGCATATATTATATTCAACAGTTCCCTTATTTACATCATAACACAAGGAATGAGAAAATATTATAATAATAATTAGTAACAGATGTAGTGTAGATAGTTAGGGGTTAGTCATCCAGAAATGCTTTTAGCTCAAACTCCATATTGAGATCTTTCTGATATAGACAACGCCTTACCAGTAGGCCTAGCACCAGCACACAGGTGAAACCAATATATATACAGCCTCCTGTCATGCAAATGGTACTGTAGCACTAGCAATGCATAGCTTCCAGCAAATATCACCATATTTAGGTTGGCATTCTTTGATGGCAAAGTGGACTTCTTGGATGCTTTAGGCAGGGCCGTCTTTAACGCGGGGCAAACGGGGCAGCTGCCCTGGGCCCAGTTACTCCTGGGGGGCCCAATGCAGCTGTCCCATGGGCCCCCAGCCCCTGCTTGCCGCGTTCACAGCGCATTGCGCTTGTGAACGCTTTTTTCCGGCAAGCCGCATCCGATGGATGCGACGACCCAAAAAAAAACAACTGACGCCGCATGTGACGTCGCGTCACATCCGGTGACTGTTTCCCTCCTCCGTGCAAGAGGGAAGACTGCACGGAGGAGACATCCGGCGGGGGACACGGAGCAGGTTCATGTAAGTACTAGGGAGGGGGGGGGGGGGGCTTTACAGGCATCTGACTGGCATAATATTACAGGCATCGGACTGGCACAATATTACAGGCATCTGACTGGCATAATATTACAGGCATCTGACTGGCACAATATTACAGGCATCTGACTGGCACAATATTACAGGCATCTGACTGGCATAATATAACAGGCATCTGACTGGCACAATATTCCTGGGCTCTGACTGGCACAATATTCCTGGGCTCTGACTGGCACAATATTACTGGGCTCTGACTGGCCCAATATTGCAGGCATCTGACTGGCACATTATTACTGGGCTCTGAATGGCACAATTTTTCAGGCATTTGACTGGCACAATATTACTGGGGTCTGAATTTCACAATATTCCTGGTATCTGACTGGCACAATATTCCTGGTATCTGACTGGCACAATATTCCTGGGCTCTGACTGGCACAATATTCCTGGGCTCTGACTGGCATAATATTACTGGGCTCTGAATGGCACAATATTACAGGCATCTGACTGGCACAATATTACTGGGCTCTGAATGGTACAATATTACTGGGCTCTGAATGGCACAATATTACTGGGCTCTGACTGGCACAATAATACTGCGCTCTGAATGGCACAATATTACTGGCATCTGAAAGGCACAATATTACTGGCATCTGAATGGCACAACAATTATGGCATATGTGTGTGTGTGGAGGGGTAACATTGCGATGGATGGCGGGATAGCATGCAGGGAGGGGGCAGGGTCCAGGGGGCCCAAGCAAATGCTTGCCCAGGGTCCAATCACTATTAAAGACGGCCCTGGCTTTAGGTAAGTGTATCTTTTAATCTATAGATTTGCAGGTGATCTTATCAGCACAACGTAAGATTACGTTTGTATACCTACATGAAGCTGACTTATACAATGAGCACTGAGCCTTAGATATCCATGCCTCAAGTTTAATGAGTCTTCTGCACATTTCTGAGAAAGGTTAAGTCATATACCCTTGGACGCATTTAGTTTCCACATTAAGCAAACCAGATTAGTATTGCCATCCATCATAGCTAAACTTAATTTGGTTGTCTCCATTTGAAACTCAAGTTATATAATATCTACATTTGTGTTTCTATTTAGAAGTATATTATTATTGTACTGTAATGGAGCCTGAGAAGCACAAATTGCTGTATCATTGTAAATCTGATGGATTACTGTGCTTAGTCACTGGTTACAATTTATTCATTTCATTATTCATTACCAATAGTTCCATTTCAAGTCCAATAGATACATAAACAAAGTAAAACATGTTCTGTGCTTATCTGGTGCTAGTTGTCTTATACATACATATTGTACACGTAGTTACTATATTGTACAAAAAAGATGAACTTTAAAACCAAATATTTTAGGGAATTTCTAAGAAAAGTTACATTTTACCTCTTAAAAGGAATCAGGTATAGGACTAAGTTCTCCCTACATTTGAAACCTAATTAACTTATATTAGATAAGTCAGGCTTACTTTTTAGCCAAGCATGGCACCATCAACTAATTATTTATTTTGTAGAAATTCATAATGAAACAGCTACATACACACTAATTATTTTCCTTGATGAAAAACAATCAAATCTTTTTCTACTAATTATTTTTTGTATGATTATTTATTTGTATTTACACTGTTAAATTATTCAAGCAGCAATACTTAATTGTTATACTTCTTATGAAAGACAACTGCAGTATTGTTTTAGAAAATAATAAAAAATGTGCACATGTTAAATGCTTGAAGCAATGCTTTTTAAAGTTAAAAATAAGAACCCAAAAAAAAACAATTAAAAGTTTTATACAGTAACTGATCCTAAGGAGGATGTCGCCACACTGATAGCTGCCAGATCTTCACATGATAATCACAGCTAAATTTACATTAGTTTGGTTAGATAAAAATAATATTAATCTGTTGATGAGATTATTTCAAACTCAGTTATGCAAAGACATTTTTGATTGATAGGTCCGCTTCAAATTAACCCTTCAACGACAGACTGACATTCCATGCCGATATGGCTTTTGCCAAGTGACAGCGTTGAACGTCATCAGTTAAAATGAGCGGCGATGTCGAGGCACTAAGCAACACCAATATCTGGGTCTAAGTGCCCTGCGATCAGGAAGCATGTCATTCCATTATGGAGCTGCCCATTGCTCTCTTACTACAGCAACGTAGCAGAGTGTGTAAGTGTGTGTTTGAGTGTATTTCTTCTAAATTTCTTAATTTTGGGCTCAAAAAAAAAGGGGCCATCTTATACATGGTGGCATCTTATACAACAATTTACGTAGCGCTAGGTACAGAGCATAGAAAGGGGCTACATATTAAGTTAGACAAACAAGAACAGACGTAGGTAAAAAAACAAAAAACAAACCTGCTCACAAGCTTACAATCTAGAGATATTGGGGGACATGATACACCTAAAGGGTGAAGAGGTCAAAGGAAGGTGATGCTAGTAACAGTATTGGGGTGGTTGGAGCTAGGTGGGTTTGACCAGAGATTAATGTGTTTACTAGTTGGATGAGTTGTCAACTTCCTATTTCTAAAAGTGTTTGAGGATAGTGAAAATAATAAATTAAATATAAAATACACATTAAAATACATTATACATTATTAATAATAATAATAATAATAATATATAAAGGTATATGTTAATATTATATTTATTATAATAATGTAAATGATATAATATAATAAAAAAACATTACAAATCAATTTTGTATTGGCATGGTAATAGTATTAACATGCCATAATAGTACACGTCGAATGCTTTCATATCTGAAAGCACACAAAACACACAGAACTGAGGAGAAGTGACAAGAATTTAAATCCCAGCCGGGTAGTAAAACTATTTTGAATAAAATATAAATTATTGTAATTTTTTATTAAAATATGCAATTATCAGATAAATGGTGCAATTACCACGTCAGTGAACAAATCATGTAATAACAAATACACATATCACATACACCACTAGTAACCCAATACAAGTTAGGGAATGGCCACATAAACATAGACCAATCAGCCATAACATTATGACCACCTGCCTAATACTGTGTAGGTCTACTTTGCCACCAAAACAGCCCAGACCCATCGAGGAATGGACTCCACTAGACCTCTGACGGTGGGCTGTGATATCTGGCACCAAGATGTTAGCAGCAGATCCTTTAAGTCCCTTAAGTTATGAGGTGGGGCCCCATGGATCGGACTTGTTTGTCCAACACATCCCACAGATGCTTGATTGGATTTAGATCTGGGGAATTTAGAGGCCAAGTCAACACCTTGAACTCGTTGTTGTGTTCCTAAAACTATTTTTGCTTTGTGGCAAGGCACATTATCCTGCTTAAAGAGGCCAATGCCCTGAGGGAATACCATTTGTACATGGTCTGCAACAATAATTAGGTAGGTGGTACGTGTCAGAGTAACCTCCACATGAATGTTAGACCAAAGCTTTCTCAGAGGAACTATTCCCAACATATTGCATGGAGGCAGAGGACGTTCCCTGTACATCCTTTGTCATCAAGGGGTTAAAGTGATATTATACATTGCTGCAACATATATTTTTGCTTTATAAATGGAAAAAGGGGACTGTGATGCTGTGGAGAGCAGAGGAGATGAGAGGAGATTGTGAGGATGAGAGCAAAGAAGTTACTCTTGTGCTGTTGGAGCAGAGCCAAGAGAGAGTGTTATGTTGGGCAGGAAAGAAGGTACTGTCATGATGGGAGGAAAGAGAGGAAATGGTAGGTTGGGGATTGCGATGCTATATGAGAAGACACCACTGTGATGTACAGGGAAGGGAAGCAGTGAGTGTAATACTGGGGAGTGGTGTGGATTTAACATACAGGATAATAAAGAGAAAGGGACTAAAGTAGGTATGGGAGGGAAGTGTAAGTGCAGCAAAGAGAGGTGGGGGAATACGAGCAGGACTTAGACTTGGCCAAGTTCCCATTAACATGTCACTGTGTTCAGCTGGAAGTGGCCTTTCAACAACAGAACTTTCTGTCTTCCCCTATTTCTAGTGAAAACACTAGTATTACAAACCCTGTTTCTAAATATTTTTAAAAAACACACATGCTGCAGCAGAGTGATGCTCAAAGTTATAGTTACTGTAACACGCTCTAAATTCTTTAGGCTCTGTATTTTGTGACAAATCAGAATGGTGCAGTAGCTGTGAGGGATCTTTGGCACAGCACAAAGGTAAAGGGGGTGGAGCTAAACTGCCATCCTATAAAAGGATTGTACTCAAAGGTCAACCTACTGCAACGTTAAGCCTAAGATAACTAGGTTACATGCTGATTTTTCTTATATTGATAAATAACAAATATAAAATACTTTTCTGGGTTTTTATGGGTGCAGCTGTTTTTGTTTCATTTCTATATAACGATAGTTATTTATTTTTTTATAATAGGTAAATGTACTAAACATGACAATTCTACCAAAATTATTGTATATCCTCCACACCCTTCCAATTGATATACCTCGACTCAAGAAATCCTAAGATGCTTGTTACAATTTATCCATGGGAAATGCCAATCCCGAATTGCAAATAAATGGCTATACCTACCCAAAATAAAAGGATGTCTGGGGATACCAAATCTGATGTTGTATTATAAAGCAATATCAATAAAGCAGTCTATCGTTTTTTATGCCAATACATGTCAATTGGCATGGGTGGACCTAGAGGACTCTGCTACATAACCTGCAGAATCTGCAGGACTATCTGTGGCACCAGAAACTTCCACTCTCTATGTCCACTAAGCTTCTCCCAACCACCAGTGCATCCATTAAGATATGGAGACAAGTGGCGAAACACCACCCAGAAATTAATGACCTAACTAACTCAAGCCTCGCCAGTTTGGACTTTGGAATTGAGATTCCCCCATCTTCACCTAAAGCAATGGATCAAGCTGGTATTACCATCTTGGGGGCAACTAACAACTGGCTCCAATGTCATCCTTCCATTCCCTGATCTTCAATCACGCTTCCAACTTTGTACCTCAGATTTTTTAATATAGTTAATCATGCGCTATAATCAACAAAGTGCTATCTCCATCAATACCCACAACCCACTCCCAAAATTGTCACAATATGTCTTAAGCCAACTGTTTCATGAAGAACTGAATCAGTTATCTATGACATGCTACTCACACATAACATCCTAAAAAATTACCATGTTTTCAAGCTTGGGAAAAAGAATTAGGAACAAATCTCTCATCAGAGACATGGGCTAAAATAATTAGAAAATTTTACCAACTATCTAGAACTTGCCAGAATTTTTTTATACAGGTGGTAGCTAGTACCCTTTAGACTGGCGCATATGTTTCCAAATTCTACAAACAAATGCGGGAGGAACTGCGGACAAGAAGGCACCATGATTCACATCTGATGGCCCTGTCCCAAAATCTCTGAACTGTAGTGCGAAGTCTATAAGATCTTCAACTCCAAAGTCGATTTCCCTTTTTTGTCACCTGTTCTGCATTACTACAATGTTGAAAGGCTCTTTCTGTTTTAACCCTTAAATGTTGATTAAAAAATTATTACAAAAAAATAAAATATTGCGCAAATGTACAAAACAATGATCACCTTGGGTATGCAGCTTGGTTTCTTGCAAACAGCTGATAATATCCTGTCGAGACGGCAATTCTGGAAACTTCTCTTCCAGCAAACAAACGATGTCTTCTTGGTGTTCATGAATCCGTTCCTGATCCACAGACAAACAACTGAACAAAATACTTCCTGCCAATACAAACAGAGGATAAAGGAACATATAATTAGGAATAATTATATACATCAACATTTTGTGTAATTAACAGCAGTGTTAAATCTGTTTTATATATTTATTTATTTATTTAGTACTGTTAATATAAGGGAGAGATGCATAATAGGTCAAGGGAAGTCATCCATCAACATCATCAATTTATTCTGCTGCTTCACTAAAAGGTGAGGTGAGTAGCAGATGAGTTGAAGTGAATAGCAGGTGATTTGAAATGAATAGCAAGTGAGTTGTGATGAGATGAAAATTTAATTTCACCGATTCAGCTATACATTGTGCAGGAACAAACCTGATGAGTTCACTTAGCTGGGGAAACTAACCAGGTTTGTTCATCTCCCCTCAACTCACCTTTTCGTGAATAGCCCCATTAGACTGAAATGAACATTAGTGTTTGAAGTAATCATGAAGAAAAATGGCTTCTTTCATGGAGCAGACAGGTATAATGTTTTCTAAAAATGAGTAAATAGTTGTGACAATAAGCATTCAGACTGTCAGCGATTTAATACAATGGCTAGGGTTCTTGTGGCCTGACTGCAGTGTGGCGTTGGCTGTATCTGTGACATATTGGTTATTTCATAATGAAAAGACAATATTCCCATTTATGATTTTGTTTTTGATGCCCCACTGCTTGTTGCGGCTATATTGGACATTGTGAAGGGAAAAAAAGAGGGTAATGGAAATTTGATTATAGCAGTTCCAGATAATGAAAGGATAATGAAAGACCCATATTTCACCATCAAAATAGAATTATATAAACATTTTTTTGTCTGACCAGAAGAATCTTAAGTATGCAAACACAGGACACTGATCCATATTCATTGTCCACTGACGGGCATGTTTGTCATTACTGCAAACACCACACAGCCCCAGGACACAAAGTTAAAACAAGCGTCAGAGTCTTTTACAGCAACCCAACTGATAGCTCCACTTAATATTCCTGAGCCTATTTTTACATGTTCATTTTTATTAGTCAGTAGAATGCTACTCGTAAACTCTTTACTCCCTGTTTCTTTTATGAAGCTCCCTGTGGTCTTTCAAAGGATTGTTAACCAAGGAATAGATCATACTCTTTCAGCATGAGCAGGTTTAGAAACACTTCATTACACTGTTTAGCATTTAATAATATTAGCAATAATCGCTCACCTCTGAGTAGATGAGCTAGCTGCCGAGTAATAAGCTCTGGAGCTTCATCAAGGATCTCCTTCGTGACCAAGGAGGAGGACGACTCGGGTAGTGTCTGGACACCATCCAATTTTTTATCTGGATTAATAACTTTGACAACTGATGCTTCCAAACTTGCATCTTCGCTATGAATTGTAAGGATAAAGAGGTGTCAATAAAGCTTCAACATTAAAAATCTGTGTTCTCATATAATGCTTACAATTTACGTGCAGGGACAAATCTATGTCACAGACTCTTCAAGTCTAGATGTACTTCCATCCCACACCATTAAAATGTTTTTAATATAAACAGCTGTGTGGGCAATGTGCCTCCAGACTTAGCCAATATTGCCCCTAGACTTAGCCAATATTACCCCCAGACTTAGCCATTATTGCCACTAGACTTGGCCAATATTGCCCCCAGACCTAGCCAATACTGCCCCCAGACTTAGCTAATATTGCTCCCTAGACTTAGTCAAAACTGTCCCCAGGCTTAGCCAATGCTGCTGCTCCCAACCCCAGACTTAGCCAAAGCTCCTCCACCTCCTGTACTTGCTCCTCTCACTCCCTGACTTGCTTCTCCCCCTCCTGGACTTGCTTGCAGTTTCCCTGGTGGCTAGTGGGGGCAGCCAATGGATGTATGTGCAATGCGTGCAGACATCCTCCGATGCTGCCCAACACTTCCGTCTTCTATGACGGACCTCCGAAGGTAACATGACCTCCCGGCTTCCGTCATAGAAGTACCGGCAGATTATATTTGCGGTCTGATTATAAGATGAACCTCAAATGTAAGACCTTGTCTTATATTAGAGAAAATATAGTAGTAAAGATTTTAACTTATAGCAGCATCAATCAATACCATTCTGAGGAAATAGGCAAAACATTTTACTTATATTATAGCCTTTTTTATTTAATTCCCCTTGTTTTTCATTCTTATTACAGGGGGTATAACTAGGTTCGTTGATGTTAAAAATCCAAAGTATTAGGAAAGAGATTTACTAAACAGTAAGGATATTGTAGGATAGATATCACCTTCTAAAAATGCCTTACTCTCAAGCTGCTGATAGGAGCAACAGAATAACAGAGTGATGTCTACTCAGGTCAATAAAATACTATAGTACAGGGGCGTCCAACGTGCGGCCAAATGCGGCCCGCCGGGCATAGAGGTGCGGCCCGCCTGAGCTCTGCTCCGGTAGCCGCATCTCGAACTGCACACCGCACGAGAAGCTGCGTGAGGGAACAAAGTTCCCTACACAGAGCGGTGCTTCTGTGCGGATATCCCCTCCTCTACCCTGCGCGTAAGGTCATGCGCATGGGTCAGAGGGAGGGAAAAGCACACCGGCAGCATGGCGATAACGGGGAGCCCACAGCCTCCACAGCCCCGTTTAAAAAAAAAGAAAACTGTTTGGTAAGTGTGTGTATGTGTGTGTGTGGGGGGGGGGGGGGGGGGTAAGTGTATGTATGTGAGTGTGTGTATAAATGTGTATGTATGTGAGTGTGTGTTTAAATGTGTATGTGGGGTAAGTGTATGCATGTGAGTGTGTGTATAAATGTGTATGTATGTGAGTGTGTGTTTAAATGTGTATGTGGGGGAAGTGTATGCATGTGAGTGTGTGTATAAATGTGTATGTATGTGAGTGTGTGTTTAAATGTGTATGTGGGGTAAGTGTATGTATGTGAGTGTGTGTATAAATGTGTATGTATCTGGGGTAAGTGTATGTATGCGAGTATAAATGTGTATGTGTGTGGGGGCTAAGTGTATGTATGTATGTGAGTGTGTGTGTGGTAAGTGTATGTATGTATTTGAGTGTGTGTGTATAAATGTGTATGTGGGGTAAGTGTATGCATGTAAGTGTGTATAAATGTGTATGTATTTGAGTGTGTGTATAAATGTGTATGTGGGGTAAGTGTATGCATGTGAGTGTGTGTATAAATGTGTATGTATGTGAGTGTGTGTATAAATGTGTATGTATGTGAGTGTGTATAAATGTGTATATGTGTGTGTGGTAAGTGTATGTATGTGAGTGTGTGTGTGTATAAATGCGTATCTGGGGTAAGTGTATGTATGTCAGTGTGTGTATAAATGTGTATATATGTGAGTGTGTGTTAAGTGGGTGTGGGGTAAGTGTATGTATGTGAGTGTGTGTGTGTGTATAAATGTGGATGTGTGTGTGGGGTAAGTGTATGTATGTGAGTATGTGTATTAATGTGTATCTGTGTGAGTGCGTGTTAAGTGGGTGTGGGGTAAGTGTATGTATGTGAGTGTGTGTGTATAAATGTGTATGTGTGTGTGGGGTAAGTGTATGTACGTGAGTGTGTGTATAAATGTGTATCTATGTGAGTGCGTGTTAAGTGGGTGTGGGGTAAGTGTATGTATGTGAGTGTGTGTGTATTTAAATGTGTATGTGTGTGTGGGGTAAATGTATGTATGTATACATGTGTATGTGTGTGTGGGGTAAGTGTGACTGTGTGGGAAGGGGGGGGGGTAAGTGTGACTGTGTATGAATGTGTGTGTTTTTAGTTAATGTGACCACTGCACATTAGTGTGAATTTTATATATATATATATATATATATATATATATATATACACACATGTATATAATTATATATATTATTCTCTGAATGAATGAAAAAAATGCGGCCCACGCACGCATACATTTCTAGTGAAGTGGCCCTTTGCAGAATAAACTTGGACACCCCTGCTATAGTATAAAATATATTCTTGTACTTCCCATAATACAAAACATTTTGAACTGAAATAACAAAAAAAAAAACTATTTCTCGAATTAATAAAAACAAAAAATGTCTGGGACAAATCCTCAAATTAGCATTAGTGGTAAATTAACGAAAATTGATTATTCAAGGCCCATCACTAACGCATTAAACGGGTGCAGTTAAAACAGTACCGCACCCATTAAAAATGGTAGAGGGCCACAGAGGGACACCTAGAACCTAACAGATTGCAGTCTGTCCCACACTGTTTTTTCCTGAGAATGCAATACATAGAGATACATGTGCATTTAATGAAATTGTCTCTATATGCAGTACCTTGTCAGTGTGCTAAAGTTAACAAGTGTTATTGACAATCTGCCTTCCTCATTCAAGCGCTGCAGATTGATTTCATCTTTGAAGATAAGAAATGATTCAGGGATGTCGAGCTCCTCCAGTATGAATCTTGTCTCACTATAGAAGTTGAATTCCACTCTTGGTGCATTGAGAACAGGTAGGCAGAGAACGCTGGGTGAAGTGATCTGTAAAGTTTCAAAAAAACTATTCAAAAGATGCTCAAGTGTACAGCAATACAAAAAATATTCAGTGTATAATTATAGTGAAAATGATCCTTATACTGAACTGGCAGAATTTACATTACATTAGTGGCCATGTTGAAATCTAAGTGAAAATATTGGGATATAAGGTATCTACCAAAATAAGCTATATATTGTCCTTCATCCATTGGTAAGAAGCCCTGAACCACTGTATTTAACTTCTACTCTTTCTGGCTTTTAAAAGCATGTTCACTCAAACCCTGTTACAAGTTCACATCAGTGGGATCAAACTACAGGGGTTATATGAGGTTTGTTCTGCAGCCTGAATTCACTCACCATCGTACATGCAGGAACCTGGTGCCTTAGTGCACTAAAAAGAGTGAGCAAGATAATCTCTATTCCCCTGTGTTGCTCCACACTTGAGTGTAGCAAGGCACCAGATATGATATTGTATCAAGACATCTGCATTCACATTAATAGCATAGCTGGCAACTGAGCAGGGAAAGAGCGTAGCGCTCCCAACCCTGATCACCAATAATGTGCGTGCACGATTTATATGGGTCTATTCACTAAAACGTGACCTGCAAAAATCATCCATTGAAAGCTGGCTTGGAAAGATAGGCAAGTTGCATGTAACTAACCCTTATGTTATGACTTATGTTGTCATACATTCAAGTTCCGTTTAGTTGTCTTTTGGAAAGGGTTCAGTAATATTAAGCAACTTTAAAGGGCCTTACAATCTGACTATTATTGTAATACATGAGTTAGCATGAAAGTAATATTTCATTTCACCAACTGCACCAAACATTGTGAAGGGCCAAACTTGATGGGGCTTTTCCAGCATGAATTGCTCAGCTGGCCATAGATTATGTATAGTTATAGCGTTAAAAATTCTCACTTTTTAAAAATGCATGTTGCAAGGCCAGGACTGTTCTTCTGTCAGATTTGTCAAAGCTGTGTTCCAAAACAATTAAAGTGACAGCTACCGAAGTTGCACACTAGGTAACTTACGGGTTGATTTTGAAATGCTCTCATCACATGCATGTGTCCCTTTCTATACATTGGTTACTGAAGGAAAAGAATACACTCTGAAACCTGTCTTTTATATTTCATTTGTGTACCCAACAGTAATGGACTGAAAGTCTATAGGAGTTTAGTGTTTGACCTTTAGTTAGTTGCACATCCCTGGTTTCTTTAATTCCCATAAATGATTAAAACTGAACATTCCTGTGCACAGCAATAGGCCTCACAAGCACACGTCATTAACAGTTCACATGACAGCAGTTTAAAAAGTTAAAGAAATCCTCAACTTAAAATGTTATTTTCTAGAATAAAATATAATTTGTCGCATGTAAGCAGAAAATACTATGTGTTTGTCACGTAATTCATTTCAAGCTCACCCCTCTTCAGGCTGTTCTTAGATGCTGCAGATCAAAATTGGAATAGAGAATGGTTTGTAAATTAATGCTAAGAGATGAATGTTCTGTGCTCATTGTGTCAATTATTAAGAATCTTAAATGGCTTGGGATCAAATCCCTTTTCAACAGCAATAAACTTACACTCAGATATGCTCAAATGCTTGATAATGATGTTTCAGGGAAATATGCTCTTCAAATTCAAAACAAACAGTGTTTCACAATAAAGTGGCACCACAATTAGCACTGTTTTGACCTTAATAACAAAGGTTTCGTTTCCAAATCCAGAATAATGCAACTTTTTGTAATACAACACACATTATTAAAGGGAACATTAAAGTTGGAGCAAAGGTGAAACTTTTCTTTTCTCTTAAATGAATGTTCAGTTTAAGATGAATATAATTATTTTTGGATTTTGATAATCATTACCAATTTATTAATGTTTAACTACATTATTTTCATACTTCCTCCCTACTTGGAGGGTTTCATTTAACAGATTTGACAGCTGTGCTGTGTGGATTGACAGTGACACATAAATGTGTCAAAATTCCACCAATATTTTAGAGCGACATTTGCATTTTAAAAGGTTATTTTTACATGATGCATTGTATTGTCTTTGAGATGCAAAGTGTCTCTTAACTGATGGTGTAGATATTGAAACATTAAGAAGTCAATGGGAGATCAGTAAAACTTTTTGAAATGGATTCTGTCAGAAGAAATAAGTAATTAAATACATGTTATATTTGTATGGGTAAATCTTTGCATGGTCATGTAGTTCCCAATCAGGCATAATGTTCACTGAGCATCATGGGAGATGTAGTTCTCAAACACCTGCATTGCCAACATAAACCATAACTGACTTAAAATAAAATAAAAAAAATTCCATTGAAAATATTTTTTTACACAAGTTAAAGTGGTAGAATAACTTTAATTAGGGCTAAATCACAGAAAATAAAAGGAGGGTAAACTTCAATCTTACCTTGTCTAGATAGTATGCATATGTTAATGTGGAAATGATTGAATCCAGGTCACAGCACTTATTTCCAATCACCGTATGAACGGTTTCCAATTGTTTACCTCGATCCTGTAAAAGAAAAATTAAAAAGTCATCTGTAAGCATTTACATCTGGATATATATAGAAGTGAGATGGAAAAATGTGCGTCTACCACGAAACACTAAAAGGATAATAAAATACTCTGCAATGTAGTCTGTACTACCCACTACAATTTCCTACTTTCAATATAGTCAAGACCCGATTCCAATTAAGTAACATAGTACATTTCAGAGACAGTCAGAATTTGGCTACAAGCACTCACATATGACATTTATCATTTAAACACTGTTGACTTCAGCTGCTTTATCTTAACTATAAAACAGAAAATCCTTGTGTCTGTTTGTTTGTCTGAAGCATAAAAAAAACTCTTGAACAATGAACTCTGGAATCATGAAATTTGCACAGCTTTTTTATGCTGGAATTTGAAAGTCAACACAACTATTTTCAGCTCTCTACATTGTTCTTTTCCCAAGGTATGAGCGAAAACCTCCACAGAGGGAATTTTATGATTGTTAAAGAAAAGAGAATTCTTCAACTGGGAATACATCTAGGTGGCCAAACTGAATTGATCTATCTTGTATAATGTTAAAACATAAGGTGAGTTTTTTAGATTGGATCTATTAAACAAAATCTAATTTTAATTCATGTAGATTATTTTCTGGGTGCTGTGTCTGCACATCCATTACTTATGCGCACACACCCACTAACCTGGCTCTGTATTATGACTAGGTGGAATCAATAAACCCAAGAGGAAGCTGTTTCTATTTGTTGTATTTATTTTTAGAACCACGCTTAAAGGGACAGTTCCACCTACAGAGTCTGAAACATATTTTTAGATAAGTACTTCATCAGGTAAAATACATAAAAAGCAACAGATCTGTCTAATTAACATTGTTCTCAACTCTTCCTATCTCATAAAAACTGCATTTAAAGTGTTATAGAGTTATTTCTGTTGCTATGACTCTCCAGTCTCTCTTATTGGAAGTCACTGAATCTAGAGACTCCTGTGAAATTATTTATTAAACACATATACAACATACATAACATAAGCTTGGTGGAACCTGAAGAAGACCCCTGGGTAGGTTCCAAAAGAAAACTCCACTGTGCTGTTTTTGTGAGATGGTAAAAATACTCATACTTCTTCGTACATTAAATATATTATTCAATCACATTTCTATATACAGGTTTTACACCCAGCATGTTAAAAAAAAAAAAAATACCGCAATTGCACCAACCATTTTAAAATGCTTAGTGTTTTGGAATTGGCTTTGATGCTGAGTGCACTTGACACTCAGTTGAAGTTTTGTTGGTTTAGATTTAAAGATTAACTCCAGTGAAACATTCCCTTTCTTTTATCAATCTGGCAGCTCATCCTTCTCATTTGTGTGACTTAATAAACAGGCATTCTCTTAAGATAATTAATCTCACCCTCCACTGCTTATTTGTTGTGTGAACTTATGAAAGCAGTTATCAATATTCATTATTCATCTATCACCTTATTTTAAAATACTACATTTAGGCAAAGAATAGATAATAAAAAACAGCCACAAAAAGAAAAAAAAAGAAACAAAACAAATATCAAAGCCATCTATAAACATCACAAAACAAATAGTGTATTAATTGGGATATTCTAAGTACCCCTTTTGTAGTTCAGTGTTTGGAGAAGTGAACTACATTGTTGACATGTAAATTAGCTCTTTTCTGCAACTTAATGTAACCTTGATCTTTCTAAATAAACAGGTCTGTGTCACCTTAACTTGGTTTTATCAGATGAAAGTAATCATCCAAAGGACAGCATTGTGATGAAAAGATGAAATCAAATCATGTTGGCCCTTTAGAAAACTGTATTTGAATATTGCAAGTTCATTGACTTGAAGATTAAGAGGGTATCTACGTAAATGGGACTTCCTTCTTTCATTTAATGAACTATCGGTGGTTTTGATCGAAAGCATTATGCACGCGTGTACACTGGCCAAGATAATGAGTCTGTGCTTGTCTTTCTGCTATGTACTAACTAGAAGATTAGAGCAAGAGAGCAGGAGGTACAACATATACTGTGCACATGTATGTATTGTGACAAGAAATGGTACAAAAAGTGTGTGTTTAGCACCAAGAATATTGCATTGTTTTCCCCCTATTGAGTGGGAAGACACAGCCCCAGGGAAAGATATTTAAGGTTCTTGTACCTTTTAATTATAAAGTGGCTTTTGGGGCCCTTGGGTGGAATATTCAGAAGAGCAGTGTGGGCCTGTTCTCCATCCCATTTTCAGGCAGAGTGGCTGTTGAAAATCTAGGCCAGGTTTTGAGTTATACCGGTATGCTAGAAGCAGGGTGATTAGGTTCACCTGTGATTATTAAAGGAAGCTATTTACCAGAGAAAGAGTCTAGTGTGTTTGGACACACGAAGGAGAGGCTGACAATCTGTTTACAGAGTTTTGTTTTGAAGAATTGTGGTTTGTAAATGTGTTTTTCACATACTGTTTAGTGCTATTTTGTTATTATTTTTTATATTTTTGCTATGACTTGGAAAGACTGCATATCATACAAATGCATGTCTATATTTGGTAATATTTGGTCTGTCTCTTTGGTTTGTCTCTTGGTCTATGTGAAAAATAACCAAGCAAGTTATCTGCTATATTAAACATAAACTGGCATGCAGAGAATATAGATGTCTGGTACATTGTAATACATATTGGTTGTTTTGATCTGTCGGTTGCATTTAGCAACATTATTAACTAGAATAAGAGGCCAGAGTGCGCTCTATCTAAAGGCTGAACCCATGTCATGTGACCTTGCCAAGACGTCATGTTGGTTGGGGCGCTTTGCTTTCTAGTGGGCACCATCCTTTATTAATTCATACCTTGAGAAAAGAACAATGTAGAGAGCTGAAAATAGTTGTGTTGACTTTCAAATTCCAGCATAAAAAAGCTGTTCAAATTTCATGATTCCAGAGTTCATCGTTCAAGAGTTTTTTATGCTTCAGACAAACAAACAGACACAAGAATTTTCAGTTTTATAGTTAAGATAAAGTAGCTGAAGTCAACAGTGTTTAAATGATAAATGTCACATGTGACTGCTTGATGACTGAGATAAATATCAAATAGTATGCAATGCTTCTTATGGACAATGGACCAAACGTTATCTTGTTTCAGATAAACTATGATTTACCTTTTTTCAATTTAAACATTATATATACTTTAATAAATATATTTATAATCCCTAATTTCTTAACAATAAACATTCCTAATGTATATATATTTATATATGATATTCCAGTGTGTATGTCCATCAATGACAGGCCACACTCCCTTTCCTACCACTCCCCTACATGGCCATAAACAAACTTCCATAGGATACAAGGCCATAAACAATGAGTAAGATTTCCCTGAGGTGTTTTGCGTTTCATGCAGAATTTTGAATATCTATGTCCTGTCAAAGTTGTCAGATGTGTGAACCATGCATTTTATGGTAATAGACTGTATGGATGTGCTTCAATAATGTATCAAAATAACTGAAAAGGAGTTCAAGATCTGAATTGGTTATGTCCTCCAACCACTTGATAAGACGTCTTCTTTATAATAGTCTTGAAGTGGTAGAATGGTTTAGTATTGAAGTGTTTGTGTCTTACGGAAATGAGCGGTGGACAAACATTCCAGGCTTTCTTGGACTCTATAGATTCCATCACAGAGGCATCCTCTACAGCTGCTGTGTTGTCATGGTTTAAGCTGCCTCGGTTATGGTCTTTAACAAAAACTATATGACTATTTAAATAAACAAAATGTTGCTCAAGTGTTTGTACATTTCTGAAAATTAAATTGACACTACCTACTTTTATAATCATGTGTTTCTTAGTTTTTTTTTATAGTTTAAATGGGCTTTCCTGTAGAAATTATCACTATCTACAGACAGGTAGAGTTATTCATTTCAATTCAGTGACACAAATTGATTGTGCTTTGAAGACAGAAAAACATCTCAAAGCAATATCTGAATCATTCAGACACAATGGCTACAATAGCCAAGAGAAAATCATTCACACTAAATGCCTATGTCTTTTAAAATAAACAGCGAAGATCACACTCTTGAAGATGACCATATACAGTAGGCAGAAAGAGTACATCACATTTATTACTTTCAAGTGATGATTTCCAGGTTTAGCGTAGTAATATAAAATATAATAAAATAAAGTTGACGCATATGGTGATTCAATAATAAAAATTATTAATGGTGAATAACCATCGGTAGTGGTGTTAAATATCATTTGATAGCAGTGGTATTGTCATGAGTCATTCTTTATTAGTATCACTATATGCTTAAAATGTATTTTATTTTATACCCAGTCTTGAAAGTATTTTTATTTTAAAGTTAATGATTCTTACCCTGGGTGATCATATACTTTATATTTAACCAACCTGTATATGTTATATGTCAGACACATCCGAACTCTGGTCTGGAATCTTACAAAGGCAAGTCTCATAAAGTGGTTCTAATACATTATAGCCACACTCTTTGCTGCCACAAGATATAGTGTATAACCCTTTATTAACTAGTTTGTAAACAAAACCAGATTGCAATCTGGACTAAATGGGCAATGGTCTCCATTTTTACCATGGGAGGGTAATCCACATTTTCAAGAGGGAAAGGCACATTCATCTATACTGTGACAGAGGCTTATTATTTTAGGCAATGTGAGACAAATAAGACACAAATACATGTGTATAGAAAGAAATATATATATAAAGAATAAGTAACAATAAAAAGTCTTAAAAATCACATATAAAGTATCTGAAACAGTGATGTAAAGAAGAATAGTGGCATCCGAATGGAAAAATCTGACATGTTTCAGTATTACACCTTCTTTAGCGGTTGAAAAGAAAAACAATCTATTTGAGAAAATGAAAAATGGTTGTGAAGATGAGGTTGTATGCACTTGAATGTAGATTGATGCTTATCTTGTGTGTTTAGGAAACAAAAATACATTATTCTGGTTGCTGGTAATTGAGGTAAACAGTCCTCTTATCACAGAGAAAAAGGGTTGAAGCGGTATACCCTTTTGATGCTCAGGGTTTCCCAGCAAAAAGGGGTTAAGGCACCTACGAAAAATGGAGCAAGACTAAGTGCCATAAGACAAACAGGTCATGGGAGATTACAGTTGATTAAAGGAATTAAGCTATATGTAGCATCATGAAGTAAAACCTGCCACCCACACCATTTAAAAGAAACTGGCAATAACTTAATTTACGGTGTATGGTTTTAGATCAATAACTAAATGGAACTAGGCCCCATAAAATATAATATGACTTATTTTACAATACTTTATCTTGATATTTTATAATTCCTTGCACAGACAGTACTGTCTTTCTAAAAGGTTTGCAAAACATGACAATTCAGCATTTTAAAAAAGAAGCGCGAGCGCTTTCACAATACTGTGACTTCCATTATATTAACAGCATTTGGCATCTCACCACTCCGGGAATGCTACAAAAAGTTCCACATAATCTCTCAGTGTTGAGTAATCGAGATCCTTTCATAATTTTTAAAGATACGATTACTACATAAAAAGCTGGGTTACAAAAGCAAATTCAGCATTTTACATACCATATGCTTTAAAACGTTATTCTGCAGGGAACCAATTAAAGTGCAGAAAACGTGGGACTCAAGCATATGGAATACGACAGAACAACTTGTCTTGTCACTGGAGTGCAATCTCAGTACATTGGTTAGGGAACCATTAGGTTTGTACACAAACACACTGTTTACAAGGGTATGAGAATTATTGAGAGGATAGTGTCCTTTATCTAAAATTATTTGATTTTTGTGTAGATATCACAGGAAAACACCAAACTGATAGAAAAGCTCCACAATGCAGTTCATAAATCAAAGGGGAAATACAAATTGATCTTATATGAAACATTATCTAAAATGCATTCCGTATTAAGGTCCAGGATCTTGATAGAGTATTAACGTTTTATATTCCATATACTGTTTTTTAACTAGAGGGAAGGAAGCTCACAATTCTTTCGACAGACCACTCCACATTGACAGAAAATCTCTTTGATCCTGTTATATCACATTATTATTTTTTTAAACGAGCCAGCATCACATCCTAACGTATAATAGTACAGAAGGAAAATAGTTTTGTTTAATTAAAAATAAAGTATGATTTATGTTTGCAAGGAATATTACTTTCGAGTTCACAGAGGGTTTTATAGTAAACAAATTATTTTTATAAAGAGAAGGACATTTTTGTACCATGAGCCAAAGTAAAACTATAGAAGAAACACATTTTGCTTTCACTGGTATATTATCACTAGGGATAAAGGAAAATGTGTAGTAATATTCTATGTACAGTGCTGCAGCAATTTAATAATTTAGTATAGCTATAAACTGCAGCTTCAGGAGGAGGGGAATATTGACAATTGTTTGGTGCCTGGGGATATACAAGTAGAACATTTTTGTGGTTAGCATGGTTATTTAAATCAGCACTAGATTGTTCAGTAATGTAACCAATCAATAAGCAGGAGGCATTGTGTACCCTTACATTAAACAAAAAAATATACCAAACAAATTGGAGGTATTGACACCTCATTGTTTATTCCATTTTTCGATTGTAAAAGACAGTACCTGTCTGCTTTTTTAATATTTACTGGAAAACTGGAAATACTTGCAAACATTGTATTCCAGTGAACTCCTTAAATAATTTGAACATTATTTTGTTTTAATATTCTCTAAGAGGAGCAGCTAAGTGGGTATTTTTTACAAAAAATTACTCTTAATTTCACAGTAACTTTATTTATATCTGACATTGTCCCTAAATATTCCATAACTGTCCAATCCCCTTTCCCCTACTTGATATGCAGTCATCCTTTCCAATCAGAGGTAGTATTGTAGAGATACACCAAGGCATAAAGAGACTTTTAGTTTAAGGAGGGAAACCAAGCAACATTTTGCAGACACTACCTCAACATTCTGGAACTAACCCAGTTCATACTGCAAAGATTCACTTAATAACCACTGTGACAGACCCCTCTGTCTTGGAACTATACTTCTGTTCCGTTGCCTTCGTCTATCTTTCGGTTAATTACCTGTCCGTACCCTCCGTTCATTTATTTCACAAACTACCTAATAAACTACTGGGTGGAATTGTCTGATTCTGAAAAAGGTATGTTTTAGGGGAATGTGATGCATATTTTGAAAGTTATCAATATTGTTAGTTAGTCACATTCTGTGAGCATATTGCTTTACGTGTAATGTTTAATTCTGTGAGTAGACCACTCTAAAGGTTTATAATGTGTCAGCGACAATCCTGGATAGTTTACTCCAACATTCATTGTTCTGTATTAACTGATTATGTTGGGTTCATTATGTCTCTTACTGTGTGTTTTGCAATTAGGTCTACTCACTGTATGGTAATTTGGTTGCAGTCTAAAAGTCTAATGTGTTCCTAGCCCCAGTTAGTTGGAGAACTATGTTTAGTTCCATCCCCCCCCCCCCCCCCCTATTGTATACTAATGTCTGTGAGGTCATGTTTATGTCTTTTTATAAGTCTGTGTTGTTACACAAATAAAGTAGATCCCTGTTTAACTCTCAACACGGAGCTTGGTCTCGTACCTGGGGGTATGGGATTCGTATGATTTACTCGTGCGGCTGTTTGGTTCGTGAAGGATTTTGTTTGGTTCCTGTTCGGCTAATTGGAACTGCTGTTAGATGCTTCTTCATTCAGAAAGGGAACGTCCTCAGCGGTATTAACCGCTCTTATACTGGGGTGTACCGTAACAACCTTTAATTACAAGCACTAAAGTGACAATCTTAAAAAATGCAGGAATCTCAGTGCAAGTCTATATGCTTGTGCTGAGATTCTCACCTCAGACATATATCACCATCCTATAATGTAAGGTGCTCAATGCCAACATTCAAACCATGATTCAAGATGAGAGAAATGAACAGTGAAATACATCTCACCGTTGCAAGAAACAAGATATACAAGATTATCCTGCAGGAAGAGAACTGTCCAATGCAATAATGCTGTCCTGCAAGATCCTGCAAGTTACCTGTAGCACAGGTAGGGCTGAGTTAATAAGGCTGGCACAAGGCACCAGTAGAGTGTGTGTTTTGGGAGTGGTAGTGAACACAGAGAAGGCCTTCTCCATTCTGCTTTCTTCTACTCCTTCCATGTTTGTTTTAGCTGCTGCTGGGAGACATCTTGTTCCATAGTTGGGATTTAATCAGCAGATCAGGATCAGTAAAGAGTACAAATTCTATACAGATTCACTATGAATTGGCAAGATTATTTATATAGATACTGCGAGTACATAAATAAAAGGGATTCTCGTTGTGAGATAGTCTTACTGCACGTTATCTTGCCACATCTCACAAACCATCAGTTAGCCATAGAACACTGCAAGTTGATTTTAGTGCAAAACCCTCTCAAAAATCAACTCTCAATAATCTTATGGCACTTTCGGCGCATAAAGGGTCAGCTCCTAAGTAAAGGGAGATGGATACACTTGCTGTAGCCGGAGATACATTTCCCATACTACTCCAACAAGGGGACATCAGGCAAAATCATTGTTCATGGTGGACTTTGTAAATGGGTGTAAAAAGGTGGTAAAGCTGTTTCTCCGTACAGCCCACATGTTTCCGGTAAGAGAAACCCCAGGAAAGCCAGCAGCAATAACCTCAATGAATGGCAGGTCTTCCTGTACAAAAGAAAATACTACTCAGCAAAATGCTCTGTATAAAAAGCATCTAGCTGGAACATACAAAGGAAACAGCCTGAGGACAAAAACACTGGTTCTGACTTGTGGACAAATATGAACTAGAATAGCAAGTGAACTAACACTCATAAATAATATAAAGGAACTATAAGGTTAGAACACACACATTGTTCTGTCCAAAGGATAAGGTAGGGCTTATGGTCATGTTGTAATACTTTTATTTAAAGAAATCGCAACCTACAAGTGAAGTGCACAACCAATGCTTAACCCCTTAGTGACAAGACATTTTGAATTTCCTTGAATTTCCCTTGGTGACAAGGGCTGTTTTTACATTTCTGGGGTGTTTATGTTTAGCTGTAATCTTCTTTCTCACATACTGTACCGACACAAATTATATTTTGTTTTTATCGTCATAAGAAGGGCTTTCATTAGATACCATTATGTTCATCATACCTTATAATTTACTACAAAAAGAATCATAAAATATGATGAAAAAATAAACCAAAACACTTTCTCTAACTTTGACCTAAATTATAATTTACACAAATACAATCATTGAAAAAGACTAAATAGTCTAAATAGTTTCTAAATGTTTTCCCGAGTTCAGAAATATGCTTGTTTCCATGTTTTTCTGCAGTTTTTTTCAAGTTATGGGGCAAAAAAACAAAAAAGTGTTTCTTTGTTTTTTTTCCTATATTGACCTTTTGAGCCTAACATGCACCCTAAACACCCTAACATGCACCCTAACCCTAAATTTAAATAATGTATTCCTCTTTATTGATTTTCAGTATAAAATAAATAGATAAATATATAAATACAGCAGTTGAACAATACAAATTATTAAATATATTTTCCCAGCGCCCTAAGGATCACTTTCACCAAACATATTACAGGATAGCGGCATTTGTTTGTCCATTCCATTTAGGCAGATTTAAATATGGATAAACATTTTGACCCCCTTTTCCAAATTTGCTCCTCTATTCGTCTGCATCTTACTCATGATTCCTCTCCCGGTTCTAATGCTATTCCTGTATCCCAAACCCTCACATGTTTTGTACCGTTGATTCTAATCTATTCTTCTAATCTTACTTTTGGATTCTATCTAGGGGGCGGAACTTAAATTCTCTTTTTCTCTGTCATATTTCTTACCAAAAGTACGTCAGAGAGTCAGAGTGTAAGGGAATCCGGGATTGCCCATTAATTATATGTACATCAAGTGACCAGTTGACGCTTCAATCCATCTACTTGATCATTCAGCCCCATACGCACTTTTCTCCCGTCCGTCCCGCCCCGTGGAGCGAGGGGGAGGAGCCGCCCCAGAGTGCGCCCACCGCAGCACCGGGTTGTATTGCCTCCTTCGCATCGGGATCCTCCTCGTCGATTCCAAATTCCAATTTGCCCAGGTCTTTAGATAAAACTCCCTGGTCTCTTCATTCCTGTTGTACAAATACCTTTCGGCAGCCACTTGATTAGCCAATTGGCTTTCTATTTCTAGCCAGGTGGGTATCTCCATTCTTCGCCAGTATCTCGCGAGGCACAGCTTAGCTGCCATTAAGATATTCATGAGAATATAAGATAAACCTAAATTTAACCCCAACTCCCACCCTTATGCTAACCCTTAATATATTTTAATTTGAATTTAATTTTAACCCTATCCCTTATTCTAACCCTAATTTAATTGTAACCCTAACAGCTATTCTAACCCTAACCCTAGATTTAAGTTAATTAAGTCTTTTTTTTTTTGCAATGTTGCTGACTGCCTCTAGGAGCAGTGAATTTTTTTTCACTTCTGAAGCTCTGACCACAAGAGGGCACAGCCATTCTCCTGCAATATGGCGCCCACAATCACTCCGTGGAATATGGCTCCATACTGTGGAAGTGAGCACTCATAGGAAATGCAGTTCCACAGCGCTCAGATCACTGCGCTCAGTGAAGATCATTTCGGCAGCACCGTGGAGCAGTTAATTCCAGCACCTCCACTCTTATAAAATGTTCTACATTGCCTCTATTCATTGTAAGCAAATTTATAGGGCTGGTGCTGACAAAATGATCTGTTAACCAAAAGTATCTGTTATACTGCCTGTCCCAAATATTTTGGATCCGGGATACTCAACCTGTATGTAATTCCTAGAGAAGCATATCTAGTTAAGATCAGACATGCCTAATAATTACAAAAACAGCTTGCTTTCATGAACTTCCCTCAATGTATAAACATAGATACTAAAGTTCACAGACATTGAATATGAATAAATTACATACTTTTTGCTAAAACACATATTTTGCATACATTACAAACAGTAGATGTATATTTGCGCCAGCACCAAAGATCTTAACACAATGCATCAATATATAGAAGTTTCTGATTTACTGTGCGGTAGAAAATAGTTTATAAGTGAGAAAGTTTTGTTAGTCATGCATTGGCACATGAAGCAAGTTTGTATAAGCAGAGACATTGCAGTCAGTGACCCCAAATAGCCTCTTATGTTTAGCCATCTGGTTTGCTTTCATGCTTAGTTGGCTGCAATATAAATTTAAAGAATAACTTATTAACAAACATCAGGTCTCGGTGTTAGATATCTGGCACACTACATTAGGAGAGAGGAGAAGGGGTGTGATTACTGGACAAACACATTCAAAGTTAACACCACATACACTACAGGTATCAAATATACATTTTTCATAAATTGTAGAATCTTCAACAGAAGAGTTGTGCAGCTTTCTCTAATTGCCTTTAATAGTATAATGAGTAAAGGGAAAAAAACAAATTATTGTCTCATCTTAAATTATTCCCCTTAAATGGATGTGGTTAAGTTTGCAATTCTGTCCTTTTAAGCTTTTCAATAAAGCTGATAAATCCTTAGGAAACCAACTCTCTGTCAACAATATCATCAGCCATGACAGACAAAATTTTACTTCTGCTACCATGTTTACCATTTTATTGACTTAATTATGCATTTGTCTAATGTGGAAAAATCCTTCCCAGACAGACAATACTTATATCCCTCATGGTATCTGTATAGACTGCCCAGATTATCTACCAGTCTAGGGAAATGGAAGCAGAATCAGTTCTGTATTTGTAAAAGGTCTTGCATTTTTGCAGTGTACTATATTTCCCAACGTTTTAAAGAGGGACATTTATTTTAGGGAGAGAGGTATAAATGTTTTATTATAACCTATTTAGGTTAAGTAATTTTTTTATATATATACATATATATATATATATATATATATATAATATATACAGTATACACTGTATATATGTAAATCAACTTTGACATATTGTATATCCATTGTGCTGATGGCTGGGCCATTCAGCCATCAGCACTAGTGTTAGGCGAACACAAACCGCACTGTTCGGGTTCGTACCGTACATTAAGGTTTTTGGACCCCGGACCCGAACACGAACATTTCACTGTATATTCTGGTTGGAGGTCGGGGTTCGGCGATTACATTGTATGTAATGCTATGGGCTTTTTATTAACCAAAATAGAGTCCCCATTCATACGAATAGGTCAATTGACCTATTCGTATGAATGGCGACTCTATTTCGGTTTATAGAATAGCAATAGCATTACATGTATTACATAAACCGAAAGTCTATAAACCGAAAGACATTCGGTTTATAGACTTTCGGTTTATGGAATACATGTAATGCTATTGGCTTTCTATAAACCAAATAGAATCCCCATTCATCCGAATAGGTCAATTGACCTATTCGTATGAATGGGGTCTCTATTTCGGTTTATAGAATAGCAATAGCATTACATGTATTACATAAACCGAAAGTCTATAAACCGAAAGAGATTCAGTTTATAGAAAGTCAATAGCATTACATGTATTCCATAAACCGAAAGTCTATAAACCGAATGTCTTTCGGTTTATAGACTTTCGGTTTATGGAATACATGTAATGCTATTGGCTTTCTATAAAGCGAAATAGAGTCCCCATTCATACGAATAGGTCAAATTAATTTTGGCTGATTTTTGTTACACAGCATTGTAATTTACGGTAAAATAATCTTTAAAGTACTTAGTTAATGTTGAAAATAAGGGGAACAGAAATCACTTTTCTGACGATATAAAACATTGATAGGTATAATAATACTTGAAGTTTTTATACCAATAAAAATTTTGGAAATACCAAATATGTTGTAATATTTTTATTGCCCAAATGAGAATGTTTGGTCTGTACTTCACAGAAACAATGTCTAATAGCTTTCCTCTTTACTGTTAATCTTCAATATCATTTTAATGTCAAATGTTTTCCTTACTTCCTTTAATAATTATTATGTTGATATTTTTCTTTAACGTCATGTTATCTTATTTTTGTGCTATTTTTACCAAAGCTAAGCATCTTATGTACACAAAGATCTAAAAAGCTTCAATGTATAACTTAAAAATTATTTTTTAGAATATCTCCTCTTATGAGGATTTATTACTGTGCTCACTTAGTTCATTTTTTTTTGCTTTTAGTACTTTTTGTAAACATGAATATATTCATTTTGGAATAGCTTCTATATATAATAACTATACATACAGTCAGCTCAATGCAAAAATAGCGAAGATATTGAAGCTGAGAATGATAAATATATAACTAGAGTAGAGTAATTCATGGCAAATTTGGACGTCAATGCTAAAGGCTTCAGTAGCTTTCCCAAGTTGCTGCACTTGTGAAAAATCACTGGCTATTCAGATCCTGAGAGATCTCCCAAAGTAAAGTTCCTGAGCCAAACCCCCAAGTATTACTATTAGTATATGGCCCAACTCTCTATAGTAGCCATTGCCAATCTGGGGTGCATGATCCCCTGTGTGTCCATGTATTATCTTCAAGAGGTGATATTAGTCATTTCAGGACTGATAAGCAGAGCTTCAAGTCAAAGGTCTGCAAAAAAGAGCAATACCCACAACTAGAAGGGAGCGAGAGTATAATGGAGAGTATAAAAACCCTTCCTTATAGAATGGCACCTCAGGGTTGAACACAGGCAAATTTCAAACCTTTTAGAAGGTTTTGTTTGCACTACAGCGATAGCAAGACTAATTAAGTTGCCATGGTGGACAAAGAAAGCTAATTTATAAGGCTAATGCTCCCTCAATGATAGGGGATCATTATAAAGAAGCAGTCAGGTCTGAAAACTGTGAGCAGAAAGCAACATCATTGCAGAGGTGTGTGATTGTAAGCTTGTATATATAAACAAACTTTTTTGGCTCTGAATAACAATTTGTAAAGGCTTGACGTATTAAGACCGTGTTTACCTATCTGAAAGGTTAAACAAAAAGGACTTTTATTTGTACATTCTGTGTCCTGTCCTGCAGTAACCGTACCCTGCATTGGCACACACTACCTTAGTAAGTTTCTGGGTATATTCCACATACTTGTTCCAATGACAGGCTCACAAACAGATAGGTCTAAAGGCAGGCAAAGGAGAGAGCAGAAATGCCTTACACAGTTGACAGAGGGTATCTGTTTACACTTTAGTTTTCCTGTGCAGCTAGATGGAAGGACAGTATTATCTGGGTAAGCTATAGAATATTCTAAACTGATGTGTTTATCTTTGGCTCAGTAGCATTGATGGATTATATACATACTGTAGCTGGAAACTTCCCCTTCTGTACTTTGCACTTTTTGGTTTCTATACCCAGTGACCGGCCAAGCCTTTCTAAAGCGACATAACTGAACTAGATTGTGTGGTTTAATAGCTAGCATCACACATCAGCCCCATAGTTCACATAGTCTTATTTCGCAGGTTAAGTCCATGGTCACTGGGTTATAAAACTAAGTATCTCCAGGTGTGACCCAGAGAGTTCCCACCTGTGATTACAATGATTATAATGGATCGTAGATAGTTAACTCCTTAATACCCAATGTTTCTTTGAAAGTTTTGTCCTGAAGACCAAAAGCACCAAAGGGCAAATTTGTGTTCCTGGCCCCAATCACTCCATGAACAGGAGCTAGGGATACAAAGGCAGAGGCCTGATCAGGGTCTTTACAGATCATTTATGTCCCTGCGAAATATAGCGAGACCTAACAACGTAACTTGTGACATCGCACACACATACCAAAACTCGAAAGTTCAGGCATGGTGCAATTTTACTAAATGTAATCAGTGCCACTTTTACATCAGTCACATTTAACCTGTGAGACTAAGACAACTCAAAATGGCCTCCTCGGCCAGTGGGGATCCTGCTACAGGTGTCTGCAGTGGGATCTGCAGAGCAGCACTTTGTAGGATGAGCTGCTATTCAGAACACATTCTATTCTGTTCTTATGGTCGTTGTGTTAGGATGTCATAGATCATCCGAGTGCACTAACACTCGGTTGATGGATTAACTGGTGATATTAGGCTAGTGGTTGGCAGGTTTTGAACACATGTGTATTATTGAAATGCGGTTTATAATTTTGGTCATTTGTAAAAGGTAACTGCAATAGACATCGACATTTTAAAATGATAGTTTAATTTGTTGCATATCCTGCTGCTCATTACCATAACACTACTATAAATAAGCTGCTTCCACATTCAGGCTGGTTTAAGCAAAATTCCTCTTATGAATGTGGAAATAAATAAATTCTACAAATATAGGTATAGGAAGACATTGATGTGAAGAGAATTCCATCAGGATTAAGCTTGTATATCGCAGGTTTGTAAACTGTGCTTTATTTCTCTAATTTTTAATAACCAATAAACCCCTTACTGCCACCACCATGCAGAGGTACAGATGTTTTTACATCATATATACAGTAGACCACTGATTATAAAGATGTACAACTTCTGTCCCAAGGCCTGCAATATGTTGTGCACCAGGGTGTTCCTGTCACAAACTAGAATGAATGAAGTGTTTACAATATTGTGGTCTTGGCAGTAAAACAAAACAGCTGTAAATACCGTAGTATTTTCCAAAGCACTACACAGTCTTTTTGAGAGCATTTTGTAAACACATCTTTATCTATGTAATGGTGGAAAATATATTTTTTTACACAAAAAAATTTGCTCACAATTTGCTTCAAAAACTGAAGTACATTTATTAAAAGGAAAGAAATTATGGCAAATAGTAAAAAAAAAAAATGTTTTATGGTTATAATTTTTTCTTATCTATACATAAAGGCCTGTTTTGCTACAATTCCACATACACAAAAGAGAAGTAATTTTTGTCCCACAGAGACTGTGTCTGCCTTGGCCTAGGATAAAGAGAGATTACAAATGGTGTTGCATTGAAATAAAAGTGTTGTGTGGAGAATTATTGTCATGTTTTCCTCATAATAGTGTGTACTATAAGAAAACAACATTGGCAAGACGTAAGAGTAATGCTTTGGAGAAAAGTTATATTTGAGGAGAGTAAACTGACTTGTCAACCAAGTACATGTTTCCTCCATTTTTGTATTTGTTCCAAGACTCTTAATGGATATTTCCAACTGAATCCATAACGGCACTGGAATTATTTATCACATGTATAATAATGGAACTTTCATCATGGGGCAAACTATAGCCATTTACATACCCATAATCTATCCTTAAGACTCACTTTCACTCTCTGTTATCCAACAGCATGTCTGATGATACATTTTACATTGTTATTTATTCCACTTCTTCAACAACGACAATATTGAATAAACACCTCATAAATGTTCAAACATAATGGGGCAGAAATATATTTAGACAAAATATACAGATGGGGAATTTTCAATCACCAAACAATGGTGCAATACCTTACTGATCCCATATTTACCCAGTTGTTTTCATCCCATTTTCTGTATACTTATTTTTTTGTGGTTAGGCCTACATTTTCTATATTTTTGTTCTACCTGTTATCCCTTGAGCCATTAACAACCACTTTGTTTCTTTTTTAAAAAAAAAATTCCTTTTTACCAAGTATATTTTTCCCTAGTATTTGGTTTTTACTATTTTTCTCCTATTGCTCCAATTTTTATTCTATTTGTTCTATTTTTCACGTTTTTTTTACATCTTTTTACAGTGTTTCTCCTACTTGTACCTATTTTTTTTTTATCGTTACATGATTATATTTGTAATAAAATATATATTTACTTATTTACTATCAGTGTGCATGTCTGCTTTTTTTAATATATTTAGATTTTCTGTGTATATGCCCTTTAGGAGAGAGCGTATCAGCAGTTTTGCACCTGTACCTATCCCCTAAGTTTACCCATTGCTGGCAGTTCTCAATCCCTATTTTGTTCTATATAAAAATACATTGTTTGACCACAGAAACTAATTTTCATGTAAACTGTGCCATCATACAACAGAAGTCGGCCACTGTCAAAAGTGAAACATCAATACGTCAATAGCACTAGCCTATTCTTTAGTCTTCTTAGTGAATAATTGTAATTAATGTATGATGCATTTTGAACTAAAGTGACAAGTGATCCACAAGTGAATCAGGTATTAACATATAAGTTTGAAAGGTTCTCCTCCTTGCTTATCTCTCCAATTCGGCAGTTAATGCTTTATTTTGAACTTCACTTGGCAGTGAACTTTTAGTGAATAGGTATCAATAAGATTCTAGTATCTGGTAGCACCAAAAGTTACTGCAGTCAGGACAGTAAACCAGTAGGTGGAAATGATATACTATTTAGTTACAAATGATTTGAAATCAATCACAACCCAGCTCACTATATACTCTCAAACATCACTGACATTTTGAAATATTAAAGATTTGTATAAAAGACAAAGGCAATGGGAAAAAAATACTTCACAGTAAAGAAACACAGAGGATTCTGGGGGGTTCAGCAAGTGCAAAAGTTTACTATGTACTGCCATAGGATCTGGGCAGGATTGGGAGAAATGAATAAGGAAGATCTGCAGATATTTTATACAACAGCCGGATGATATATAAACAATGTTTATCACAATCCATTCACAGAGCTCAGCTGCAATTAATGGGCAGGCTGAAGTCTGTGTTACGGTTAGAGGATTTATTGATTACTTCTTCCAAGAAACAAATCTACAATTTGTGCAGATGTTCTACTTCTCACTCTGCCTTGGTGGAAAAATACTGTTTTGCTCATTATACTGCATGCAATCTGTGGAGTCTGCTGAATCAATTTTAATCACTTGTGACAAATCTGACCAGAAAGCTGAATTTAAGGCTAAACAGATTTATTCAATCTAAATTCACCACTGCTGCCATAATTACGCCAAGGCTAAAGTCTACACCACACAAACCTCACAAAGAGCAAAGAATAGAATAGAATATCGGTTTTACAGATGAAATATGCAATTGACAAGGGAATTTCAAATTTAAGGCCAAAGTAGCCGAGTTGGAAAATTCAGCAATTTATCAAACTCGGCTACTTTAGACATATGTTTGAAATTGTTTTCCAATTCTCTGCAATTCATGAATAAAGGACTATAAACAGACAATAATAGTAATGCAAGTTAAAAGGTAAACATATAGACTTGTCTGTTGCAGTATTGGGGAGCATTATTCATCCAAGGATTGCATTGCATAACTCTCTACTTGCAGGCCTGTGGTGTATATGTGCCCCAAAAAGTGTTGTCTTGTATCCCCTCTAGCCAAATAACTAGTCTGACATTATTACATAATATATCATATTATTCAAACAGCTATTACTGAATGTAATATATATATATATATATATATATATATATATATATATATATATATATAAAACTTGGAGACCACCACCATTTCCATGGACAGCATGGGCACTCAAATCCTACTTTATTGGTTTGTTTTTCTCTGTGTAGCACGTTCACTTGCTAGATCTGGAGAAGTAAATTGTGTTGCTACTATATAACTAAATTGCTAGGCTAATATGTCAATAACCAAGGCGTATATCATAAAAGAATGCGTTGAGGACAGACGTGCACACCAATGCTTAATTCCATGGATGTTTAACTATCTTTGCACCAAAGTTTTATAACCTTTAATTATTGCTTCGTACATAATGACCCTTTAGAAAAGAGGAGGTCAGAAATGTGCTATGATGATGCTATTTTCTTTCTCTTATTACAACAACAAGAAGTTAAGTACCCGCATATATAATATTTTGTCATGTGCCCTGCAGTAGTGATACCCTACTCAAGCACAGCCAGAAGCAAATCATTATGCTCTGGGTGGGGCTCTATACGCAGCAAATACTAAAAACTCTGTACCAGTGATAACTAGCTTGTGGCACGCCAGCTGTTGTGGACTACATTTGTCATGATGCGCAGCCTGTCTGATGCTAAAAGACTGTTGAGCATCCTGGGAAATGTAGTCCACACAACTGGACGGCAAAGGATAGCTCTCACTGGAATAAAGCTGTCTGAACCCACCCACAAATATTAATCAAACAGTGTCAAAAGTTAATGTTTTGTGTCTGTTTTATGCAATGCTGACTGTGCAAAAGACTTACCAGCTTAGATTTGGTGCGTTGCAGGAATTCCTCCATATTTCTGAACGATGCACTACTCTCCCCGGATCCTCAGCCTTGTCTGTACTACCACTGGGGGATCCCCGCACCTGCTGCTAGGGCAGCTCCCCGCAGAGCGCCCTAATGAGTTGACAGACAACACAACACAGAGCTCTGTACTCTGGTCTCCCAGAGAGAATGTGAATACGCGGGAGCGCGCATGGAACCTGGCCAAGGTGCTGGAACATGACACCGCGCAGTGCACGGATTTCAACCGATCACTGCTTGGATAATGTGCTTCAATACTGTGCAGTGGATCGGGGGTCAGTATGGAACACTGGGAACTATTAAGCTCCTTGTAACATGCGAGTTAAATATTGCAGTGCTTGTAACTCATTCCCTTCTGCCCTGATAGAACTAGTGATATAATGTAGTGCGCACAGTAGTTTTCCAATGCAGTGCTTGCATGCCTCCTGGCCTGATAGTGAGCTAATGCAGTAAAACATAGCAGTGCTAAAGTGCAGTGCTTGTAACTCATTCCCTCCTGGACAATATAATTCAGTAAATAGAGGTACAATACTACAACATAAAATGACTTGCTAGCATTACTGATATAGCAAAATACTGCAGTACATAGGCGTATTGCAATGCAGGGATTGTAACCATATCTTTCTGGCTTGCTAATATTATGCAGATGTTTAATAATATAATGAAATGTATGATACAAGTTAAAAAAAAAAAATAATTTGCAAATGTAATGACAGTCTTCATGGATGATTCTCATAACCATTTCCTGTATTTTTTATTTTTATGCTGCACAATAAATGTTAATTTGGAAACATACAGTGCAGTATATGGATAACTATAATACAATATCTTGCAACTTAATGCCTAGGGCAGGGGTAGGCAACCCTTGGCACTGCAGATGTTGTGGACTTCAGCTTACATAATGCTGTTCCAAAAGTAATGTTGGCAAAGCAGCAAGGGAAATATAGTCCACAACATCTGGAGTGCTGAAGGCTGCCTACTCCTGGCCTATGGAATAAAGTATGTTATTTCTCATTATTTTATAATACAGATTTATTTAAAAAAATAATATGGCTTTATCCAAATGGATGTTAAAAATCTTCTCATATCCATTTTCTGTGTATTTTATTATTCTATTTTCTGGCTAATACACTTTAGTTGGAAAAATGTGATATAATATACCTTTGGTGCAATATTTTTAACTCATCGACCATTTGACTGAAGGGAATGAACGCAACATCTACCAGTATTGTAATACTATAACAGCAGTACACTATTCTGCACTACAGTACATGAATTTCTACACAAGCGAATGTCAGGAAGTTAAAAAGCGGGCAATCACCAATATTTCTGTATAAAGGTAATTGTCTTTTATTTTTACAATCCAGCATTTTAATGTGCAGGAAGTTGTCGGTGCTTGTTTGTTTATACGTGAATTATGTAAGGGCTAAGTTCGTCATCACAAGCCTAAAGTGAGCTATAAACATAACATTAACATTTGCCTGTTAGACAGTACCACCACATATGCCCACTTTGTATATAGCCCCCATTGTCCAAGTAATGAATCATGCCTTAAATCAAGTAACACTTCCAAGGAGGGGCACATTCACATGTAGAAGAAACAAGATAACATATCCATAGTATAACTACATAATACACACTCTGTATTATATACAGTTACACTATGGACATGGTATTTTGTTTCTTCCATAGGTACATGCACGTCCTTGGACGTGTTATATATTTAAGAATCCTGAAGGGCATAATTCTTATGATTAAGCACTAGATGCGCAAAACGCGTCAAGCTTATTATTGCTTCCCCACTTCTGATTTATTTTTTCACTTGAAAATAAAAACTTATTTAAAGTGTGTGCTTTATCAGACCTACGTTTGTTCATATTCCGATTGGTGCTAACCTGCCCAGTGAAAGCCTGGAATTAATATGTTAAAATGTGTGTTTAGGAGACTATTGTAGTTTTCACCTGTGGTGTCAAGTAACTTGCTGCAAACTCCATGGAGGGAAGCAGTGTGTGGAGATGAAAAGCACCTTACTCAAAGCCTATTAGTTTTGGAGCTGGTGTGCTTCTAATTCATTCATAAGTAGATTTTGCAGCAGTTTACCTGATTTAATCTTGATCCTCTTTGAAATGTTGTTAGTTGACTTCTCAATGGAGCTCCTATTCAAAATTCACCAACATTGAGACCAAATCTTAAATGAACAAAGGACATTGAAGATAGAAGGCTGAATAAAGATTGAAGATGATGCATTACTCCCTTCTTTGTTTTCTTGAGTTGTCCTAGACATGCGAAGGGACTTCTGAAGTTTACACTGGCACACAACTGAATTACCGTAGTAGTCCCATAACATATGAGTGGGGGTAATGGTTTAAAAAATGTTATGTAATTCAAAAATGTCCCCTCTTACACTAAAATATGGTCACAACAGCAATGTATGTTGTTTGATTGATTGCAAATTATATATTTTAAAAATAATGTGTTGGAGTCACCTAAATCAGGGCCGGACAGGGAATAAAACCAGCTCTGAACACAATTGTAATCCAGCCTTAAAGAATACCAGTAGTATAGCATAGCACCATTTTTTTTATTGTTTAGAAATCCATACATTTTTAAAAGAGGGACTAAACACTCTATAATATGTATTAATCACATACTTCTCTTATGGTCCTACAAAGCATCATTAAGAAGCAGTTGGCTTTCTTTTGGAAGTCAAAATGCGGACTCCCAGGCAGATCTGACCAGGGAGGAGATGATCAACTCCTCCCCAGTGCTTAGTTGTGTTGCATGTGATTGACACACACATACACAATCAGAGAGACTGATGGTTGTCAGACTGTCTCTCTCAGCTGTCATGGAGCATAGCACAGCTCCACAACATAGAAGGTCACTAGTCTTTGCTTTTGCGAAGTCGGGTTAATTACAGGTACTCTACTAGGCTTTAATGGGACCAGTTAACCTTGTTGGGTTCTCTTTTACAATCCCTTTTACCGACAGCAGAAAGATTGTTTGTGCTTTTTCTTTTATAAGCTAGGATATATATACATAAAATGTGTTTAAATATGGTGCAAGTTACATAAATTACATACATATGATTTAATGTATAGACATCATTTTAAAAATATTTTTTACATTATTTTACAAAAATTTATGAAACCATATAGGGGGCTATGCACTTACTGGAATTGCGAGTGCATTGGATGCATCATCTATTATCCACTCTTTATACACTGAACAAAAGTATATTCTGAACAATATTTGAGAGAAATAGGCCTTTTGTGTACTAAGAAAAAGTCTTAGATCTTTGAGTTCAGCTCGTGAAAAATGGGGGCAAAAACAAAAGTGTTGTGTTTATAATTTTGATCAGTGTATATACTAAACATACATTATTTCTTTCTATTTGTCTTTCTGCTATCTTTCCATATCTTTTTGGAGCTGTCGTAGTTTCTTATAATGAAAATTGACGGAGTAACCTATTTTTTTTTTTAATGCGTGATTTCACATATTTAGTTTGCAGGATTCTGTACAATTTAACGTGGACAAAGCATACTAACTTTTCTGTATCTGTTAATATAATTGTGCAATGTGACTGGGACTCTTGGGGACCCAAGGGGCAGAGCTTAGGAGGTTGAGGGTCAGCACCACTGCACAGGCACATGAATCTGCGAATGTGCAGTATGCATCCTCCAGCGTCTCAGACTCTGGATCATAAAATCAGTACTGCAGGATTGCAGTCCCAAATCCCACTATCATGCCACTGTCCTATTTAGTGAATTTCTGCCATATACAGATTTTTCTTACTAAACAGTTAAACAGTTTAAACAGTTTTAATAACATGTTTGCAATTCAATTACTTGTGATTTGTGCTAAAATATAACCTACGAGCATGGATCTGACCTTCTCCTGGTTTTCTGTTCACTCTGTATATGTGTAAAGGGCCACCAAACGTTTTTGGTGGCCCTTGTATAAGGATAAGTTACATCTGTCAATCGCCCTGCCTTCTCTAGATGGGTCCTCTCTACTGATCTGAAATAAAATATTCATAGAGAGCCTGTCAGACCTGTCTCCCTGTGAGATGGAAGTGACCAGCAAATAACTTACCCACAATTTTATTTTATTTTTTACAAATGTGTAAATGTGTAAATGTGTTTGGTACTGTGTTGTGCCTTTATATTCAAAAATAAACCTTTCTAACTGATTGCCCCAAAGAAGCAAACATTGGGGGTTATTGATATGTTCTGGTCACAGTTCTAAAAGTGGAGCAATAATCAGGAAGATTCCAAAGTAATTACCGGTACTTCAGAACATTGGCTAATACAATTATATAGATATTCAAAATCTTCTTTAATAAAGCAATGACATTGTCAACGCATATTTCTAACCATTTTCTCCATCTATTCAAGCGCATTGCTTAATTGTAAAGGGTTTATATTGTGGCGTCCACATGACTATTTTAATAACCGAAATATTGTTGATATTGTATAATACTATTATGTGCAGGAGGAATAAAAAACCTATTTAAAAGGATACATGCACAAAATCACAAACCAACTTTATATTTATGTGGTTTTGAACTTTCAATGAACTGGGTCTTATAACTACACTGGAATGGCTGATTCTGAGCCAGTGAGAACCACCCTTTGGTACTGTAGCTGTTGTAGATTACATTTCCCATGATGCGCAGCCATGTTAAGTGGCTACAATAACAAGGGCGGCAGAGTGATTACTCGTCATGAGATTTGTATCAGACAAGCTGCTAGAGTGAAAGGTTAGACATCATCACTGTCCTAGGCCGCGTAGTCACACACATAATTAGGTTTTGGGCGAAAGCCATGCGCGCTCCCGTACTATGATCCACATCAAAAGGCAGGACAATTCAACCAATCACAGGCCGGTCAGACGTCACTCTGTGTTCAGCACTGCAACCGTGGACAGCGCCCAAGTAGGTGGGTATAAAGAGGGAGGGAGCGAGTCCTGTATGCACTCTGCAGATCAACGAGTCTCTACTACTTAGGCTGGCATAGAACAGTATTGGCTAAACTTTGATACTTGTTTAAGACTTCTGTTTCCTGGTGCTCAGCCTGCCAACAGCTGGAACCTTGTCCCACTTAAGCCATAGTACCATAGAACAATCAGCTCTGATTTACACTTTCATGCGATATAACGCATGTAAGATGCTGAAAACAGATTATGTTCGTACATAAAGTAAAGTTGAGAGAAGTTCAGTGGAAGACGGAGAAAGGGAGGTTGACACAAATAACAGATATAATAAACCAGATGACTATCTTATAGGTGGAAGAATACAGCAACAGTAGGAGTGGTTCGTTGGTTGCTGACACGATTCTGCTGAGCCAGGATAGCTAAATAATTCAAGTTTGGCATCTAGTCAACAAATGTCTTATAATGTGATTGACTTTTGTTAGACTCCATTACGTTTCAGAGCCTTTATTAGCGGAATAAATAGATGTTGTTCAGACACGTTTTTGTTCCAGATATGGTCCGTTATTTATTTACAGTGCACTAACACAATGAGACATACAGAGTCCTCGAATGTAATGCATTCCAGCACTGGGTTTAAAATCTACATCAATTTAATAAAATCATGTGTCAGTTTTGAAACAGATAACTATTCAGGCATGGTGTGCAGGGGAGGGCTGGCAGCCTTAGGCCTGGGGGGCAAATCCAGTCAAGTGGCCCATTGCACCATCGAATCGCCTCCCCATCCACGGCCATCTTTTCCTTGTTTTATAACGAATATTGCCAGGATTTTCCCCCACAATATGCCAGGATTTGCCATTTAATATGCTAGAATTTTCCCTTACAAAATGCCAGGATTATGCCCCTCAGTATGCCAGGATTATGCCCCTCAATATGCCAGGATTTAGACACCCAATATGCCAGGATTTTCTCCTCAATATGCCAAGATGATGCCCCCTCAATATGCCAGGATTTTCCCCTAAATATGCCAGGATTATGCCCCTCAAAATTCCAGGATTATGCCCCTCAATATGCCAGGATTATGCCCCTCAATATGCCAGGATTATGCCCCTCAATATGCCAGGATTTAGACACCCAATATGCCAGGATTTTCCCCTCAATATGCCAAGATGATGCCCCCTCAATATGCCAGGATTTTCCCCTCAATATGCCAGGATTATGCCCCTCAACATGCCAGGATTTAGACACCCAATATCCCAAAATTTGGGCACCCCCCCCCTACCCACGTTGCACACCTACGACATGACCCATAACCCACGTTGCACACCAGGACATGCCCCATCACCACATTTACATGCCTCCATCACCCCATTACATACACATTTCCAATATTATTTGCCATTAATATTCCCCAGCCAATTTGTCCCATAATATGCCAGTGTTATTCTGCAATTTAATATAACTCAGTAAATTTGCCCAATAATATTCCAAGGTTATCTGCAATTTAATATGCCCCTGCTAATTTGCCCAATATGCCAGTGTTAATTGCCATTTAATATTCCCCAGCCATTTTGCCCAATAATATGCCAGTCTTATTCTGCCATTTAATATTTCCCATACGATTTGTCCAATAATATGCCAGTGTTATTCTGCCATTTAATATTCCCCAGCCAATTTGCCCAATAATATGCCAGTCTTATTTGCCATGTAATATTCCCCAGCCAATTTGCCCAATAATATGCCAGTCTTATTTGCCATGTAATATGCCCCAGCCAATTTTCCCAATAATATTCTAGTCTTATTTGCCATGTAATATGCCCCAGCCAATTTGCCCAATAATATGCCAGTCTTATTTGCCATGTAATATGCCCCAGCCAATTTGCCCAATAATATGCCAGTCTTATTTGCCATGTAATATGCCCCAGCCAATTTGCCCAATAATATGCCAGTCTTATTTGCCATGTAATATGCCCCAGCCAATTTGCCCAATAATATGCCAGTCTTATTTGCCATGTAATATTCCCCAGCCAATTTGCCCAATAATATGCCAGTCTTATTTGCCATGTAATATTCCCCAGCCAATTTGCCCAATAATATGCCAGTCTTATTTGCCATGTAATATGCCCCAGCCAATTTGCCCAATAATATGCCAGTCTTATTTGCCATGTAATATGCCCCAGCCAATTTGCCCAATAATATGCCAGTGTTATTTGCCATGTAATATGCCCCAGCCAATTTGCCCAATAATATGCCAGTCTTATTTGCCATGTTATATTCCCCAGCCAATTTGCCCAATAATATGCCAGTGTTATTTGCCATGTAATATGCCCCAGCCAATTTGCCCAATAATATGCCAGTGTTATTTGCCATGTAATATTCCCCAGCCAATTTGCCCAATAATATGCCAGTGTTATTTGCCATGTAATATTCCCCAGCCAATTTGCCCAATAATATGCCAGTGTTATTTGCCATGTAATATTCCCCAGCCAATTTGCCCAATAATATGCCAGTCTTATTTGCCATGTAATATTCCCCAGCCAATTTGCCCAATAATATGCCAGTGTTAATTGCCATGTAATATGCCCCAGCCAATTTGCCCAATAATATGCCAGTGTTTTTTGCCCCCCCCCCCCCCCCTTACCTTTTTCCCTGGTGGCTAGTGGCAGGACTTCCCTGGTGGCTAGAGGCAGGACTTCCCTGGTGGCCAGTGGCTGGAGGACTTACCTGGTGGCAGGCAGCATGGTCCCTCCATGCTGCCTGTTCGGCCTCCCGGCGGTTGTGCCGACGGGTCACGTGATCGGCGCGCGTCTGACGTCAGAGCGCCGATCACGTGACTGTCGGCACTTCCGTGTCAGACTGCACAGGGAGCCGAACAGGCAGCACGGAGGTTTCTCTGTGCTGCCTGTTCGGCTCCCCGTGCAGCTTTGCAGGCAGAGCGGAGGTGAGAGGGGATCTTCCGATCCCTTCTCAGTCTCTGCCTGCAAGCGCGTTTTTTTTTTTTTTTTTTTAAAAACACTGGCCCAGCGGCCGTGTTTTACATAGTTTAGGGCGGCCTGGGGGGCAATTGCCACCCTGCCCCCCGGCCCAGCCCGCCCCTGATGGTGTGTAGTATAAAAGCAGTGAAGGAAATTAGCACAAAACCTATAAATTAAATATTTTGCCAGCACTAATATGTGTCTTAACTCCATGCACATTGTTTTGGCATTTAACCTGCCCAATGTTTAGAGAACAGTACTGTAGACTGAAATAGAGCACACTACACTAAGCGATTTTGTACATCACACTGCCTGAATTACATAATGCACGTGTTGTTAGTATATTCGGAATTTCAAATAAAAATCTAAATGATAAAAAATGCAGTGTTTATCTATACTGTATATTTTGATATCAAACAACCATTCAACAAATCTTAATTAATTAAAGTTTAGATAAAAAGCAAGCATGCATTAACTTATTTATTGTTTTTGGGTCTTTTTTGTTACTTTTTGAAATGCTTACTTTGAAAACTTACCTTAGCAGTGTTGCTCCTGAGGAAGGATTCTATCAAATTTAGCTGTGAAATAAGCTTCTTTAGTATCTCTTGAGTGTCTAGTCACAAAAGGTGAGTTACAGGTGATTCAAATACACATTGTTCAGTGCTAAACTGGTGAGCTTCTTCTGTTAGTATAACTCTGCATATGGAAAATGCATATTTAAAACCTTTTTTTAACTAAATGCCTTTGCAGTGCCCACTGAAAATACTCACTCGGTTTGTTCCTGCACAATGCATGGTGAAACCAGTTAGATCAAATGACCCTCTTTCATCTACTATAATACAGTTTTACTATTTAAGTAAATTTGTTTTTAGAACATCTCATGATTAATGTCTACACACTTACATGAAGATTCATGGTTCAGGACTGGTCTTGGTATTATGCCTTGGAGTCCTCTGAGACTCCAGAGGAGAACGAATTCTGTGGGTGTGCAGAGTTATTTACCACTAGCTTTACTACCCAGCTTTGGTGCTTCAGTTTCAAAAGCATTTGGATTGTATTACTCCATCTTGTAATCAACATGCATTCTGCACTCACAACCTGGAAATACAATTGTGTTTAGCCTATGCTCTGTCATTAACTAATAAAAGGAGATTAGGACATCAGTTAGAGTACTCTACACGAACACTTGCAACTTCTCCATGTGTGTCAGTCATTATGACGTGCAATATTCCCTATGATTGTAGATTCATAGCTATCCTTCAAACAGCTAATACATGTGTTACATATACTACAGGTGTGGGTTCAGTGTGATATAACATGCTGCCTATGATGTATAAGTATTCTATATGCACCTACCTTTTCTTCACCACCTTCCTGGACCTGTTATTCCCACCAACTGCGTTAAGAACAGCCACAATCTGTGGCCAGAGTTAATTTTTCAACCTCTGGCTTGTCCTCTTTGCTGCTGCCCCTATCAAACAGTTATAATGTTGGCACAGCTTGTGTACCAATGCTGTGTCCTCCTCTGCTTCAACAGTCTTGTTGCTCCATCTTATAGTAGTCCACAATTGTTGTTTAACAAGCTGCACCTCTGTTTCTGCAGCAGTTTCATTGCTCTTGTAGCAGTCTCTCTCTACTCAAAAGTGAATTAACTCAAAACTCGGGAAAGAAACAACTTAGAGAGCTGAAAATAGTCACATTAAACCTAGAAATTCCAGCATGAATGCAAATTTTATGATTTTAGAGTTCAGCGTTATAGAGTTTTTAGTCCTTCACAAACAAACAAACAGACAGACATTTTCTGTTTTCTAGTTAAGATTCAGTGGATGTGCAGTTTAGTCAGCATCTAAGATGCTGTTAGCAACCCATTTTTTGCATTAAAAGATTGATGCAACAAAACCTACAATTATAACTGGGCAAGTGCAGTTGACTGGTACTCTGAGGAATGACGATGTGTCTTTTTTTTTTCTGTCTTAAACATGTGTTTCCTGTGATCCAAAGACATGTATTTTAAGTAAATGTGAATAAAAGGAACAGAATAAAATACTAATAAAATTTTAAAAAATCATTATCTAAATGCAGATAGTGGGAGCTTGAAGCTGAGTCTGCTGGAAGGCAAAAAAGAACAAAAACAACAAATGTTTAGTCATTGATATTTTAATTTACTTTGGAGAATTGATCAGTCCCTGGGATATTATTTTGTGTAATCTGCAAAAACCAACTCTGTTCATCCATAGAAAAATATACATTCTTTTCAGTTAATGAATCATCTATCTTTTGATGAATCTAATCAATAGGAACTAAATTAATTACAAATGAGACAAGATTCATTATGTGTTAACAGTCAAATGGGAAATACTGCTTTACTATAAAATTAGATTAAAAACTTCAGGGGAACAAAAATTAAACCCAGGAGACATGGAAAAAATAAAAAGACACACAATACGTAAATGTAGTCAAATACAAATTGATGTCACTTCATTAATGGCATTAGTTAAAAGATAATGGTTAATTAAGTAATTAACAACATAATTAACTCAGCCTTTAATTTGCTTACTTGAGTTCACTTGAATTCCCTAGATGAGATTTAATGAACTTTTACTGTAATTCCTGATTAGCTATGTAAATTCTGCGATGTTTGCATCCCGGTCTTTAATACAATAATGAAAATAAGTATATATTATTTAAAAAAAAAATAGTATTTTTTGTTTGTTTGTTGGGTTTTATTTGAAATGTGACTCTCTATGGGGTTGCTGTAAAATGAAGCATGATTTGGTGTCTTTTGTCTAAAACTCGATATAATGCAAATTCAAATTTCAGTAATCACCAAGGTTTGCACATGAAAATTCATCATAAGGGTCTCCTCGCAGACACAATCAGTTCCCAGAATGTTCCCAGAATCTTCCTGGGCTACAAAACAGCAGCCATTGTGATATTTTGATTGATGAGCAATTTTAGTTTTTTTTATAAAATGCCAGCTACTTTCACATCTCTTTTTTTTTTTTTTTATAAATCTTTTTATTTAATATATTCAAACATTCTATAATAATTTCATTTTACAACTTCAAAATATAAGTATATACATTAAACTTACATTAATTACATAAGTGCGGTAACTACATAAGTTAATATAAAAAGAAATTTAACATATGAATGAAATTTTCAAACTTCAAATATATCTATAGTAAATTTTAGGTAAAATAAATATAATAATTCCCATATTTTCCCCTATTAAAATCTTAAGTAAATAACTTAGTAGTACTTAATTATTATTTTATGTTTGATCTATGTCACTCTGTTTTTTATATATAGTTGAATTTAGTTAATGGAATGTTACATCTTCTACCTTTATCATGTACATGGTACTCTGCCCCTTAATAATTGTGTAGAATACCATGTTGTTTCCTGGAATGTTGTTCGTATTGGTGTTTTATAAGTTTCATCTAGAGTGTCAATGAAAAGTTTAAATTTTTTTAAAAATGTCCCTGTATCTCGATCTTTATGTAAGGTAGCTTCCAGCCAATCCATTCTGAGAAGAAATAATATTTTGGTATGAAATAGGGACATTGTTGGAGCTTCATTTTGTATCCATAAAATAAATTTCCTGGCCACAGCCAATGTAATACGCAATGTGTGTATTTACAATTTTAGGACCTTCATAAGTATCCCAAGAATAGCTTCTTCAGGTTGAATTATATAGTTATGTATTTTAAGTGTGTTTAGGAATTGTTCGATACTATACCAAAAAGTACGAATTTTAGGGAAGTCCCAGAAGTTATGTATTAAACTTGCACCACTTGAGCCACATTTTTGGCAAGAGTCTGAGGGAATAATACCCATGAGATGTTGTCTATGTGTAGATAAATAAGCATAATGGATAATTCTATAATGCATTTCGGTATATGAAACTGCTGGGATTATTTTGCACGTAATGATGAATTGTTTTGTTATGTCTTCTAAGTTTATTTTAGGAAAATGTGTTAACCATTTTTTGACACCTTTGGGAACTATTTTAGTCAAATTTGCCGCTTGTATTTCTTAATATATTAGTTTGGTGGATATAATAGGTTCCAATAACAATCTTGCTTTTTTATCAAAGATGTTATCCCAATCTGCCTGTCTGAGCTTTTGAAATTGATTTCTTGCAAAATCTTGAATTTGAAGGTATACACACCACGGGATATTTAATTGGGGTAATTTATCTCTACATTCAATAAGTGTCATCAAAGTGGTAGTATTAGGTTTAACAAAAGCTGTAAGATTATATATATTTTGAGTTTTACATTCTTGGAAGAAATTCTTTGCTTTACCTTTTTGGAATAATGGATTATTACAAAAGGGGTGAAAGACAGAGAATCTCCACTGCAAACCCCAGCGAATTCTAACCATCTTCCAAGCCCTAATCGTGGATGTTAGTAAGGGGTTTATTTTAAATTTGTTCTGGGAGTTGTGTAACTGGTATATGTAATAATGCCTGTAATGCTATTGTGGGACTAAAATTTTGTTCCAAGGTGATATTTGTATATATATCAGTATTTGTAATCCAATTTAATGCATAACGATTAGTGTTGAGCAAATCCGAACCGCAAAGTTCGGGTTCGTACCGAACACTACGATTTTTGTACCCTGGACCAGAACACGTACATTCCACTGTATGTCCGAGTTGGAGTTCGGCGTTCGGCGATTAATATCGCCTTAAATTTAAAATTACTAGTGACTGGACAGCTATTGCTGCCCAGTCACTAGTAAAATACCCCTCCCCCCGCCCCCGCCCTGGTCCCCACCCATTGCCGGCAGATAAGGACCCTAAAAATAATGAGGGGGGGACCTAGTCCCCCCCCCCCCGGTCCCCACCCATGGCTGGTGGGTGGGGACCCTAATAAGAATGAGGAGGGGGACACCTAGTGTACCCCCCCAGTCCCCACCCATGAGCGGCAGGTGAATAGGGGTGCCTAAAGTAAAAAAAATTCCTACCTACCCCCCTCACCCTAATAATAGTGAGGGGGTGGGCAATAAGCTAACCTGTAAAAAAAACAAAAAAAACAATTTATACTTACCATTTGAGGTCTTCTTTCTTCATTCTTCTTTTTTCTTTCTTCAGCCCCAAAAAAGGGCCAAATAAAAAACCATAATACACGCGGCAAAAAAAAAAATCCAACTTCGCCCATGGAGGGCCTCGTGCAGACTGAGCTCTGCAGGGCGTGGGAAGGCTTATAAAGCCTTCCCACGCCCTGCAATTAAGCTCAGAGCACTCTGATTGGTTGGATTTCACCAACCAACTCAGGTTTTTTTTTTTTAACAGTTGCGGCGCATATTATGGATTTTTATCTGGCCTTTTTTGGGGCTGAAGAAAGAAGAAAGAAAAAAGAAGATGGATTCTTTTTCACCCGTGGATTGTTTTGGTTTTTTGCGCTCGTTTTTTTTTTTGGGAATGAATGAATGAAAGAATGAAAGAATGAAGAAAGAAGACCTCAAATGGTAAGTATAAAATTGTTTTTTTTTTTTTACAGGTTAGCTTATTGCCCACCCCTTCACTATTATTAGGGTGAGGGAGGGTAGGTAGGAATTTTTTATTTTATTGGGGGGGTAAGTGACTAGGGGCTGGGCACCCCTTGTCACTTTATTTTTGGTCCCCACCCGCCGGCCATGGGTGGGGACCAGGGGGGGGACACTAGGTCACCCCCTCATTCTTATTAGGGTCCCCACCCGCCAGCCATGGGTGAGGACTGGGGGGGGACACTAGGTCCCCCCTCATTCTTATTAGGGTCCCCACCGCCGGCCATGGGTGGGGACTAGGGGGGATACTAGGTCCCCCCCTCATTCTTTTTAGGGTCCCCACCCACCGGCCATGGGTGGGGACCTGGGGGGGACACTAGGTCCCCCCCTCATCATTATTATTAGGGTCCCCACTCACCGGCAATGGGTGGGGACTGGGGGCCCTCATTATTATTATTAGTGTGGGTAAGAGAAGGACAAATGCCCTGCAAGCAAATGTGGATAGGGAAATAACTTATTTCCTGATCCACATTTGCTTGCAGGGCACTTGTCCTACTCTTACCCACATTTTACTTCCTTTTGCAGCCCTCTAGCCCTTTCCAGGACTTTTTTAGAGGCATTTTAGTGGCCAAAAGTTCATGTCCCCATTGACTTCAATGGGGTTCAGGGTCAAGTTCGGGTTCAAGTTCGAGCACGGACCCGGAAATTTTTTCGAAGTTCGGCCGAACCTTCCGAACCCGAACATCCAGGTGGCCGCTCAACTCTAATAACGATATAAAGCCGCTAAATTATAATCTTTAGGTATTGGTAAATTATAGCCAAGGTCTGTTTTTGTTCGCTGCATGATGTTAAATGCTATTTGAGGTCTTTTGTTGGACCAGATAAAATTCCTAAATGCTTTTATTAGTTTTTTATTATCTTTTTCCTTAATTAATAGTGGTAAAGTTTGAATTAAATACATCAATTTGGGGAAGGATATCATTTTAATAAGAGCTATGCGACCTGTGAAAGTTAAAGGGAGTTTTTGCCAATTCTGTAATTTTGTTTTTATGATTTTTATTATAGGTTTATAATTTATGCTATATAGTTCTTTGGGGATTTTTGAGATATTTATTCCTAAGTATTTGAGTGATTTTGTTTCCCATTGTATACCTAACTTTGGCATTTCGATGAGTTTTTTATTGATGGATAGATAAAGTGCTTTAGATTTTGTTTTGTTTATGGTGAAACCCGTGACTACACCATATGTGTCCAATAAACTAAATATGTGTGCGATAGTTGTATGTGGTTTTGTAATATATAGAAGAATATCATCAGCAAAGGCTTAAAGTTTAAGTTGTTGTGTGCCTATTGGGATTCCTGTGATCTCATTCGTGTTTTGTATTACTCTCAGAAGGGGATCCAAGGCTAAATTAAATAATAAAGGAGATAATGGGCATTCCTCGATGCATGACTATTATTGGAGAATCTAGACCATTGGTAGTGATAACTGTTGTTGGATTCTTATGTAAATGGCGCATAAGTGTTAAAAATGTTTGTCCAAAATATTGCTGCTTAATAACCCTAAATAGATGATGCCAAGATACCTGATCAAACGTTTTCTCCGCATCTAAACTTAAAAGAGTGCTATGTTTAGAGAATTGATCATTATATGCATATATAGTAGTGGCTATCGCTGTTCTCACCCCCTTGACCGAATGTCTACCTCTTATGAACCCCAATTGATATGGACTTATTATTTCTGGGAGAATTGTTTGAAGGCGATTTGCATATATGTTAGCTAAAAATGTTATATCTTGATTAAGAAGGGTTATGAGACGATATGAAGATATTAGGGTGGCATCCTTGTCTGGTTTTAGATAGTTCTTTAGATAGTTCTGGAAGTAGTTACATTTGTAATATCAATGTTTTCTTGTAATATTTTGTTATATAATGATGCTAAAGTGTCTGTAATATGAGGTTATAGAATTCAGCTGAATATCCATCTGGGCCTGGGGTTTTATTATTATGTAAGGTGGAGATTGATTTTTGTATTTCTTTATCCGTAATTTCTGCTTCTAAGATATCTCGATGTGTTGGTGTTAATTTTGGTAATAATGCTATATTAAGTAACTCCAGTCCCAAATTAAAATTGTCTGGTTTGTACTGATATAAATTAGAAAAATATTCATGGAATGTCTTATTTATTTTTGTCGGGGATGTTTCTATTAGACCTATTCTAGTTTGTTTTGGGGTTTTTTGTAAATACAGCTTTATTTGTTTTTTGTTTTTGTTACTTTATCAAATAAATTACGGGGAACAAACATATGGGGAAGGGGACTGAAAACAAAAAATGGAACATGCAAAGGGAAGTGTAACAAAATGGGGCACCCGGCACAGCAGGGCACATCGCCGTACTAAAACAAACAATAAATCAGACCCGCATTTCAAACATCATTGATGTGTTATACACCCCTTCAGAAATATACATCCAAACATATCGTAATTAATTAGAAATCAATAATAATAATTTTAAAAAAAGAGGGGGGGGAATATGAAGAGAAAAGAGAGACATGGAGTAGGAAAGGAGGCATAGCATTGAAGAACATGGAATGCAGGTGGGGTGGTGGGAGAAGGGGGGTTTGTTATGTGGGCCAGTCAGTAACAACCTCACCCGTACAGGGGCGGACATCACCCGTGAGTATCTGGTGAACCTCTGGACTGTACAGAAAACTCAACCAATAAAACCAAGTCTGATGGTATTTGGTGCATCAGAGAACATGGCTATCTCTTCGAGAATTCTAATCCTTTCCACCTGTGATATCCAATCCTTAAATGACGGGGGCAGGGGGTCTTTCCATTGAAGTGGAATAAGGGTCTTTGTCGCATTAATCAGATGTTGTACGACAGACTTTTTGTAACTCGCTATCGACCCCCCAGTTTGATGGATAAGTTATAGACCCGGCAGAAATGGGAGGGTTTCGTCGGTGAAATTGTGCATCGTGTCGTGGATTTGTTTCCAGAAGGGCACGATACTTTTACATTCCCACCAAATATGTAATGCTGTGCCCTTCTCTTCCCCGCAATGCCAACACATCTCCGAAGCATCAGGGAACATAGATCGCAAGCGTGTGGGGGTATAATACCAATGAGTAAGGAGTTTGTATAAGTTTTCCTGAATTTTGGTGCTTAAGGAACATTTGTGCGTAAGCGTGTGAATTTTCTCCCGTTCTGCCGAGTCCAATGTGGTCTGAAGGGTTTCTTCCCATAAGCCCTGAAACCTCAGAGGGAGTTGGTCATGTACCTGCAATACTAATTTATATAGGCATGAGATTCCATGGCGTGGTAGATCAGTACCCGAACACAAGCGTTCGAACGGGGTAAGATCTCTATTGACAATGTGTTGTCTCCCCATTGTCTGAAAAAAACTAGACAACTGGACATATTGGAGATTCTCTAGTGGTGTAGGTGTCTGTTCATTTAGGATGTCGTGCAGAGACCTCAGCCTGGGACCAGATAAGAACAGTGAGATCGGTGCCCGGTCTGAGTGGCAGGTAGTCAGAAACCTACCCGTCCGGCATCCCGGGGGAAAGTCAGGATTATTTTGTACGGGTGTGAGAGGTTGTCAATTCAAACTTGGCATGCATGGAATGTAAGGTCTGGATGGTGGCAGAAATAAAGGGGTGGTCCCTCACTAAAGATTTCCAGTGGCGTTTAGGAAGCCATATGAGATGCTGGAGAGGGCAGGCACTGTGAGCAGCTTCTACCTCGATCCACCTTTTGTGCGGTGGCTGATAAGCCCACTCCATGGCCCTCAGAAGATGACATGTCTGATAGTAGAGGCGAGGGCAGGACATTCCCGTACCCCCCCCTAATCTTTGGGCGTATTAATGTTGTGTATTTAAGCCTCGCTGTTTTTTTAGCCCATACGAACTGTAAAAATAACGTTTTGACAGAGGCCAGGAAGGCTTCTGTCAGTTTTATCGGTATCGTCTGAAATAAATAGAGTAGTCTTGGCATCACATTCATTTTTAAAACACCAATCCGCCCAAACCACGAAATGTATTGTTTACTCCACCTAGACAAGTCTGTTTGTAAGGTTTTAAGAAGTGGTATGAAGTTGTGTTGATACAATGTAGTTAAATCTGCCACCAACCATATACCAAGATATTGTATTTTCCCTTTACACCATTTAAATGAAAAGCTGCGTGTCAGGTCAGATGATAGTGATTCCGTGACATTAATATTAAGGATTTCCGACTAGTTGATTTTGAGATTAGAGAGCTCTCCGTATCTTTGAAATTCTGCGAGTACACAGGGCAAAGTGAGTCTAGGGTTGGTTATAGCAAATAGCAGGTCATCTGCGTAGACCATGACCTTGCATTGGGTGTCCCCAACTGTCACCCCCGTAATATCCGGGTTTTGCCTAATAGCTTCCATAAACGGTTCCAATGACAGGATAAAAAGTAAAGGGGACAGGGGTCAGCCCTGTCGTGTCCCATTGGAAATCAGAAAAGATTCTGTTAAGTCACCATTGATCCTCAACCTAGCCGTAGGTCTAGAATACAAAGAAGCCACCCACTTTCGTATATTTTGTCAGAAATCCATATGCTCTAGCACCTGAAACATAAAAGACCAATCCAACCTGTCAAAGGCCTTTTCTGCATCTGTTGACAGGAGGATGGTAGGCGTTTTAGAATGTTTAGCCTGGTAAATAAAGTTCAGGGCTCGAATCGTGCTGTCCCTAGCTTCCCTCCCTACAACAAAACCAGTCTGATCTGGGTGTATCAATTTAGGAACCAGTCTCTGAAGTCTAGTGGACAGAATTTTAGCAAAATATTTCACGTCAGAGTTAAGGAGGGAGATAGGGTGATAGCTCCCACAAGCGTCTGGGTCTTTCCCCTCCTTAGGGATTAATGAAATATTAGCCATTAGAATATGAGGGTGAAAAAGTTGGGTCTCCAGCAAAGTGTTAAGGGCGTTAATCAGGTGTGGGCCTTAGATCCCCAAAAACTTCTTGTAGTATGATCGAGGGAGACCGTCAGGCCCTGGGCACTTCCCTGGCTTCGAGTTTTTAATGACATCAGCTAGTTCCAAAAGGTTGATTGGGTCTTCCAGCAAAGCGGCATCTGCATCCGATAACTTCCTTCTCAGATTTCTATGAAGATAATCTGTCAGTTTTTGTGCCCAAGCGGCAGCCGCTTCACTAGATAGGGTATTCGTCAGATTGTACAGTTTAGTATAGTATGTCACAAATTCCGTCTTGATCTCTGATGGCAGTCTCCGCAAAATGCCCCCAGAAGTCTTAATTTTAGGGATATATGAGAGCCTGCGCTGTTTGCGCAATGCTCTGGCCAAATATTTGCCTGGCTTATCACCATGTTCGTAATATAGGGCTTTCATCTTTGTGAAAGACCTGCAAGCTTTTGCATTAAGAATGGTCAACAACTCTTTTCTCAGAGATGTTAGCAGTTGAAACGAACCTGTGTCTGCATGTGTCTTGTGTAGTTTGTCTGCATCTTGTATCTGAGTGTACAGAGTGCTCAGTGGTTTCGCATCGGCCTTTTTCTTTTTTGTCCATAGCCTAATAAAATGTCCCCTTACCACCGCTTTATGGGCCTCCCAGGTCGTCAGGAGCGGGACGTCAGGGGTTAAGTTATCTGTAAAATAATCAGTAAGAAGGGTTTCAGTAGCCGATGTATGTGTCTCGTCCGTCAGGAGGGATTCGTTCAACCTCCAGGTCGAGGAGGTAGAGCGTGGGAGAGTGGAGGATATTGTCATACTAAGGGGAGCATGGTCCGACCAGGTAATCAAACCATAACTGGCTTTTGAAAGTTTAGGTAAATGATAGTATGGCATGAAAAAATAATCAATTCAGGTGTATGTCTGCGCTGGGTTACAGAAGAAACTGTAGTCTCTGTCACTGGGGTGTAAGGCCCTCCAGCAGTCGGTTAATTGGTGGTCATCCAAGATAGTCTTAATTTGCATTTTTTGCAACACAAACGGTGCTGTGCAAGAATGGCCTAGTGAGGTGTCTGCATGAGGCTCCAGAGCTACTTTGAAATCCCCCCCCCCCCCCTCCCCAGAATTTTTGACCCCCGGGTTTTTGGCAGGTATATATTTGCAAAGGTTTAAAGGGTGTCCGCAATGGCACCCTTAACAAAAACATATCTCCCTTGTTGGTCTATTAAGTGCTCTTTCTCCACTATGGGTGTGTGTTTACTGAACAATATAGCAGTACCTTTAGATTTGGACTCAGGGTTATAGCTAAAAGAAAACCATTGGGTAAGCTGGCGTGGTGAGTCTGGCTTGGGCTGAGGTAAAAAAATGTGTTTCTTGCAGGTACACAACCGAGGCCCCAAGAAAATTGAGGTCCCTCATCAGGTGGGATCTTTTTTATGGTATGTTCAACCCCTTCACATTGTACAACAGGAGTTTGATCTCATGTGTTGTGCTGGAAGATGGACCCCTTGAGACCGCCTTCTCATAGCAGGAGACAGAACAGCTGCGGGAGGTCCCATCCCCCCCTTATTAGTAGTACTGAAATACACCAGATATCAGGGATTGACAGGGAAGATGAAGGGGGGAGGGATTGGTGATGGGGAAGAAAAAAAGATGAAGAGAAAATGAAAAGGAGAGAAAAGAAAAGGAAGAGAAGAAAAAAAAAGGCAGGGGAGGAAAACACGAGAAAACAAAGGAACAAAAACTACAGTTCAACCATAAACTAAAACAATATTAGTTAACACCTGGAGCGTTTATTGGAACGTTAATCGGGACACCCCGGTGAGTCCAGTAATGGGCTCCCAGGGGGGGCCCCTGATCACGTCAATAAATCTTCACGCTCATTCATGCTATGGTGCAAGTGTCAGCCGCCGAGTTTCAGGCCTAGAAAAAGTACAAAAACTATCTAGTGTCTAAATACCACAGCATAAAATACAATACAGATAATATAACAAATCTAATACTAACAGAAAGGAGGGTTTCTCCTCCCAAAGTTGCTTATGGAACTAAGAAAAAATCAACCAGGGTAGCATGTAGTATAAAACCTTTAGAACCGTTCTTCTGGTAAGTAGAAGGCTGGGTAGCGTTAGCTGGGGTGCGTTATAGGTCCCCAAGATCCCCCGTGTGGAAGGTAGATGCATTCAACTGTTACGGAGTCTACTGGTTGTTATCCTATTCATTATTAGCAAAAATTGGGGTTATGTCCCTAACCAAGGGCTAGGGGGATAATATATCTGAAAACATACCTCACACGCTTATTCAGACAAATGCCCTCCATGACATCTAAATTAGATAACTGGCGACCCCTTTTTTAAAACACTCTACTACCTCCCAGATAGGGGCATCCTATACACATACACATAAACATAGACATAACCCCATGATACTTAGGGTAGGCGATCTTCTCTATTCCGTCTGTCGGGAGCCACAGCTCTTTTCCTTTAAAGATAAAGGTCCAAAAGTTTCTTTCAAATCCATTTGCAGGTGGACCTGCGTCTATGGATTAGCTGAAGCGCCCCTCTTTTGCCAAAGGAAAAATATGACTAGGGTTCTAGTTCCACAGGTCTGAGACCCAATACAGCCATCTCAGGCTGGTCTCGGGGATCAAAGAATGCCCAGCAATGTAAATCAGTATGGGGGGGGGGGGGGGTTCAGACATTCATGCAAGAAATTGTACCCAAAACCTTCTACTTGACTCCAAGATCGTCTGCTTTTGAGAGGAAGGATTTATTCTTCTCTGTCACAGGCCAACTCCCGGGGATCTTCCCACCTTGTGCATGGGAGAGGTCTTGGCTGCTGTTGTCTGGTACCTCCACGAGGTCGCTGACGCATTGGTCGAGAAGGAGCGTTATCCATCGATGGTAGGTCAGGTAAATCCCAGTTCGGGATGTTCATGTCAGGGAGTTCCAGAGCTTCCAAGAAAGAGGGTAGGTCAGAATAGTAGGGTAGAACCTGCATGCTATTGTCTCGTCTAACTTTCAGACTGAATGGGTAGCCCCAACTATACCGTATGGCTTGGCATTGTAGTTCCATTGTTAAAGGCTGCAAGATGATATCGGAGACATCTTGATAAAATGAAAGCTCATGGCCTTCATAGGACCACTGGGGCACTTCTCTTGCTCTCTTCAAAATGGCTTCTTTGAGGTGAAAATCAACCACACGGCATCGAAGTGGGTCCTCTAGGCCTCAGGGCCCTATGTGCTCGATCCATAGGTACAGGTGAGGTTGGGGGTCTCCCCAGGAGAACATTGAAAATCAAAGTTAACAAACGTGAGACATCTCCCGTCTCCGCTGTGTGTGGTTCAGGTAGGCCTCTGACCCTTAAATTGTGCCTCCTACTCCGATTGTCCAAATCCTCTATTCTCCTTCTATACTCAATGAGGTAGCGGGAGTGAAGTGAGGTTGTGGCAGCCACGTTCGTCAGACGAGACGTCTGAAGAGATAGCTCTTGTTTAGTTTTACTGACCCTCTGTTCCAGGCCCGTTATGTCCAACCTCAGCGTCGCGATTTCCTCCACTATCAATGTGCTGAAATCAGCCTTCCATGGGGCCGACGAAAACAACTGCTGGAGCAGCTCTTGATCTGTGTGAGTTGCAGAGGAGCCCTGTAACAAGGTTCAGTTCTGTCTTCCTCCGTCATAACCAAGCTGACAGGAGATGGCGCCTCGTGGGCCTCAGACGCCTGAGTGGCGAGATCCCTCGGGGTGTGAAAGTACTCACGCAAGGAGGCTGTAATGTGGGTGCCTTTATTCCTTGGAGTGTCAGGCTCATTCCCGGTCCTTTTATTTCTCCCCATGGCAATTTTTGCTGCAATTAGGCTTTAGGTAGTTTGGGAGGGAAACGGAGCTCCTTAGAAAGGTGTCCAGTATACGTTTATTGTCTAAATATTTTTGTTTGGTTATATCGCTAGGATTTGATAAGAAGTTTTGATATGCAATTGTCTCGTCATGCGTTAATTTATTGCATTTTATAGTCCAATCTTTTTTTAGTTTAGTTCAGGGCTTGACAAATTTATTTTATTCTAGGAGCCAGCAAAAATTTTTAGGAGCCAGACAATCACGCAAACATACACGCAATTCATAAACACACACACCAAGCCACGTCACATATACACCCCACACACACACCAACCCACGTCACATATGCACCCCACACACACCAACCCACGTCACATATACAAACCCCACACACCAACCCACTTCACATATACACACACTTCACATATACACCTCCCCCCACACCTCACATATATACCCCCCCTTCACATATACACCTCCCCCCACACTTCACATATATACCCCCCCTTCACATATATACCTCCCCCCACACTTCACACATATATACCCCCCCTTCACATATACACCTCCCCCCACACTTCACATATATACCCCCCCACACTTCACATATATACCCCCCCACACTTCACATATATACCCCCCCTTCACATATACATCCCTCCCCCCTTCACATATACACCTGCCCCCACACTTCACACATATATACCTCCCCCCCACACTTCACATATATACCCCCCCTTCACATATATACCCCCCCTTCACATATACATCTCCCCCCCCACACTTCACATATATACCCCCCCTTCACATATATACCCCCCCTTCACATATACATCTCCCCCCCCACACTTCACATATACATCCCTCCCCCCCACTTCACATATACATCCCTCCCCCCCACTTCACATATACATCCCTCCCCCCCACTTCACATATACAACTCAAACATACACAAGTTTTTTTTTTCCCTTCTTAACTTCTGAGTGCTGGGTTGACAACCCAGCACTTAGCCGAAAGAGCCATGAAGATGGGCTGCGGCACGAATGTTTCCCCTCCCTGCTGCCTTACCTCATTGCTGGGGAGGGGGAACATTCGTGCCGCAGCCGATCCTCATGGCTCTTTCGGCTGAACACTAACACACGTGTTGCGCGAGGGGGCGGAGCTTGCTGTCTGTCCCCTCGCGCTGCAAAAGACGGATGGCAGCGGCAAGGGGAACATTAGGGCAACGGCACCCGGGCACCAGGCTCCATTTCCAGGTCGCCATGGCGACCTGGCGCCCGGGGTTTGTCGAGCCCTGGTTTAGTTGTATAGGAAATTATATGTCCTCGTATTACTGCCTTTGCTTTTTCCCAGAATAATAAAGGTTGTTATATGTCTTTAAATTGGTCATTTGTTAAATATTGTGGGAAACACCAATGCTTACTATATATTTTGTCTATATTTAGGTCAAGTATTAGTGTAATAGGAGCGTGATCAGAAATGGTTATATTTTTAAAATGACATTGTTTGATTTGGGAGATTAATGTCGGTGATATTAAAAAATAATCAATTCTAGATGATGTATGATGAACTTTTGATACATGTGTATAATCTTTAACCCTTGGGTGAAGTATTCTCCAGGGGTCTACTAGTTGTACATTTTGTTGTATAAGATTCATACCTTCTGGGATATTTATATGTGATATTCTTTCAGATCCCCATCTGTCAATAACAGGGTTTTGTATACAATTAAAGTCTCCTCCCACAATAATTTCAGTGAAGTTTGTATTTACAAGTTTTTCATATACTCTACAAAAGAAATTATTATTAGACACATTAGGAGCATATATGTTAACCAATAACAATCTCCTTTGTTCAACTATTATATCCAAAATGATATATCTGCCCTCCTGGTCAAGAATTATAGAGTGATTAATATAGTTAAGTGGTATGTGAAGTAGGATAGCAACCCCTCTTGATTTACTTATATATGGAGCTGAAATACATTCTCCTATCCATGTACTTTTCAAAGTTGAATGATCTAAATCTTTCCAGTGTGTTTCCTGCAACATAATGTGGGAATTAAAATGTTTAAGATGATTAATTATCAATTTATGTTTAATCGGATTTAAACCATTAACATTCCAGGAAAGAATATTGATTAAAGTTGGGGCTGTATATGTATTTTGATTTGTTTCAGTTACTGGATTAACCAATGCCTGTTTTTGCTAATTTTATATTTATGTAGTAAATATAAAAGTTGAGTCTCACCCCTGTCCCAGCACTTGGGTGTAGACTTTGAGTGAGATTTTAAGTAAATTAAATTGTGAGTGACTTTAAATTGAAGTACTATCAGTAACATCTACAATACATATACATTATATTTATCAAATAAATTTTTTTTAAAAACCTGTAACAATAATTTTGTATACAAATCACAAATTGAGAGATAACTCATGTTTCTCATCGGTTGCGAGGTGAGTGTGCAGCTTGTAATTCCCTAATTTTTTAAAAATGTTGGGCTTTATACGGGTTAAGAAAAAAATGAGATTGCTGGTCTGTTTGTTTAGAGGCTGAAGAAGTTCCCCGAACGAAACGAGTCCCTCCTGTTAAGTGAAGTTACCTGGCCAGGTTCTAAGTTCTTCCTTCCTTACTGACCAGCACGTTTTTGTATCCATGTACTATTCATGGTATTTTGCTAACCTAATCAGCAAGTGAGTAATTTGATACTCTGCCTGTGGTTACATTCGTATTCGTGTCTGTTCATTTGTATTTAAAGGCACATATCATTGTTTCTTGTTTTTAACGATTTCTTGTTATTTCTTGTTATATTTGTGTATATTTTTTCTATATGTATTTATATATTGCATTGTTTTTATATATTATTAAATTTATATATTTTATATTAATTTACTATCTTTGGTTTTTTATACTGATTGACACTTACTTTGTTTAACTGCCAAGCGCTGTCTACTCACCTGTCCCAGCCCTTGGGTGTCGACTTTGAGTGAGATTAATTCTGGTAGTTTTCTGTCAAAAATTTTTCTTTATCATGAACATTTAGGAATTTTACAATAATTGGTCTAGGACGAACATTTGAGTCTTTGCGTTCCTGACCTATTCTTTCCATTATAAGTGGATGAGTATTTGAATACTGAAGATGAAGTGATTCAATCAGACAAGTTTTCAATATATTTGAGAGTTGGTATGGTTTTATTGTTTCTGGTATGTTAATAAAACGCGAATTATTACGGCGACTACGATTTTCCAAGTCTTCCATTTTTTCCATTAAAGAGTGAATGGATGTCGTATGTTGTTTAACTTTTTCATTTATTTGGAGAGCTGAGTCTTCTGCATCACTAATTCATTGTTCTAGACTACCAATTTTTGCAGTGTTTTCTGATATTTGAGCCAATGTGGCATCTACTTTTAATGATAATTCTTGAAACTTCGAATCTATAAGGGGCCACAACATTTTTGCCACCGCCTCAGCTGTTTCCGAAGCTGTAGTTTGAGAAGAAGGTGTTGTTTTCTGTGGATCCTTGCTTTCTGACGTAGTTGATGACAAAGACTCAATATCAAAATCTTTGGATTTTGATTTTTGTGAATGGTTATCTTTGATTTTTCCTGAATTTCTGGTATTCATTTTTTTTTTTGTATATTCTCCAGAACCGGAAACAATGTAAACTCTTGTATGTATTTTTTTTTGCTTTTGAGTCTTCAGGACAACTCTGCAATAGCAACCAATGACAAACACGAGAGTAAAGAAATGGATTTACATGTCAATGAATACTGAGTAACAGACTTACACTTTAGTTATTAATTCTATTATGTCTATTTCCAAACTATATTAAACTAATATGGATGTTCCACTAGAAAAGATTCCCTAATAGATCTATACAACAACTTGGATTATCAATTTCCCATAAAACAATAAGATAAGATTTGATATATTCACTTGTACATATCCCAATTTGTTAGTAAAAATAAGTCAATTAATATAAATGAATGACCATAAAAACTATTATTACTTCAACATACAATACTTATATATTAGGTAATAAATTTAAAATATTATTATATTATATATATGTTTGTTATATGTTTAGGCATACAATACTATTTAAGGTTTTTTTTTCTTCTCTCTTAAGTATTATATAAGTAATTGATTATTAATTCTATGATTAAACAATATGTTAACATTGCATTTTAGTTATAAAAATATTTTAATCACACTAAAGACTTATTTAGTTAAATGTATTTCAAATAATCCGTCTACTTACGAATGTACTCACATGTATTTATGTTAAGTTATATTGCAAACTTATATATATATATATGTACATATATATTAATATTTATTTTTTATTTATTTATTTATTTATTTTCCCTTCTCTATTTTATCTTATTTTCTCTTTTATTTTTTTCCTTTTCCTTCCCCTCTTTCTTTTTCCTTTCCTCCTTTTTCTTTCCCTTTTCTTATCCCTTTCTTTTTCCCTCCTTCCTCTTTTCTTTGTTACTCTAGATTAATTTTATTTTGTTTTATTTTTTACAATATTTACAGAGAGCAATGAGTAGAATCCAAATTACCCTTGATGGTATATTTTCCGCACTGTAACAACCTAAATTATTTATTTTGTGTAAATATCTTTTCGAAGTACAATTTTATTTTTCTCTCTTTTTCTCTTCCCTTCCCCTCTCCTCTTTTGGGTGTATATATTTAAAGCATATCTGCTATATTTTGAGAAAGCGAGGTTGTTGAATAGAACCTGTAATGTAGTTTATAAAATGAATCATGTACTTCCAATAAAATGACAAGATATAAACACCTCAGCTCTTTTTAGTTGTAATTGCTAATAAAATTTCATAATAATTTACCTATACCTATAATTAAGTTATAGTTGCAGGTGTATTAAATGTATAGAGGGTTTCATTATAACTATTGTATACAGATTTTATTGTTAAACAGAAGTTATGACTAATATTAGTCTTGAGGACTTTGTTTTCTTCCTCTTAATGGAAAGTGTATCTATTATCCTCTTCTTCAACTATTTTGTTTTAAAAAAACAAAACAAGTTATGTATACAAACTACTTCGGGCCTATACCGTTAGTTAAGCTATAATGGTTACTGATTTACCCTTTTATCTTTTCCCTTTTCTTTTTTTTCCTTTCTTTCTCCTTCTCTTCCTCCTCTTCCTCCCATCCTCTCCTTTATCTAGTTGATCTATATTTTAATTTTTATAATATTTACAAAAAACAATGAATCCAAATTACTTATAAAAATGTATTTTCCATATTTTGATAATCCGGATAAATTATTTTGAGCCTACAGTACACTTGTTAGGGTATTGGTTATTTTATGGATAATATACTTCTAATAAAAGAATAAGGTATAAGTATTTCAACTCTTTTGTTGTGATTGGTAATGAACTATAGAAGTAAGTTTCTTTTTGTTTCCACTCAGGCATCAAGATTTAGTTAACATACATATGTTCACACATACATGCAATTAATTTAAGCAATAGGTTTGTATACTAAAGGTATAAGTACTTCAGCACTTTTAGTTATAATTGCTAATTAATACATTTAATGTTCACTCGACTATAAAAGCTCAGTTTCCCTGTATATATTCCCACATTTGTATTGCTTCGATATCTCAACTTTCGATTTAGCAATTAAATATACTTGGTAGCAAAATAATCCTTGTATTATTAAATTATAAATTTTAGTAAGTTAATGGAATTTTGTTCTATATACAATTTATTTGAAGTCAGTATTAGTTAAGTTAAAATGGCCGCTGGCCGTTAGTGGTCCGTTATTTTTGGAGCCAAACTAGTTTTTAACTATCAATAGCTCCAAGTTATCAATGTATCCTGTTAATTTTTGACAAAATATTAGTTTTTAACAATCTTTAAAGAGAGAATCTTAAACACGGTATTTTCTTTCCCCTTTCAGCTTATCTTAAAGTCATTAGGCTTTTGTGTAGCTCCACGCTCCTCCTCACACAAATCCTCCGGACCACAACTCTTCTTTCTGGTAAGTAAGATTAATTATATTCAATATATACTCCTCCTGACTGGCACAAAATGAGAAAAGAGAATAAAAAGGGCTTTCCGTTATTTTGTTGTCAGTCCACTCCTTATAGGCGCCTCATGTTCATGGCCACCACCTCTCGGGTCATCCGAGCTCCTCGCTTCTCTTCACTGGTAATTATGATTAATTATTTACAATATATACAATCCTCCTAACTTGCACAGATGAAAAAAGGAAAGTGGCTTTCCGTTTTTAGCTATCAGCCCACTCCTTATCTTGCCTTGTAAGAGGTGCCGTGTGATGTTAGCGGCTACCGCCACTCGGGCGATACGGACTCCGGGTCTAGTTTGGTGTTGTCTGTTCACCAATTACTCCCGTTTTCTTTTCATAAAGAGGTCAAGGACAGAAATGCTTCAAATTTCCAGGACCTTCCATTTATGTTTCTGGTTTTAATTGTATTTTAGTTTGTCTTTCTTTATGTTCATTCGGGAGAGATGTGGAGATGCGACCATAACAGGTAGCTCCGCCCCTGGAAGTCCTACTTTCACTTCTCTAAAATAAAAGAGAAGTAGACGAACAAAATGAATGACAGAGTTCCTAAGCACAATAGGGTGGTTCTCTAGCATTGTAGCAAATAGGTAAAAATACATTATTTTTACCTGTTAAATACAATAGAAATGTTTTTCATGCATTTTAAAAAAGACCATGTACAAAATCATATATCAAGGGTATATCCAGTGATCAGACACAGATATCCAATAAACAATGTACTTATTTTGTGACTCGTTTCACCTTCAATGACTTATTTAGAGATCTTTCAAAGCGCAATATTAAAACATTTCTGCTCAGCTTCACCCCTTAAGGACAGACACTTTGAAACATTATGGCCATTCTAGTAATGGCTATTTTAACATTTCTGTGCTGTTTGTGTTTAGCTGTAATTTTCTTCTTTGTCATTTGCTGTACCCACACAAATGATATATTGTTTTTATCGGGACAAGAAGGAATTTCTTTAGATACCATAATTTTGATGATATCCTATTATATAATATAAAAAAATAAAATAATAAATATGGTGAAAAAAAAAATTCTGACTTTTATTTGAAAAATATTTTACTCAGCTACAAAAGCTAATGAAAAAACTGCTAAATAGATTCTACTATTTCTCCTGAGTACAGGGATACCACCCATAGGTTTGTTGGGTTGTTTGGGGGCTTAAAGGCCACATTTGGGATGTACAGTTTTTGGTTTTCCAACTTGGAATTTTGACATGCAGACAACCTGCACCCATTTCCCATTTGGGACATTTTTGAAGCCAGCCAGTGTTTTTTTTTTTTGCAGCTCTGCGGGGGACCTAAATCCCAGTCTTATAGTCTGACCTCGATTTGTGGTCAGACTATAAGACGACCTCGAATATAAGACGAGGGGTCTTTTTCATATCATTTGCTCTGAAAAAATTCTCGTCTTATATTCAAGCAAATACGGTATTTTTTTTATTCATGGGACTAGCAGCAGTTCTCTGGCTCCGGAGGGGCATGGGGGCAATGTGAATTTTTTTAAATTATTATTTTAATTTAAAATTTCCAGCTTTTATCTAGGGAATTGAAGTGCCTGAAATTTGGCTTTCTTACGAATTGGGAGTGTGGATTTGATCGGTGTACATTGGGTAACCGAAAGACTATGATTTTCCTTGCGAAAATGTCCTGATCTGAACACCTCCGAAGCCTCAATTTCCTAATGGCCCTAACTGCTGATTTGGACCTGAATTGAGGAATATTGAGTAGCCGCATTCCAATGATTTGTGCCCGACCCGAATCCAGTTCGGCACAAATCAGTGCATATTGAGTCAACCCTATGACAAATGCAAAGACAATGTTAGATTGAAAATGTTTTTTATTAGTATTATTGTAATATCAATGTTCAGTAATTACAGATGCAGAGAACCCTGTATGTTAACGGTGCTAGAATGCAATGAATACTATCCAGATTACAATGTTCTAATAATGTTCCTTCTTTTCTTGCAGTAGCATCAGTTGAGTAGGAGGAGGAGGAGGAGGAGGAGGAGGAAAGCATCCTCCTCACAGTGGTCGAATGCAGCTATGATGGCACATAAGGATAACAATCACAACCTCCAACATCTCCGCAAATTATGTTATCATTGGGTGGTCACTCGGATGCAGCCGGGCATCACCAGGATGAACCAGCAATTCACCATGATGGTTCCATGCCCAGATGACAGAGAGGCAGAGTCAGTTCCTTTGCCTGTTAGATGTGGGAGTTGCAAATCTGGAGCAGATGAGATTGATGTACTAGCAGGAGTGTGAATCTGGAGCTCCACACCACAGCCAACTGTTGAGGTACAAGCACACTAAATTGTGCTAAGTTAGGGAGTACTGCTACTCCAGAGGCAACTGCCACACCTAACCTCCCTCCATCCACACAGGTAAATGGAAGTCTGATGCTGATATTGCTAGAGAGTTGCCTAACATATCCTCCTCCTCTTCAGATGATGATGAGTAAATCACACTGTTGCCTCTTGGTAGCAGCCATGGAACCCTTGGTTACTAACCATTCCTATCGCCCAATTGTACTCTCTCACATCTTCACTGCCACTCTCTGCCCCATCACCAACATTACAGACTAAGAACTTGCCCCAGCATCGAAGTACATGCCCCAGCACCACATTGAGACCAGAGTCTCAGCGCAAGGAAGTGCAGGACACATTTATTAACCCTCGTTTCCTCTAAGGAAGAAAGGTTTAAAACAAGTTGAATTGTTCTTTAAGGCATAGTGACTGGGACAATTTTAAGGGATTTGTTAATAATGTTGCATGTTCTGAACAGCTGGTCAGAAAGTTGTTTGGAGAAAATTGCTATAACAGGGTGATCTGCTGTTTCTCTTTATATTCAGTTTTGTTGACGAAATAATACTTTAAGACACTGTGCCTTTTATAATATTAATGGGCCTGTACATACATAGCTTGATATATAGGTCACAATGTATGAAAACATGGCTATGTTCTATAGCTGCAATTATTATTTAGTCCTAACCTTGTAAAGTGAGACTGTCTCACTTGAAAATGTTTTGTACACAACACCTCATAGTGTTTTCGTTATTATTATCTATTAAATACTATAAATTTACCTGGAAATATACTGTATGTGTATTGGCCATATATAACAAATGTAAACTGAAAAAATGCATTAAGTATTTAGATATAGTTATTCATTTGTTAATTTATTATTCTGTTTTAGTTAGGGACTTGCCAGAAAGTGGGGTATCTTGAAATGGTTGGCAAGCTTAACATTCATTTGTCCAATTGGTGTAACCAAAACCCTACTATTTACTATCTAAGAGTTATAGGCTAGTCCCTATATCAATGTTTGTTTGTTTGTATGTTCCTTTGTTTTTCTACTCCTTAGCCCTGTCCTCTGTATGTTGTCTTGCAGTTATATCTGTACTCTTGTATATCCCTTTCAGTTCTGTAGTAATGTCCTTTGCCTGTGTCTCTTTGTTATTATCTCTAACCCTGTGTCCTGTATTGTTTATCCCCAGTTTGGTTTCTGCTTTATCTTTCTTATGTGTGCCTCTGCCCTGTAGCCCTGCACTCTATATTCTGTTCTGATCTATCGCAGTTGCTTTTCTGCTATTGCTCTGTTTAGTCTGCCTGTCCTAGCCTGCTACATCCTGCCATCCTGTCATAGTTGTGTTTTCTGCTTGCTCCAGGCACTGTATCTCCAGACTTTAGAGAGGGACTAAGCCCTCAAAAAAATATTTTAATCAGACAAAAGGCCAGAAGGTTTGCATAAAATAGCTTTAGAGACATGCTCCTATGCCATTCAAAACTACTGCTCCATGACCTAACACCACTGACTGGTGTGCCAGAGTGCTTCTCACTGCTGCCACTGAGCACTGGTCCATGAAATGGCAGCTCCATGTTTTTTGCAAAGCTGTTGCAAAGACTAGTGGTGAATAACATTTAAGCAGTGAAGTAAACAGATTTGACTTCTGTTTCTAACTGCATAATTGCTACCTGGAGGTGCAAGAAGGGAGCTTGAGGTACAAAAAGGGACTCTATCTATATCTGAACATTTTTTGACTTATCATTTCAATATATTCATATTTTCCTTTTCAATGTCAGATACTCAGATATTCAACATACAGACATCAAGTTCCATATAACATGCTCCTAACATGAGCTATACATTTTCTAGCCTTACAGCTAGGAGCTATATTAATAAACAATTTTATTGTCCTCTTTCCAGGTCTGGTCCTTCTGTGGCATGAGCTGCAAGCAAGTGGATGGTGAACCTGCGCACTCACCCAGCATGCTGTGCAATCAATACAATAATACTGCATAACTGTTTTAAGAAGACATAAAGTTACCCTAGTGGCCCTGCCTACACACATACACAGCCACACTTACACACTCAGGCATAAATACACACAGTTACACTTAAACACACACACTTAGACACACACTTAGTCATCATTACACAGACACACACATACATATACCGTATTTATCGGCGTATAACACGCGCCGGCGTATAACACGCACCTAATTTTAAGAAGGAAATTTCAGGGAAAAAAAATTAAGAACTTAAATTAAGAACTTTGAAGCCCAATATGCCATTTTAATATGCCAGGATATTGCCCCCAATATGCCATTTAATATGCAGGATATTGCCCCCAATATGCCATTTAATATGCAGGATATTGCCCATAATATGCCATTTTAATATGCCAGATATTGCCCCCAATATGCCATTTAATATGCAGGATATTGCCCCCAATATGCCATTTAATATGCAGGATATTGCCCCCAATATGCCATTTTAATATGCCAGATATTGCCCCAATATGCCATTTAATATGCAGGATATTGCCCCCAATATGCCATTTATTATGCCAGGATATTGCCCCCAATATGCCATTTAATATGCCCCCAATATGCAGGATATTGCCCCCAATATGCCATTTTAATATGCCAGATATTGCCCCAATATGCCATTTAATATGCAGGATATTGCCCCCAATATGCCATTTATTATGCCAGGATATTGCCCCCAATATGCCATTTAATATGCCCCCAATATGCCAGGATATTGCCCCTTAGTATGCTCGTTATGCCACCTTCCTCCCCCCCCCCCTTCCCCAGACCCCAGTACTTACCTCGTTCCTGCTCTGTCCCCCGGTGCTCTGAAGCTGCGTGGCTGTGAGAGAAGCGTTGTGAGCTTCCCTTCAGCCGCGCGGTCAATAAAGTTTGTTTTAAAAAAAACACACTTTATTGACCGCGCGGCTGGAGGGAAGCTCACAACACTTCCCTCGCAGCCACGCAGCTTCAGAGCACCAGGGGACAGAGCAGGAACGAGGTAAGTTTTAGATTTTTTTATTTTTTCGGCGTATAACACGCACACACTATTTTCTCCCTATTTTCAGGGAGAAAAAGTGCGTGTTATACGCCGATAAATACGGTACTTACAGAGACATCCTTATACACAGTGTCACACACACACTTACTTACACACATAAATACTTAGATACACAGTCACACTTACAGACAGTAACACACACATTGACTCACACGAAGAGAAACACACACAATTACACACACTTTAATAAAAAATGTAAAAAATACTTTTGGTCCTCCTCCCTGTTTAATTGATTTAATTTGCAGGGAGGAGGACGTTTCTGGTTGTGTCTGCATAGGCAGTACACCATCGGCCTGCTAGCGCTAGCCACACCTCTAGGAGGAGGGATCAGTGAGAGTGCTCCCTGTCCCTGGCCTGCTTCTACCCGATTGTGACTGTCTCCATGTGAGACAGATAGAGGAGCTCAGCTGGCCCTGAATAATGCATAGTTAAATCTTTAAAGCCTTCACTTGTGTAGCAATGCATTATTGAGGGTCAACTCACCAAGTTTACAAGGTCACGTGACTTGCCATGCTCAGACTTCAGACTGCTGCACAGACATCTTGCCGCCTCCATTAGACACCAGGGAAAAGCTGTCCTGGGGTGCAGGGGTAAGTCCTGGGTGTGCAAAGTGGGCAAAGGGGCATGTATTGGGGTGCAGGGGTAAGTCTTGGAGGTGAAGTGTGGGTTATGGGGCATGTCCTGGGGTGCAGGGGTAAGTCCTGGATGTGCAAAGTGGGTGATGGGGTTTGTCCTGGGTGCAGGGGTAAGTCCTAGATGTGCAATATGGGTGATGAAGCATGTATTGGAGTGCAGGGGTAAGTCTTGGATGTGCAATGTGGGTGATGGGGCATGCCCTGTGGAGCAGGAGTAAGTCCTGGATGTGCAAGGTGAGTGATGGGGCATGTATTGGGGTGCAGGGGTAAGTCCAGGATGTTCAATGTGGGTGGAGAGGTAGGGGTACCCGAATTTAGTCTGCCTAGGGCAGCACAAAATCAAAATACACCACTGCATTCCTCCCGCCTGAAGGTGTCTCTCTACTATTTGGTGTACTTGATTTTCTAACCTTTTTGTTTTCACTAATCTGAGAAGGAAGGGTCAGACTGCTATGGTAATTGACTTCTTCACAAACTCCTGTATGTACTTAATCAAAGAACAAAATAACCTAATACTCCTAACTTCGGTGGGTGCATTAGACACAGGCATCACTTTAAAGAAGGGTGGGTGTGGAAAATATCCACTCTCACTGTCAGTACAGAGCCCAGGTGGCACCGGGCACCATGTAGACACTCTTTAATTATTAGATCCTCCTGTGTCAGCCAGTGGAGGAGGACCTTGAAAACAAAGCTACTACCTCAACTTTGGTGGGAGATGGGGTCTATAGTACAAACACAAAGGCATTTATTGTTTAAAGCTGAGTGAGAAAATATCTCCCATTCAGCTGCAGTGGAGAATTTACATTGGCTACATTGGCCTAAAGTGCAAGTCTCTCTTTCATGATTAATGTCCTAACATTTGTTGACTGCATCTATAATATTATTCAGCCAGCCATATTGTGTTATGGAAATTGTAGCTTTAGCCTGGGACTGTGGAGGCCTACACTACACACACCTCCTGTTCATTGTCCGGCTCCATCCCGCATACAGAATCATCTTTCATCCAGTTTATATCCAGCTTCTTTGGTTTGCCTCTCCGTCTTTGCTATTCTGTTCTGTTTATCAGTTATCCTTGTCAGTGACGTCCCGAGGGGGGTGCGGACTGCACCGGGTGACACCCCCAGCGGGGGTGACAACCGTGATGCTGGCATCCCACCGCAGCACATTGCGCTGCTGAAGTAGTTTTTTTTTTTGTGGCAGCCGCATCCGTTAGATTCAGCTGCTGGGGGGAAAAAAAGTAAAAAATCAATCCAACTGGATGTGACGTTACGTGGCTGTGTTTCCCTCCTCCGTGCAGAAGGGAAGACTGCATGGAGGAGATGACCGGGAGACAGAGCAGCAAGCAAGTTAAGTACTGGGGAAGGGAGTAGGAGGGTGGCATGTAACGAGCAAAATACTGACTTATTGAGTGACAAAATACTGGCATATTAGGTGACAAAATACTGGCATATTGAGTGGCTAAATACTGGCATACTGAATGGAAAAATACTGGCATATTGAATGGCAAAATACGGGCATACTGAATGGAAAAATACTGGCATATTAAATGGCAAAATACGGGCATATTGAATGGCAAAATACTGCCAGATATTAAATGACAGAATAATGCTGGCATATTATTGGGCAAATAGGCTGTGGATTGTTAATGACAAAATAATACTGGCATATTATTGGGCAAATTGGCTGTGGCTTATTAATGGCAAAATAATACTGGCATATTGTTGGGTAAATTTGCTGTGGCATATTAATGGCAATATAATACTGGCATATTATTTGGCAAATTGGGTGTGGCATATTAATAGCAAAATAATACTGGAATATATTAAATGGCAAAATACTGGCATATATTAAATGGCAAAATACTGGTATTTTAAATGGAAAAATACTCGCATATTCAATGGAAAAATACTGGCACATTGAATGGAAAAATACTGGCATATATTAAATGGCAGAATAATACTGGCATATTCTTGGGCAAATTGGCTGAGGCTTTTTAATAACAAAATAATACTGGCATATTTGGGCAAATTGGCTGTGGCTTTTTAATGGCAAAATAATACTGGCATACTATTGGGCAAATTGGCTGTGGCTTATTAATGGCAAAATAATACTGGCATATTGTTGGGCAAATTGGCTGTGGCATATTAATGGCAACATAATACTGGCATGTTATTGAGCAAATTGTCTGGCTTATTAACGGCAAAATAATAATGGCATATTATTGGGTAAATTGTGGTTTATGAATGACAAAATAATACTGGCATATTATTGGGAAAATTGGCTGTGCCATATTCATGGGCAAACACTGGCATATTAATGGGAAAACTGGTTTATTTTAATTGGCAAAGTGATGCTGTGGCATGGTCTGTTGGGCAAAATAACATGTACTATGAGGAAAGTGACACTGGCTAGGTAGGTGCATGGCAAGTTCTGTGGGTACTGTAT